>CM053625.1:92564753-92639638 GCA_028646595.1 Phalanger gymnotis | reverse complement strand
CACATGTGGCCTATGTTAAATTGCTTGCCTTCTTAGAGAGGGTGGGTAGGGAGGAAAAAGAGGAGAGAATTTGGAACTCAAAGTTTTAAAAGCAGATGTTCAAAAAAAAAGTTGTTTTTGCATGCAACTAGGAAATAAGATATACAGGCAATGGGGCATAGAAATTGATCTTGCCCTACAAGAAAGTAAGGGAAAAAGGGATGGGGTGATAGAAGGGAAGGCTGACTGGGGAACGGGGCAATCAGAATATATGCCATCTTGGAGTGGGGGAGAGGGTAGAAATGAGGAGAAAATTTGTAATTCAAACTCTTGTGAAAATCAGTGCTGAAAACTAAAAATATTAAATAAATAGTAAAAAAGTTAAAAAAAAAAAAACACCGGCCTTGGAGTCAGGAGGACCTGAGTTCAAATTCGGCCTTAGACACTTGACACACTTACTAGTTGTGTGACTTTGGGCAAGTCACTTAACCCCAATCGCCTTGCCTTCCCCCTCAAAAAAAAAATACTCACATGACCTGAAGTAAAATAAAATGAATAGAACCAGGGGAATACTGTACATAGCAACAGCAAAATTATAAGTTGATCAACTGTGAATAACTTAGCTATTCTCAGCAATATAATGACCAAGAGAATTCTGAAGGACTTATGATGAAAAATGCTATCCTTTCCTAGAGAAAGACTGATGGACTCTGAATACTGATCGAAGCACATATTTCAAAACTTTATTTATTAATTTTATTTATTTATTTGTTTATTATTTTTCTTGTTTTTTTCTTTTTTGGTCTATGTTTTCTTCTACAAACATGACTAATATGGAAATATGTTTTGCATGATTATACACATATAACCTATATCAAAATGCTTGTCTTCTAAATGACTGGGGCAGGGAGGGAGGGGGGGAATTTGGAACTCAAAATTTTTAAAACAAATGTTAAAAAAAGTTTTTACATGTAATTAAAGAAAATTAAATACTAAATAAATATCTTTAAAAAGGAAAAAAAATGGTGAGCAAAATGGTTTCAGAAAAACTTGGAAATACTGAACTGATGCAAAGTGAAGTAAACAGAAACAGGAGAACATTGCCCACAATAACAGCAATACTGTGTGATGATCAGCTGTAAAGGATTTAGTCAGGATGGGGAACCTGGAGTTCTGAGGCCACATGTGGCCTTCTAGGTCCTTGGATGTGGCCTTTTGACTGAGTTTTACAGAACAAATCCTTTTATTAAGGGGATTTGTTCTGTGAAGTTTGGATTCAGTTAAAGAGCTGAACTTGAGGACCTAGAGGGCCACATGTGGCCTTGAAGCCACAGGTTCCCCACCCTTGACTCAGCTATTCTCAGCAGTACAATGATCCAAGACAATTCCAAAGGAACAATGATGAAAAATGCTATCCACCTCCAGAGAGAGAACTGATGAACTCTGAATGCAGAGCGAAGCACACTTTTTTTTTACTTTTTGAATTTTTCTTGGGTTTTTTGATGTTTTCTTTTACAACATAGCTAATATGGAAATATGTTTTGTATGACTTCATCTGTATAATCAATATCAAACTGCTTGACTTTCTAAGGAAGGGGGAGGGGCAGGAAGAAGGGAGAGACTATGGAACTCAAAATTTTTTTAAAATGATAATTTTTTACACATAATTGGGAAATATTTAACAAAATAGATAAAAATAGATTGAAAAAATACTTCCTCACTCAACAAAAGTATTCTCTCTAATCAGCCCCAAATGTCTTTAATCCACTGATAATACACTCTATTCCCCAACCCAGCAATGGGAGGGCGGGGAGGGTAAGGGCGGGGGGGGGGGAGTGTGCTTCTTATTTGCTGCTCCTAGGTGGCCATCTGAAGAGATAGATCGATTGGGCCTGAGCAGCACCACAATATAGCTGAGCGTGGAGAGCTTTCATCAGGCCTAAGTGGACAGTTTAATCTATCAGATTAATCTGTCCCGTCCAAGAGAAGGGAGACAGATTAGAGGGACATTGACAAGTTGTACCACATTAAGGATGAGTGACCAGAATAGGGAGGGACAGGAAAAAGCATCATCAAGCCTACTATGTGCCAAACACCCTATTCAGCTCTTTTATAAATATTATCTCATTTGATTCTCATAACTCTGTGAGGTAGCTGCTATTATTATCTGTATTTTACAGTTGAGGAAACTGGTGCAGTGGGAGATTAAGTGATTGGCCGAGGGTCACACCTACAGGGATCCACTGAAGGAACTCTGTTTAGTCTAGTGAAGAGAAAGCTGAGAGATAGTAGTTTTCAGTCCTAGGAAGTCTTTGGACAGAAACTGGATGACCACTTGTCAGAGATGTCACAGAGAAGATTCCTGTTTAGGTACAGTTTTCCAGGTATTTGAATGACTGTCCTGCAGATTAGGGATTAGGCTCTTCGTCAGTTGGACTCCAAGGACAGGACCAGGAGCAATTTAATTCAATAGACATTTAGCAAGTACCCACTATGATTAAGGCCTTGTGCTTGGTACTGGAGATATAAAGATGACACAGGTTCTGATTTTAAGGAGTTTATGTGCTATGGAGAGAAGAGAAAAGTATGAACAATGAATCATTATAATACAAAGAAGAGACCCAGGTAAGCGGCCAGAAGAAATCCCAACATTTGGTGATTCTTCTCTCTTTGGTGGAGGGGGCCACCAGGGAAGGCTTCATGGAGAATGAAAATATTCTGGTGTCCTAAGTAATGAGCAGAAGCAACAGAGAGCCAGATTTCAGCTTGATACAAAGAATTCCTAATGGTTCAAAGAGTCCAAAAGTGGAATGGACTACTATGGAAGGTAGTGAATTTCCTGTCATGGAAGTCAAGTAGAAGCTGGATGACCATTTATCAGGGGTGTTGTAGAGAGGATTCCTGCTTAGGGACAAGTTTGGCAAACTGGGCTTTCCGTTCCCTTCTGGTTCTGAGCTTCCCTGGACCTGCGATTCCATGCTTCTGAGTGTGTCAATTTCATGCAAGGGTTGCTAATGGCAGGTATATTTAAAGGTCCAGTACTGGGTGTCTGGGCATGAGGGGAGAGAAGGAGAGGGAGAGGGAAAAGGAGAGGGAGAGGGAGAGAGAGAGCAGGGACAGAGAGAATCAGAGAGACACACAGAGACAGGGAGGAAAGAGGGAGAGAGAGAGAGAAACAGAGAGAGAGAGAGAGCGAGAGAGAGAGAGAGAGCAAGAGCGAGAGCGAGAGAGAGAGAGAGAGAGAGAGAGAGAGAGAAAGAGAGAGAGAGAGAGATGGAGAGAGAGAGAAGGAGCAGAGGGCTAGGGCGGAAGGTGTTTTGTCACAGAGGTAATAAGAAGCAATACCTGATACCATGGGAAAAACCCTGGACATGGAGTTAGGGGATCTGGATTCAAACCCAGGTTCTAACACCTATTAGCTGCCTGACTTTGGGCAAGTTACTTCCCCTTTCTGTACCTCATTTTCTTCATCTATAAAATGGTGATAAAAACAGCCAAGCTCCCTCCTATGGTTTGGTGAACAGTGCTTGAATATGCAATTGACATCCCAGTTCTGCTACTTCCTAGCTGTGTGAATGTTAGTCAATCACTTAGACTCCCTGGGCCTCAGTTTCATCATTTGTAAAAGATCCCTAAGGTCCCTTCTAGCCCTAAATTTTGGACAGGAAGTGCTTTGTGAAACTGAGAGCACTAGAGAAAACATGAGTTATTGTTACATATATGAGGTTTTTAAAGTATTTTTCTCACACAAAGTCAATCACATGATGCAGCCAAATTTGGAGGCTGAAAGAGTGGTGGGAGAAGTGAAAATCCATCTATAGAGCATTAAAGATTAAGTTGCTTTTAATAAGAGAGACAGTATCAGACTGTAAAGATTCATCCAAAGGGGAGAACAGTGCCATATCAATTCAGTCTTTTTTTAAAAATTTGTTTTATTTGTAATTTGTGGAATAAAACAAGCATTTCCATAATATAGTATAACAAAAAGATGATTGCATAAGAAAATGTAAACCTATTACGTACAACTTAAAACTTATGCCATCTTAAAAGCTAGCCATGGAAAATTCTTACAACAGTTCATAGCAAAAGCAGAAGTGATGGAAGAGGGATTTCTTGGGACCATCTAGTACTTGTCTTGCCCGTATCTGGCATCTGGCCCAAGCCCCAATCCCAGTGGAATGACAACAAAAACAAGAAATAATGAATAATAGTGCTATTGATAGTTTAATATCTTGAAGAGCCCTGCATTCCACTATGTATACCTTCCCTCTACCAATGAAAATAGGAATGCCTTAGAATAGACTGTGTTTCTGAGTTTCTGTGGCTAAGAAAATTCATCCCCAGGTGATCAAATCTCCCTCCTGTCACCAAGTCCAACACACTTTCCATTACACCACACTGCCTCCCATGAGGATGCTCTCTCAGGGCCTTTCTAAATCTAAAATCCTGATCCTATGAAATGAGATGAGGTATAAAAAGCCATATAAAAATGGTAGAGTCCAACTGAAATATGAACTATGATGTCATTATAATAATTATTCGACTTTGAAGGAAAGGTCGTGGTATCATCGTGGTATCTCTGTACCACCATGTCCTTTAGGGGATCCTCTCTTGAAGTTAAACAAGGGTTCTGATGGCGGGGGCAGTGGAAATCTGGTTTGCGTCTCTGGGGAGAGAAGTCTCCCTTCAGGTTGGTGGGGGTAGGAGAAGGAAGAAGAGGTAATAGTATGCTGGGAGATGGGGAACCTTTGTAGGGAGCCGAATGCTCCTCAGGCTTGTATTCCAATCCACCTCCATCATCCATGAGGGCCTAGTAAAGGCCTTGGGGAACACACCTTCCTCCAGTATGCCAGAAAGCTCACCTCCCAGTTCAGCAGGGCTTGGAGCGGGGCCAGATGCCTGATCCGGCCCTGTTTTCCATGGATTTCCACTCGCCCAGCAGCAGGCCCCTGGGCCCCTGTGTCAGGGCATGTAAAGAACACCGGGCCAACACAGGCCCCCTGCCAGACAGCTCTGGCTCCATCAGATAACTAAGGCTTCAGCCTCTCCCCTGCTGGCATCTTCTAGGAGCCTGGGGCCCCACCTAACCTGGCGGGGAGTTTACGTAAGTGTTTTTATGGAAAAACAGATGCACACACCAGTCCTTCCTGGGCCTGTCATGGGAGATCCAGAGAATCACAGAAAGTTAGAAGAGAAGGGACTTTGGAACACAGGATATTAAAACATAGAATATTAGAGTCGGAAGGGCCTTAGAGGTTATTCAACCTAACCCCTTCGTTTTATAGATGAGGAAAGTGAGTCCAAGAAATGAAAAGTAACGTGCCCAAAACTGCGTAGCTGATAAATAAATGGTAGAGACGAGGCTTAGACTCAAGCCTCTCAACTGCAAATCCAGATCACCCTCCACCGTTCTGCTGCCTCTCTTCTATCTCTCCTACCCTCCTCCTTCGAGCCTTCCCTGGGGCTAGCTCCCCAATTCCTCAGAAATCAGGTCAAAAATGGATCCCCTCACAATTAGAAGTCTTCCAAGAAATATATCCAGAGAAGTATGACCAGGATTGTGAAAGGGACTAAAAATTATACCGTATGAAGAATGAAGGTGGAAGTGAGATGTTCGTCCCAGAGAAGAGAAGCCGGAGGAGGGATTACACGACTGTCTCCAAATATTCAAATAAGAATGATTCAGAAGAGAGACTGAACTTTTTCTACTTTGTCCCAAAGAAGAGAACTAGAAGCAACGGGGAGCAACAGGGAGTCAGATGTCGGCTCGATCTAAGGAAGGACTTCCTCATAATAGAATTCTCTCCCAAAGTGGAATGGGCCGCTTCATAAGAGAGCGAGTCCATGTCGTTGAAAGGGTTCAGGTAAAATGTGGATGATTGTCAAAGATGTAGGGGATTGCTGTTCCATGTAAGCTTGACTAAGATGACTTCTGAGGCACCATCCAATTCTAATACTCTATAATTCTATAGTATCAGTTCCTTAATCTATAAAATGAAGCAGATGACTTAAATGATCTCTAAAAGAACCCTGCTATTTTTAAATTCCAAGATCCTTTGGACTCTAAGCTTTGAACAAAACCCCATGGCAGTAAGAAGCATTGGGGCAGGGCCTCAGGAGTCAGAAACCTGGCCTTGAGTTCTCATCCTGCCCCTGCTACATGATGGACTTTGGCAAGCCACTGAATCTCCAAGGGCTTCAGATTCCTCACCGATAAACTCTTGGTCAGGTGTAGGGGGTCCTAAGTGAACTAAATGAGCTTTAAGATCTCTTCCAGTTGCAGCCTCCTAGGAAAATTTCTAAATACCTGTGCCCTAATCCAGTATTCCTGTTCCTGCAATATAATGACTTTTTCTTGTTCGGGACCTGGGTTTTCACTGGTATCAGAAATTCCCTCCACTGAGGCAGATCAAGCAACATAACTTACAGACTTCCCTGGGGCACTGAAATGTCAAGTGATTGGTCCAAATCAAACATGTAAGTGGCTGGAATTGAACCCAATTTTATCTGACTCTGGTTTTCTGTCCGTTAAGCCTCAATCATAACTCACATTTCTGTAGTATTGTAGAGATTACAAAGTACTTTCCTCACCACAATCGTGCAAAGCAAGTTGTACAAATGTAATTGTCTTTAGACTTTAGTACCCAGACCCTTTTTAAAAAATTATTTATTTTTAGTTTTCAACATACACTTCCGTAAGATTTTGAGTTCTAAATTTTCTCCCCCTCCTTCCCAACCCCCCTCCCCAAAATGGCATGCAATCTGATATAGGCTCTACATATACATTCATATTAAACATATTTTCTCATTAATTATGTTGTAAAGAAGAATTAGAACCAATGGGAGAAACCACAAGAAAGAAGAAACAAACAAAAAAAGAGAGCAAATAATATGCTTTGATCTGCATTCAGACTCCATAGTTCTTTTTCTGGTTGTGGATAACATTTTCCATCATGAGTCTTTTGGAGTTGTCTTAGATCCTCGCATTGCTGAGAAGAGCTAAGTCTATAAAAGCTAGTCATTGCCCAATGTTGCTGTTACTGTGTACAATGTTCTCTTGATTCTGCTCACTTCACTCAGCATCAGTTCATGTAAGTTTTTCCAGGTTTTTCTGAAGTCTGCCTGCTTATCATTTCTTATAGCACAATAGTATCCCATTACATTCATATGCCACAACTTGTTCAGCCATTCCTCAGTTGTTGGGCATCCCCTCGATTTCCAATTCCTGACCATCACAAAAAGAGCTGCTATAAATATTTTTGTATATGTGGGTCCTTTTCCCTTTTTTATGATCTCTTTGGGATACTGACCCAAAAGCAGTATTGCTGGGTCAAAGGGTATGCACTTTAGGCATAGTTCCAAATTGCTCTTCAGAATGGTTGGATCAGTTCATAACTCCACCAACAATGCATTAGTGTTCCAATTTTCTCACATCTTCTCCAACATTTATCATTTTCCTGTTTCGTTGTGTTAGCCAATCTTATAGGTGTGATATGGTACCTCAGAGTTGTTTTGATTTGCATTTCTATAATCAATAGTGATTTAGAGCATTTTTTCATGTGACCATAGATAACTTTAATTTCTTCATCTGAAAATTTCTTGTTCATATTCTTTGACAATTTATCACTTGGAGAATGACTTGTATTCTTATAAATTTGATTCACTTCTCCATATATTTTAGAAATGAGGCCTTTATCAGAAACGTTGGCAGTAAAAATTGTTTCCCAGCATTCTGCTTTTCTTCTAAACTTGGTTGCATTGGCTTTGTTTGCGCAAAAACTTTTCAATTTAATGTAATCAAAATGATCCATTTTGCATTTCATAATGTTCCCTATCTCTTGTTTGGTCATAAATTCTTCCATTCTCCATAAATCTGATAGATAAACTATTCCTCACTCTCCTAGTTTGCTTATAGTATCAGTCTTTATATCTAAGTCGTGTACCCATTTGGACTTTATTTTGGCATACTGTGTAAGATATTGGTCTATGCTCAGTTTCTGCCATACTGTATTCCAGTTTTCCCAGAAGTTTTTGTTAAATAGTGAGTTCTTATCCCAGAAGCTGGAGTCTTTGGGTTTATGGAACAGTAGATTACTATAGTCATTGACTACTGTGTCTTGTGTACCTAACCTATTCCACTGAACCACCACTCTGCTTCTTAGCCAGAACCAAGTAATTTTGATGATTGCTGCTTTGTAATACAATTTGAGATCTGGTACAGCTAGGACACCTCCTCTTGCATTCCTTTTCATTAATTCCCTTGATATTCTGGACCTTTTATTCCAGATGAATTTTGTTATTTTTTTTTCTAGCTCTATAAAATAATGTTTTGGGCCCAGTCCCTTTTTTCCTTCTCTTTCCCCGGACAAACACCTTCTCTAGACTAAATAAATCTTCCTTCTAGGGCTCAATTAAAGAAAGAAATGAGTCAATTACAGAAAAAATAAATTGGTGAACAAAAATGTTTTGGCTCTGTCCAGCATCTTGCACAAAAACAGATTTTTAAAGGTGGCAGGGACCTTAGAATATAGCACATTAGAACAATAAATGTTAGAAACCTGCATTTTAAAGCTGTCTGTGTTCTAGCTCCCACCTACCTTTCCAGACTCCTTTCATATTAATCCTCTGTTTCAGTTAAACTATTGTTTTACTGATCTATGTACATGACAGCCCATCTCTCGCCTCATGCCTTTGCATACACGATCTCTCCCATTTCTGGAACGTTTCCTCTCCCGACATCTGCCTCTTAAAATTCTGAGTTTCCTTCAGAGCATACCTGGAGTTCCTCCTTTATAGTGAGGCCTCTCCTGATTCACATTTCCCCACCCACTTGTGAGCGCTCTCTGCTTATTAAGTCGACTTTTCATTACTTTATATCTACTTTACGTGTCTTTATCTATGTATGTGTTTTGTCCCCCACACCCCTCAGTAGAATTTGAGCTCCTTGAGGGCAAGGACTGCCTCATTTTTGTCTTTGTATTCCCAGCTAGCACAGTGTCTTGCATATAGTAGGCATTTAATAAATGCTTGTTAGTTCGAATTCAATTGAATTCAATAGTAAAACTCTATATATTTCATATACTTGAAGGATCTGTGCTCCTTCCACGAATGAACATGCAAGTTCTTCTATAATTTAGCCTATGGTCTCTGAAATCAGCTGCGGCCAAAATGTCCATGCCTTTGGACCAACCCTAAGATAAGTATCTCTACACATGCTTATTCCCATACAATATGTTATTCATCACACCTATGGGTTTCTGATCCATCAGTACTTCAAGGATGGGTTATTCCATTTTTGTGGGTGCCCCTCTTCCGATGCATATTGTAACTCCTCCATGACTCAAGACACAATTCTGTGAATTGCTGTAGATGAAAAAAATATCACATGGTGACTGACCTTTTGTGGATGCTAGCTTGTTCTTAAGGGACATCCATAAGGCCTCACCCTGAATTTAAACCCCAAAGCCTCTCCAGCTTGGTAGGATCAGCCACCATTTGTGGTCTTTCTACATAAACTTCAAGATGCAAGGTCACTTTCATTCCAATTAGAAGGAACATAGAATTTTTTTTTTTACTCTAAACTTAACACTAAATAAAACAAGTATTTCCATATACTAGTAGAGCAGAAAAGAGGATTGTATGTGAAACTGCAAATCTCTAGAAGTGTAGCTTGATTTTTTTTAAAGCATAAAATAAAACCAAAATGTAACTTTCAAAGCTATCCTGCTTGTCTGTGATCCTTTCTGGCTTTCCTTGTATTGTAGGTCCCCTCTACTTGGTGAATCCCAGTGGCTCCACATCACCTCCAGAATCAAATACAAAATGCTCTGGCATTCAAAGCCCTTCATAACCTAACCCTCTCCTACCTTTCCTGACTTCTTACACCTTATTCCTTGACATGTGCTCTTCAGTCCAGTATCGCTGGCCTCTTGATTGTTTCACAAACAAAACATCTCTTGGTTCCAGGCATTTTCTCTAGTCATCCCCCATGCCTGGAATGCTCTTCTTCCTCCATTCTTCCTTTAAGACCCCTCCAAAAATCCCACCTTCCACAGCAAGCCTTTCCCAACACCCCCCCCCCTTTTTAAAAAAATTCTGGTGCCTTCCCTCTATTAATTATTTCCTATTTAGCCTGTATATATCTTCCTTTGTCTATATTTATTTGCATGTTGTCTCCCCTATTAGATTATAAGCTCCTTGAGGGCAGAGACTTTCTTTTGTCACTCTTTGTATTCCCAGTGCTTAGCACAGTGCCTGGAACACATAGTTGGGGGTTGATAATGTTTATTGATTGTGCGATCCATAACTTACAACTTTCGTCCCCCTATCTCTCTGTGTGTCTCTCTCCTTGTCTCTGTCTCTTTCTGTCTATCTCTGTCTCTCTCATTCTCTCTCTCTCTCTCTCTCTCTCTCTCTCTCTCTCTCTCTCTTCATATCCAGTCAGTTGCCAAGTCTTATCAATTCTCCCCTCCACAATGCAGCCCACATCCATTCTCTTTTCTCCACTCACTGCCCTGGTTCAAGCCTTCAACACCTCCCACCAGGACCATGGAAATAGCTTCCTAATTGGTTTCCCTTTCCAATTGCAATTCCAATTCCCTTTCCAAGCCTCTCTTTTTTCCAATCCATCCTGATGCTCATAGTTGCCAAATTGAGATTTCTAAAGCACAGCTCAGTCCATGTCACTCCCATGTTCATGGGGCTCCAGTGGCTTTCAATTGCCTCTACACTAATCAACAAATACTTCTGGTTGGCTTTTTAAAGCTTTTCGCAGCCTGGCTCCAGCCTACCTTTCCAGGATTCTTGTGCCTCACTCTTATTCACATTCTCTATTCTCCACCAAAACTGGCCTGATTGCTGTTTTCCATATACTTAATTTGATTTATTCCCTCTGTGCCTTTGCACAGGCTGTCCCTCATGCCTTGAATGTACCACCATTGTAACTCCACCTCTTAGAATCTCTTCTTCCTTAAAAACTCAGCTCAACATGTGGTAGTAAGGATCACCCTCGAACATAATCACATATAGGTATGAAGTCCTTTCAGAAGTATTTACCCCTCATCATCAGTTTTTCAGCAAGTTAAGTCTTTACTTGTTTTGAATTTCTTCTATTTGATGAGAAGCCCTGGTTCCCACCTCTCTCCTAAGCTCTACTTAGCTGATTATAGCAACGACAAAATCATCTAATTGTTTCCATAGCAACATGAATCTCCATTCCATCTGCTCTCTGATACAGACTACACTGTTTTAAAGAAACTCTAGTCCCTTTCCAGGCTACAATCGTTTAAAATACTGTACAGTACTTTACGGGAGATTTAAAGGATTTTCAAGGTTGAGCTAACTTGTGATGGAACTCTTAACCTCCTCCCCTCTACCATGCGACTCCACCGTACATCACTGAAAATAGTATAATTCCCCTGTTGCCATCAGCACTATCATTATTATTTTCAGTGTCCCAGGATAGAAACCTTAGTGTTCATTTTGACTTCTCTTCCCCCCACCCCCGCCCCCAACCCAACCCCGCCCCACCCTATACAGTGCTAAAAGCACAGGATTGGGAGTTAAAGGAACTGACTTCCTAGCCTGTCTCGGCCTCTTGCTCTCTATGTCCCTGGCCCAGTTGTTTATCCTTTCTGGGCCTCAGCTCCCTCATCTGGAAAATCAGAGGCTTAGACCAGCTGACTTCTAAGGCCCCTTCCCACTCAAAATCTGAAATCACGTGATCATATTACCTTTGTTAGTGGCCCTTTCCCAAACTGGAGGCGCTTGTGCTTGAGATGATGCCAGCAAGGAAAAAAGTTATACGGAACTGGGTAAGGGGCCAGGGACATGTGTATTTTTTTCCCGCTCGGAAGGTATTGGGCCCTCAAGTCACTCAACTCTAGTTGTTCAGTTGGGCTACGTGGGTGGTTGTTACTATTCTATGGTATCTCTGCACAGGCTGGCCCATGCCTGTCACCCTGGGGCTGAGGGAAGAAGAAGAGAAAGAGAAAGAAGGAAACATAGGGCTCTTTGTGCTCCCGGGCCAAGCCCAGCCCTGAAACTTCTGTCCAGCGATCTGACTCTGTTCCCAGACCCGGGATCTAGGCTGCTTTAGCCACCTGCTAAGACCTCCACTCCTTTCTCACCACCCCCAATAAGGCTGCCATATTACAGGGCCAAGTATGGCGAGATAAGACCTCGGTGAGGAAGGAGATTAATCCTATTTGTGAGTGCTGTTGATACGGTGGAAAGAATACGATTCTCTGGAGTTAGAAGACCAGGGTATGGTTTTGGCGGCACAACTTATTAACTGGTGATTTTGAAGCAACTCCTTCAGTCTCTCTGGGCTTCAGATTTCTCATTTGTAAAATGACAGAGCTGGGCTAGATAACTGGTTTCTAGGATCTCTTCCAGTTCAAAATCCTACAATCCCATTCTTTTTTTTCCTCTTCTAAACTCAAAGGCCACCTCTCCCCAATTCTTCCCCTCAGGCCTCATATAATTCTTTTTGTACCTTTTAAATACACTTATTATCACATAACATTGTATAGTATGGCTACCTGTGTCGATGTCTTTTTCACATCACATAGCATTTTAAACTTGTCTTGTGCCCTTATTATACTCTGTTCTGCATTGTAGTTATTGTGTATCTGCTTACTGGACTATAAACTCCATGAGGACAGGAACCATAGCATTTATCTTTTTTTAATTTATTTTTTATTTTTAGTTTACAACACTCAGTTCCACCAGTCTGTGAGTTCCAAATTTTCTCCCCCTCCCTCACTGCCCCCCTCCTCCTCCCAAGATGGCATGTGATCTGATATAGGTTCTACATATACCTTCGCATTAAACTTATTTTCAAAATAGTCAAGTTGTAAAGAAAAATTATAGTCAATGGAATTAACCATGAGAAAGAAGAAACAAAACCAAAAAGAGAGAGAGAGCAAATAGTTTGCCTCAATCTGCATTCAGACCCCATAATTCTTTCTCTGGATGTAGATAGCTCTTTCCATCATGAGTCTTTTGGAGCTGTCTTAGAACCTTGCATTGCTGAGAAGAGCCAAGTCTATCAAAGTCAGTCATCACAGATACCATATATCTATAATCGTGTATAATGTTCTCCTGGTTCTGTTCCCCTCACTCAGCATCAGATCATGTAAGTCTTTCCAGGTTATAATGAAGTCCGTCCGCTCCTCGTTTCTTATAGCACAACAGTATTCCATTACATTCATATACCACAATTCATTTAGCCATTCCCCAGTTGATGGGCATCCCCTTGATTTCCAATTCTTTGCCTCCACAGAAAGAGCTGCTATAACTATTTTTTTGTGCATCATTTATCTTTATATCTCCCCTTCCCCTCAGTGCCAAGAATAGGGCTTATAGACAGTTTGTACTTAATTGATAGCTGTTGAATAAGCTAGTAATATCAATATTAATAGGTCACATTAGTGCTTTAAGGTTTACAACAATACTATGAGGTTGGCAGCTCAGGCATTGTAATTCTCATTTTATAGATAAGGAAACTGAGGCTCAAAGAATGAAGCAACTTACCCAGAATGAAGATTCAAACACAAGTCTGAATGAATACTGTACAGCTTTGTCATATCTCACTCTTTTCTCTTTAAATGCCAGTAAGCAGATACAAAGGTTTTGGAAGAGTTCAGCTTCTGTCTCTAGATGAACTAACAGAAAGGGCTCCTGTACCTAGGACTAAATTGTTAACTGATGTCACAGTGAAAGGGGGCGTCTATCACTGGTCAGAGAAGCTGACAATGATGATACTAAAAGAAAGAACATTACCAAGAGAGGGGTAGGGTAGACCAAATATCTGACAGGCCTGTGGATGTTGGAACCCTGTAACAGCCCCCACCCACCCCTACCCCAAGTCTTAATGCCTTCCCAATGAGATATAGTGCCATGTAGAGCAAAGACCTCTGGACACAAAATCAGGAGACATGGATTTCAGTACTTACTAGCTATGGGACAAATTTCTTCTCTGCACATTTTTTCTCATCTATAAAATGGGACTAATCCTTGTACTACTTATCTCATAAGATTTTCATAATCCCCTTTCATAAGGGACTTTCAAAGTTGAGCTAACTTGGGGACTGAACTCTTACCTTCCTCTCCCTTTACCATGTGACTCCACTGTACGTCACTGAAAATAGGATGATTCCCCCACTGCCATTAGCACTATCACCAGGAAAATACTATACAAAATGTTCCAAAGGTCTTAGTGCAGCTTTAAGCTATTAAGGCTATATTAAGCTATTAATTAAGCTATTTATCACTATTTTTATAAGCGCTCTTGCCAGGTCTATGATAGGACCATAGAATCATAGAATGTTAGACTATAGAACATGGAATGTCAAAATTGGAAGATATCTTAGAGGTTATCTATAGAGGAGGAAGTTGAGATCCAAAGAACAGAAATTAGAACCCAAGTCTCCTGATCCTTAGTTCAGCGCTCTTATGACCCCCTCCTGCTGTTCTCAGGCTCCTCGCCTCCTCCCCCTAGGTCCCTCTGAGGCCCTGAGCCCAGTGGTGGTGGGATGAGGTAAGGCGGGTGCAGCTGTTGCAGCACCCGGCTGGCTCTGCCAACTTTGGGGGGAAGTTGGCTGGCATGATGGTCCCTAGAGAGAAGTAAGGGGAGGGGAGCAAAGGAAGGGGTGAGGGGCAAAAGAGGAAAACAAAGAAAGCAGCTGAGAAGAGGCTCACAGGTGGCACACTGGAGTGGGAGAGCTGGCACAAGAGAGAAAATGGGAGGGGAAAGAAAAAATAATATTGAGCCTGGAGAAAGGACAAGGGATGGGAAGAGAAGAGGGCGAAGGGAATGTTTGCTGAGGACTGGAACATGGCCATGGGCTTTTCCTGACCATATCTCCAGATGGTGTCTCTGATTCCATCTAACATCTCCCTATACCTTCCCAAAGGACCCACACACAGAAACACACATTCAATATACACAGAGACATTCTCATCACCCCAATATATATACACATTCATAGAGACTTTGAGGCACATAATAATATATACAGACACCATACTCGAAGTCTCCCAATATGTATAGATATGCCCCTAATATAGATGAGACAAAAAGACACATGTTTGTAACCATCTTTCACAAAAGGCACATAAGCATTCTTGTCACACTCATTACTGACACATTCACACACAAAGACAACCCAACCCAAAGACACTGATATCACATCAACACATATCATGATATGAAGACACAGTGCTCCAATACCCACGTTCAGATACCTCCCCCCCCCCACACACACACACCCCAACACCAGCATGAACCAAGACATTTTCACTACCATTGCATATATGGAGCAACCCCAAAACCAAGAAACATCTTTACCTCCTTCACATACATTTCAGTATGCAGAAATATACCCTATTACACAGACATCATCAACACAGACACAGTCACTCAGCACACAAGATGTTTCCATCACTTCAACGTACCCAACATATATACAGAGACACCCCAATGTATACAAACTATTTCACCATCCCCAATAAACTATACCCCCACACACAACCACATAGCACCTAGTATAGACACAGACACATACTCTTAAATATACTCACACACAGAAACACCACAGCACACATGCACTCACACACATATACAAAGACATGCCACAGACATATCCACACCTTCCCTACTCCACCTCCATACGCATATATACTCAGACTCACCCACATACAGACACAGCTTCCTCTCTCCCTGCCTCCTAGTTCCCTTGGGAAGCTGCCACCTCCCATAAGGACCACAGGGGGGCAGTGTGGACACCCTTAAGGCACAGTACTGGACACACTTGGGACTCCAGTGTCCTGCCCTCAACATAATCTTCCTAGGGCGGGGAAATCTAGTTTATCTGGGTGATGCCAGGCAGAAGCACCTGTACCATAAAAACTGAAGACCCTACTCAGCCAGAGGGTAGGCAAGGTTTGATGGCCAGAGCCCTAGAAGCCAAAGAAAAGGGTCACAATTTGTCATCATAGTCCTACTCCTGCAAAGGTGGCTTCCCTGTCTGGGGAGCTACTTTTCAGTGAATGCACTGATATAATAACTAGGCAACACTACAATAAGACAGTGGGTGGAAGGGCAAGAAAAATCCAAAGCAGCTGACATGGGAATTTTTTTCTCCCAGTAATGCTTATTTAGACACAGAGTAAGAGCCTCTTGTTTACTTTCTCGTTTGTGGATCCTTTCAGTTCTGCTTTGGCAGAGAATTTGGGCAAGATATTGGCCTTTGTTTGGTATATTTATTTGGTTGGTTTCGTTTGTGGTTATTAAGTTAGGCTTTAAAAAAAAAACTAATTCCCACTCCTAGAGAAGTGTGGGGAAGTATAAATATTATCCCCCTTTCACAGAAGAGGAAAACTGATAATCAGATAGCTTTTTGATAGAATACTAGGGCTGTAAGGGTCCTTAGAACAGAAAATGCTGGAGCTAGAAGGAACCTTAGAAATCAGTTTTTCTCCCTTCCCCAAGTGACAGATAGATAAGGAAACTGGTTTTAGTAGTGTCAGATTCTTTGTGACCCCATTTGGAGTTTTCTTGGCAAAGATACTGAAGTGGTTTGCCATTTCCTTCTCCAGCACATTTTAAAGTTGAGGAAACCGAGGCAAACAGGGTTAAGTGACTTACCCAGGGTCACACAGCTAGAACAAACCGCACCAGAGAATAAAAAAAAGAAAAAATCCGGCCCAAAATCTGACGGTAACTTGGTGACAGCGCCAGAATTAGAACCCCAGAACTCGAATTTGAGACTCGACTAACTTAAAGTCAGTGTTCCTTCCATTTCCCACCTTGGCTCGAAAGCTCCTGCCTAAGCAGACTGGTCGAGGGAGTCCAGAGTCTACAGCGAGGAAGATGGTTTTGGGGGCGGGAGAGCTCTGTGGGGGTGCAGGCGGCTGTCTGGGCGGGTCTGTCTACAGCCGAGAGCTCCTGCGGGCGAGTCTACGCCAGGTGCCTCTCGCCTTCCCCAGCCCCTCCTGCCCGCCCGCCAGCTTGCCCGTCCGCGTCTTAGAAAGGAGGAACGACAGGGGCAGAAGCCCAGTCGGGTCGGGTAGTTCTTTCTCGCTGCGGGGGTGGAAGGCAGCCTCTCCCTTCACGCCCTCTGGAAATAGGGAGCGGTCCCCTGTGGGGCCCCCACTTCCCTTGGCCGGGACGTTGCCTCCTTCTTTGACCTGAGGTGTAAGGGAACGTGCCGATCCCACTGCCCTCCAGATCGCATAGTCGGACTAGACTCTCTCCTGCCCTCCGACTGCCGGGGAGGGAGAGCTCAGGCCGGACAACCGACCTGAGACGTGGTACTGAGGCTGCAGGGTCGAAGAGAACGTGAAAATACGCTCCAGCTGGGGAGGGAAATAGATTGATAAGGCAGTCTTAGGCTCACAGACATGCAGCGCTGGAAGGGATCTTAGAACACATAACGTTTACTGTTGGAACACATAACGAATATTACGACATAGAAGTGCATATGGGGGCGGAAAACGTTGAAGTTAAGACCCAACAGACTGTTAGTCCATTGGAAGGCTCTTTAGTCCAACCCTCTCCCCACTTTTACAATGAGTTTCCGGCTTCTATGTTATTTTAAAAGTGACTGAGTGTATAGGTCTGGGCTATACCCATAACCTCCCAGAGGATTAGGTATGTCATCTCCCTCCACCTGCCCTCATAGTGTCCAGGATCAGGCAGGGTTCTGCTCACTATCTAAGACCCCTGAGATCTTGTTTGTTAGGTTCACAGACTCTCCTAGACACACACACCCCCTTCCTATTTTTCCTTTCTTCCTCAGTCCTCATGATGGTCTGTGCAAAGCAGCCTCCCACCTCTCTGATCCGGAATCTGCCTCCAATTACCACCACCCTCTGGCTTCCTGAGCTCTGATTCCCCCAGCTGAGCAGAATCTATCACCACCGCTATTGTCCCTTGGGCCCTGGACTCAGCTGAGACCTGCCCACAGGCTCCTCCAGAGCTCTGAATGAAATCCTGCTTACCAGCTAAGTCCCAACTAACCTTCCCCCTCCAAATTCCTTTCTTCCAGTGCTTTGCCCCACCCCTGCCCTTGCTCCCAGGCTGGCCTGGCCCAGGGAGGCCTATGGTGCCAGGGGAGAGGTGGGTACTGAGATCTGCTCAGTAGCCAAGATCGAGCTGGATTCTCTGCAGGATACTATTCCCACCATAGGGCTACAAATTCCTTCATCCCCCATATTTCTCCTCCCTCTCCCCCATCCTTCACTCTCTTTCCTTCTTTCCTCTCTACTTTCTACCATCTTCTACTGTAGCGTCCCCTCTGGGCTTGATTCCATAACTCACACTTGAATATACAAATTGGGGAAGTGAGCCCAGAATTCAGCTGACTATTACCATCTGGGATCTAGGGATGACTCTGAGAACTTGTGGCTTCTAACACTGAAGCTCCTGGGTGCTTCTCATCATCGATGGAATGGAAATCTATTAGCTTTTTGAAAAGGAATTTATTAAGAGGGCATAGTAAGGACAGCAATTACAATAATAACCTTTGCTCCTATATTGGGGTACAATCTCCCCTTGTATATACAAGTCTGTGGAGAGTGAGGTGAAACAGTACAAAAGTACAAAGGCAGTCAGGTACATAAATAAACAAGTAAATAAATAACATATGGGGCCAAGGAGTACCTGTTCCTAGCCCCTGGAGTCCTTTTCTTCCTTCCTGCCATCCCATGAAATTCTCCTTCAGAATATCTCCACTGGTGTTTCAGGATCAGTTCCTTTCTGGAGCCTATGACTGGCCCTTCTTTCTTCAAGGATTACCTCCCAGATGCTGAAGCCATCCTTGGGTTCAAGCTCATCTTCTGTCATCAACCAGTGCGACCACCACCAACGAATACTACTACTGATTCTGGTGACGACTGGGGATTTCCAATGCCTCTTCAAAAACTTCAAAGTTCACAAAATTGTAACCTGTTCCATGCAATCTCTGGATACTTAGTTACCTAAAATGGGGGGGGGGGATAGAAAAGAAACAAAGGACGCATGGTGGCCAGATGGAGGATTGTGGCTCGCAACACTTAATGCCAACAAATAAAAGAGCAAAAGAACCAAAAAAGGAGCAGATCACTCCTTCCTGTGTGCGCACTCAATTCCAGCTCAGCAACTCATGCACGAGTCATCAGTTCTCAAGGATCCTCAGCTAACCAGAAGACTATTTGTCACCTTGGAGTACCAGTCCCTCAGTCACTCATGGCTAGAAGAGGCTCAACCAGGCTTAGACTTGGATTGGAAGTAGGCAGCACATGTTGTAAGGACTGATACCAAGCTGGGAATCCCTGCACCTAATTTAAGGCCTTCCCCTTCCCTCCCTCACCCCCAAACACTGGATAGTCAAGACCCTTATTACAGTAGAATTTGAGGACTGATTTGGATATAAAAAAGTCAAGGGAAGGGATGATTCAAAGACAACATCAAGACTGAAGTCATATGAGCTGAAGGAATAGAAGAATTGTTGTCTGAAATAATAAAGTCTTATCAGAGAGCATGGATTGAGAGAAATATAAAGCTTAGCTTTGGACATGTTGAGTTTAAATTGCTGAGGGATGTCCGGGTAAATATATCCTGTAAGCAGTTGGAGAAGTAATAAAAGATTTGAGAATCATCTGCATGGAATCAGCAATTAAAGCCCAAAGAGTGGATGACATTGCCAATGGAAAGTGTGTTGAGAAAGAATAAAAGAGGGCCAAAGCAGAGCCTTGAGTGACACCTACATGGTGAAATTGGGAAGAGAATAAGGAACCAGCAAGAAGACAAAGAAGGAACATTTGGAGAGATAGGAGGAGAACAAAGAAGTGTGTTGTCTCTGAAACCAAGGCAGAAGAGACTATCTAGCAGGGAGTGGTCAACTGTGTGAGGTAAAAGACAATGGAGATTGGAGAAAAGTTGCTGGATTTGGATAATACATTTTACACATGAGGAAAACAAGACCTAGAGAGGGTGAAGTGATTTGCCCAAGGTCACACAGCTAGTTAATAGTCAGGCCAGTTATTCCAAGTCTAAAACTTACCTTAAGCAAAATAGAAATGAAAGAGATAAATTAATATAAATAGAAAATTTAAAAAAAAACCAATTAGCTGAATAAATAAATAAATAAGGTCTCTCTACTGATGCCTAAAATGTTGGGGCTGATAAAATTACTGAGAAGGAATAAACCTATTGGGGATGCTATACCCACTGAGGGCTGGTCAATCTATTAACTCTGATGTATCCACTGTACCGGATTATTATCTAGTGTAAATATCACTGCATTCGAAGAAGCTGTCCTGAAACATATTCCCTCCAAATGTCAGAATCCTTATCTTCATTCAAGATAGCTCAGGTTCCCCCTCATCTGTGAAGTTTTCCCTGATTCCCCAGTTGTTAATATGTTCTGCTTTCTTAATGTTCTTTATACCATTTTTATTTATGTACCTGTTGCACACCATCCCTCAAAGATCAAATTGTGTTATTATTTTCCTATGCCTCTCCATCTTTTCCACAAGAATAGAATGAAATACATCATCAAATGTTTTGATAACACTTACATATAAGTATACTATGTCTATAATATTCCCCTGATTTATAGTTTAGGACCCCTATCTAGAAAGGAAATAAAATTAGTCTGGCATAACCAGTTCTCAATGAAGCTGCATAGGTTCTTTGTAATCATAGTTTTGTTTTGTTTTTCTCCCTTCAAGGTTCACTAACCATTTTTTAAAAGTGATTCATTCCAGAATTTTCCTAGAAATCAAAGTCAATCTTACTGGCTCATGACTTGCAGACTCTATTCTCCCTGGTTTTTGAAATTAGGACAGAAGTAAAATTTAAAAATGAGTAGCTTTGCCTATTCGTTGTGGTCAGTTATCACTGTCCCATTGACCCCAAGTAATAGTCTTAACCCTTCTTCGATCCTTGTTTCCTCCATATAACTTAGGGGGAAAAACTTTTTCTTGTTTTTAGCATCTTAGTGTCTTTAATGGTTTTTGTTTTGTTTTATTTTAGCATTTGTATTCTCCAACATCAACTCATTCTGAGCTTTACTATTTTTACCAGAATGTGCCTTGATCTCATTTTCATCCTGTTACCTTTAAAAATCTAAGTTGGTTGATGAGTTCCTGGTGCATCCACATAGATCTCTTCAACTCCTGTTTTCCCTTCTCCTTGGAATTGTTTCTCTCTGTGTCTTCAGAATTTCATTCTTGGCTTTCCCATCTTCCTTCCTGGATTAACTTCCCTTGAAGAGTTTTACTAAATGGAAGCCTACATATTCTTTTCCTAGACCCTTTGAAACCTGGTTTTTCTCCCCCCCAAAATCTAAGGTGCCAGTCAGACTATATCCAGCTTTCTTCTTCTCAATCATAAATTCTAGGAATGATTATTTCTCCTTAAGGTTCCCACCATTTTCACCCTGAAATCTATTAGTAAAAATCAGATCCAGAATGGAATTTCCCTTTATTAGTTCTTCTACCTTTTGTGGAATGAAATATTAAGG
The DNA here is from genome assembly GCA_028646595.1 of Phalanger gymnotis. Classification (NCBI taxonomy): domain Eukaryota; kingdom Metazoa; phylum Chordata; class Mammalia; order Diprotodontia; family Phalangeridae; genus Phalanger; species Phalanger gymnotis. Next base: position 92,618,147 of record CM053625.1, on the reverse strand, counting down.
CTAGTCAATAAGTTGTTAGCCGCTCTGCTTTTTGCCAAGAGAGCATTCCAGAAGCTGTCTGGATAACTAAAGTGTCCCATTGCTACTATATCATACCTCTGTGCTAGCTTGTGATCTATTTCCAAAGTCCTCAACTCTTTCTTCTTTCTATTGAGGTGAGCTGCATTATAACTTGAAGACTTGTATTTCTCCACCCACTAGTTTCATTCAAATGCTCTCCAACATGCTATTCCTGAATTTCCTTACATGAGTGTACTTTAAACATAAACATATGTGCATATATATGAATATATACATATAATGTTAACCCTTCTCTCACTTATCTTATTTCTTCTGAATAGAGTATATGACACACTCATCCAGAATACAATTCCAGTCATAGTTTCTGTCCTACCAAGTCTTAGTGACGCCAATTAGATCAAATTTACTTTTTTACATTAGGAAGGCTAGTCACTCTAGTTTATTGCTTAAGCTGTGGTCACATGTATGTAGATATTTGGGTTTTATTATGGTCTTCTGTAAATTTATAAATATCTCAGCAATTATTCTTCCTTCACTGTAGCTACCTATTATATTATCTAGCTTGGTGAATATAAATAAGTAATTTTCTCCTTCACCCATCCTTTAAAAAAATATTATAAATGCTCTTTTGATTAGATTTGAAAGAAAGCAAGTAAATACATACTCATCAGCCTTTGTAAGGTTTACTTCATCCCTGGCCAGAAGTCTGTCATCCATATATTTTAAATAAAGGTATAGAAATCCTACTCTAGTTCTCAAACATCACCTTCTTAACCAGCTATTCTTAAATCAATTTTTTTTTTCTTCTGCATCCCTTGTTATCAATGGATAGCATTGAGGAAAATAAAATCTATGTCGTTGTGGTCTACAGTTTCTTGCCTAAGACTTCATAATCTTTGGCAATACTTTTGAATATCATTTGTGCCCACATGAATCACCAGAAGTGAGTAGTTATCTGTTTCGACAAGTCTTGGGAGGTCTCTGTTATGTCTTGAATATATGCCTAGGAAGACAATAGACCTCTATTGTTGTTAGCAGGTTGACAGATAACTGCTTAGTTATCCCTTAAGGAATCACAAACCACCACTACTCTTTTCTTCTTCTGATTCTGACTAGATAATTTCTCACGTGATAGTTTCCGTGACTCTGTTTGTCCTTAAACAAGTGCTTCCTCCACAGAGCATCGATTTCCCCCCACTTCAGGAAGAGCTCCGAATTTGCTTTTGTTTTTTGTTTTTAGCTACTAGAACACTGTGGGTCTTTTCCTTCCCTTTTTTTTTTCTGTGTGATATTATTGCTCTATCTAATTTCCTGATAAGGGGTGAAATTTCTCCTCTACTACTTTGAATCCTTTTCTCCATTAAAGCTTAGTTCCATTTTGAAGGAACATTTCATTGTCCCTCACAAACTGTAGAGCGGTGTACCTTGGTCACTGACCTCCAAGGAAAGGGAATAAATCCTTTTATTAAGGGGATTTGTTCTGTGAAGTTTGGATTCAGTCAAAGGGCTGTACTTGAGGATCTGGAGGGCCACATGTGGCCTTGAGGTCACAGGTAGCCCACCCCTGTAACCTAAGTCATAGATCTGGGAGGGACCTCAGAACATAGAGCAAATAGAAGAATATTGGAATGTAGGATATAGGATTTAGAACCGGAGAGAATCTTAGAGACAATTTCATCCAGATCCTTCATTTTACAAATGAGGAAACTGAGGACCATGGGGTAAAGAGACTGGCCCAGGTTCACACAGCCAGTAAATGGCAGTCAGGATTGGAACACAGGAGTCCTGATTCCAAATCCAATGCTCTTTCTGTGTACCTGGCTCTTTTTTAATGCACTCACTTGTTTAAAAAAAAAAAACTAACAACTTCAAAAACAGAAACTGTTGGAGCTGGATGTTAGAATCTCCTAAGGATACTTAGAATCTCCTAACTTTTACAAATGAGAAAACTAAGGACCAGAATGGGGAAGTCACTTGCTCAAGGCCACATGGGATATTAGTAGCAGAGCCACAGTGTTAGAACCTCGAGTTTATAACTCCCAGAGCTCATGACACGATGCTATCAGTACTTTTCAGGGTGTCCATGCCCATTAACTCTATTGCTAGAGGGCGATTGGGGGGAGAGGCCCTATTATTTTCTGGTGGGAAGTGACCCCTGCAGTTTGGAAACAGACTACTCCCACAAGGTGACAAGGATAGAAGTATAGGGTTTGGGTTACTACTGGCCAATAACCTCCTCCCTCTTGGAGTACCCTCTCCCCCCACCCCACATTGGTTCCCTCTGTCTTCCTCTAGGGCCACATCCTGCCCAAGCAGAGTATTACCCTGCCCTGCCTGGCCTCACTTTGCCTTCTCTTACCTGGCCAGGCCCTAGGGGAAATGAGAGCTGGACAAACAGATAAGAAGGACAGAGATGAGAATTGCCCATCTTGAGACAGAAAGAGGTAAGGCTTATATTGACTTCACCAGCAAGAAATATTCAAGCAGAGAATGAATGATCATTTGTCAGGGGTTCTGTAGGGAAGTTTTATGTATTCTAGATTCCACCTAACATTCTATGCGCTATTTTTTCTTCTCTAGTACTGTGCTTCATCCTTTATGTTCTAACATTCCAATCTCTGTACATCTCTCTCTGTTTCTGTCTCTCTGTGTCTCTCGGTTTCCCTGTGTCTCTGTGTCTCTCTCTGTCTCTCTGTCTCTCTGCCTCTCTCTGTCTCTCTGTCTCTGTCTCTGTCTCTGTCTCTCTCTCTCTCTCTCTCTCTCTCTCTCTCTCTCTCTCTCTCTCTCTCTCTCTCTACATCTGCCTGTTTCTCTCTGACTCTCTCAATTCTGGAAAGAAAAACCTTTCCCTCTTTATCCCCTCCCCCCATCTCTAACACACTATTACAAGCTTCTAGCCATGTTCCTTTGTTGAGAGTGCGGGGAAGGGGAGGGGGCACCCCCAGGCTGTGTTCCAAGAACCAGACTCATCTGTGTGGCAGTGCTGACAGACAGAGATAGAGATCAGGCTCTGTCCAGGCCTGAGCAAGGGGCATAACTCGGCTGTCTCTGTACATCTGTGTCTATATCTTTGTCCATATGAATACTTCTGTGTGTGTACATGTTTGTGTCAGTGCAAGTGCCTCTGAGTATGTCTTTGTGCACACATTCCTCCATCTCTGTGTATATGCAGCTGAACCTCTGAGCATGTATAATGTATGTATTTCTCTGTATATATTTATGTGTCTTTGAATGTGTCTCTGGAGTGTGTCAGGACATACAAGTGTGTCTTTCTGTGTGTATCACCATGTGTATGCGTACCTTGGAGAATGTTGTTGATGAATGGCCATGTCTCCATGAGAGTTAGTGATCTTACTGATGAAGGTTCTCTCTCCAGCAATAAAAAAGCACTACCTCTAGCACAATTTTTGTCCACAGCCTGCCTTAAATGCTCTATATCAGGTCTACCCAATAGGATAGGAGTTGCCAGGGTAGCACTTAAGCTATCCATCCCTTGCTCTTGACACATGACTGTTTCACCTTCTTTTGTAATCCTACATTTTTCTTAATGGCATCATTTCTGGCAGTTCTTGTGAGCAGGTCACCATTGATAATATATAACAGCCTCCTTATACCTGCCATCTGTCCATTGCTCTTTGAGATGGCCACAATTTTGGTTCTTTGAATGTTGTGGTGTTCCATTATTTTTAGCCATATAGCACCACTAGAAAAACATTGATGTTTCCAAAAAGACAGGTGGGGGTTGGTTAGAGAAAAAATTGGGATCATAGAATTAGATTGTAAACTTCTTGAGTGCAGAGAATATCTTTTTGTTTCTTTTTGTATTTACAGTGTTTATCTCAATGCCCGGCATATAGTAGGTGCTTAATAAATGTTTATTGATTGATCTATTAATTTATGGAAAGCACTGTCCAATTTCCCAAATGCAATCCAACTCACTCTATTCTTCCTGTTTAATTCTGGTTCTTGCTCATTACAGGACTCATGGACCAGGCTCATGACCTTTTCAAGATAAATTGAAGATACAACTCTCTGGATTGTCCCTTCAACTACATATCATAATCTCGGCCACGTGCACACTCTAAATATGTTTTTTTTAATTTCCCCTCTATGGATCACTGAACTAATCTCCATTGAATAACTGAGGATCTTATTGAGGAGGTCATCTGAAAAAAGGAGCATCTGTAGGATCTTACCATATAGAGGGAAACCCTCTTCCATTTGGACTCTGAGAAAGCCATCCTTCATGACATTGGCAAACACTCTTGGCAAGCATATGCCTTGTTTGGTATTAATAATCAGAGAATGGTTGAGTAAAGTTATCTCTGTGGTTACATCTCTCAAGGAATCTTGTATGATTTCACCACATGTGTGGGAGAAGCTATGTTGGAAGAGGCCTTTAAGGCTACATTTTGCTCTGTAAAGGCAATTTTAAAAAAAAATCAACAAACAATAAACAGTAGGATCTTGTATTCACTATACTTTTTAATCCCTTCTACATGCAACAGCAACACTGGCTTCCTTGCTATTCCTTGAACATAACACTCCATCTCCTGACTCCATGAACTTGCCCCAGCTGTCCTTAATGCCTGGAGCTCTCTCCCTCCTCATCTCTGCTTCCTTGCTTAGTGCCTTCCATCTGAAATAATCTCCAATTTATCCTGTATTTAGTTTGTTTGTACATAGTTCTTTGCATGTTGGCTCCCTCATTAGACTGTGAGCTCCTTGAGGGCAAGGACTGTCTTTTGTCTTTCTTTGCATCCCTAGCATTTAGCACAGTGCCTGGCATATAGTTAGCACTTAATTAATGTTTGTTGGCTTAACCAGAATTGTGTAACTATGAGGATGTGGTCTGGGTGACAAAATAATCTGCCAAAGCCTACATGTCTTCTCATATGTTCAATAGCAACAATTTCCACATGTAAATACTATTCTCATAAGGACATTGTAGATATGAGAAAATCAGCATGCAAGTTGGTAGTTGCTGAAGTCTTGTCACCTTTTGGGAGTAATATTAACAGCCCTAATCTTATCTATTCTTGTGGTATTTTTCTATGTCATATATCTTGAAAATTGATTGTTGAAGCACCTTATTAAAAATTAAGAGCTAAAAGGAAGCTCAGAGATGATCTAGTCCCAAACCTTCATTTTTCAGATAAAGAAAATGAAACCCATGGAGGATAAATGACTTGCCCATGGCCACAAAGGTAGTAAATATCATAAGTAATATTTGAACCCAGGTTCTCTGGCTCCAGAGCCAGCACACTTTCTTCTGCAAAGTGTGGCATGGGTTTCTTCTGGGTATTTCTTCAGAGCCAGCCACTCTTACCAACTTGATCTTTTAGAGTGCCCTTTCCATCTCTGCAAGTAGCACAGAGAGCATTAAGGTTTATCTCCTCTTTATATCTGCCTCTTAGAATCTTTCATCCTCCTAGGATCCACTCAGGTGCCCACTCCTATATGAAAACTTTCTGGACTTTGCTAGGTGTTAATGATCCCTTCCTGCTCAAATTATCTTATATTTATCTATTTATATATCATATGCTCCAATAGAATAAAGATCTTTGAGGGCAAGAACTCTCTGGTGTTTTTAATCTTTGTATTCCCAATATAGTGCCTTGCATAAAAATATTTGTTGAATTGAATTGAACAGAATCCAAATGTAGTGGTTCTTCTATCACTGGCTGTGAGCACAGACCACTGGAGAAACACTGGCAGATCTGTTCCATTTTACATCTCTTCGTTGTCTTCCTTGCAGTTTCATCTATAAGTGCATTTAAGATGATATGACCTAGCTGAATGTCACATTAAGCTTCCTGCAGGTTAATTTTCTCCTTCAATACATTTCGATGTTTTGTGAGGTGATATTACTCATAATCTTTTGCTATCTTCCTCTACAAAGTCATACCAGTAGCCTTGTACTCTAAACAGATGTCTCCCCTAACTGCCAGGTCTATTCTCTTGGCAAAGATGTCAAGCAGTTGCTGGGTTGGATCATTTGGGAAATCTTTTGTTCTCAGTATGATGACACCTTTGCATCCATTAAACTTCTATAATAAATAATAGTCACAACCAATGTCTTTACTTTTGTCAACTTAATATTTTTCAAAGTCAGTAGCTCACTTAAATAGATTGACTTGCATGAAATGTGCTTTCTCATCTCTAGCCTTTCTTCCAGTTTGGTGCAAGGTTTGACTTTTGCCTTAACTAGTCAATGATCTGACTGCACATAAACAATTGATTCCGGAATGACTCCAAAGCAAGTAGAGTCTCAGTTTCTTCATCTGTAAAATAAAAATAACAATATTTGTACCAAAGATGACAAAATATGGGAACAGTCAACACTGGTGGTGTTGTAAGAAGACAGGAAGTTATCGGGGCTGTGAAATAGTCCAGCAATTCTGGAAAGTAATTTGTAATCATACTAAGAGAGTGACTACAATGTCCATACTCTTAGACTCAGAGATCCAGTTGCTAGGCATATATCCCAAGGAGGTCAAAGGTAAAAAGAAAAGTCCCATATATACCAAAAAATTTATAGTAACACTTTTTATAGTGTCAAGAAAATGGAAATAAAATAGATGCCCATAAACTTGGAAATGCCTAAATAACAATTGGGGGAGCATGCAGATTGAAGTATACTTTTCCTTTATTTTTCTAGCTTTTATCCACTTCAGAACATGGCTAATTCAGATATGTTTTGTATGATTTTTGTACGTACAATGGTTATTATATTTTCTCAATGGCTGAAGGAGGGGAGTGAGGAAGACATTTTGGAACTGAAAATAAAAAAATAAATTGTGGTGAGAAATCTAACGGAATATTTACTTTCACAAGAAATTATTAATTTAAAGAACACAGAAAAACAAGAGAAGATTTCTATGCACTGATGCAAAGTCAAGTAAACAGAACCAAAAAAATATACTCAATGACTTACAACAATGTAAATTGAGAGAACAACACACACACACACACACACACACAAATCAAAATTGAATGCTGTGTGATCATGGTAGCCATGTTTATTCCCAAAGAAGATATAGGAATGCTCCTCCTCCCCTTCTTTGCAAAAAATTCTGGATGTAGAAGATAGTATATAATGTTCAACTTGATTAATATGTTGGTCAGTTTTTCTGAACTGCTTTTCCCCCCTTCTCTCTTTTTTATTCCTTATTATAAGAGATGACTCTTTGGATGAGGGAAGAGGAGAGAGAAATTAGAAAGTGAAGGTGATGTCTCTGAGTGTCTATGCATGCCATATCTGTATGTTTATTTCTCTGGGTGCCTATGTGCATATTAGTCTGTGCATATAGAAATAATTTATGTGCATGCGCATGTGTCTGGGTGTAGATGCATGTTTGTATTTTCATTCAACAAATGCTTAGATCCTTGGGACAGCTAGGTGGTGCAGTGAGTAGAGCACTGGCCCTGGAGTCAGGAGGACCTGAGTTCAAATCTGGCCTCAGACACTTGACACACTAGCTGTATGACCTTGGGCAAGTCACTTAACCCCAATTGCCCTGCCTTCCCCCCTCAAAAAAATTTTTAAAAACCCAAGATTTCGGTAGGTGCTGAATAACAATATTTTGAAGCAAAATGGCTTAGGACCAGGACACTGGGAACTATAGTTTCAGTAGCTGTGGGTAAGAGCCAAATGATCAGTACAGATGGTAAAGGCAGCAAAGGGATGGGAGGTACTCATGTGTGTGCTGGTTCTATGCATGGTTTGTGTTTACTTATCCTTATCCATTCTCTGCCTGCAAAATGTCCCCCATTGAGCATTTTCTCTCTGCTTCCACTCCCCCCTACACTTCCCACCTGAACTTTTGTAGGGGGAAAAGCACTGACTTTAGAAGCCTAAGATTTGGATTCAAATCCCAAGTCTGAGACTTAGTAGCTAGATGACTTTGGGCAAGTTACTTCCTTTCCCTAAACTTTAGCTTCCTCCTCTGCAAAACAGGACCTTCCTTAATTTAACAGAGTTATTGCAAAATATTTTCCTCACAATCTGGTAAGGCAACTAGTATGAGTATTACTGTTTCCACTTTAGAGATGTGAAAACTGAGGCTCAGGAAGTTTAAATAATTGCCTGTGGTCATAAATGGATTAAATTTCAGAGTCAGAACTGAAATGTGAGTTGTTCTCATTATGTTAACCTAAGAACTAGTGTCTCTCCCTCTAGTTTCTCCTCTTCAGGTCATCCTTCTGGGTGTTTCCAAATAATCTTCCTAATGTATAAGTATCCCTCAAATAATGACGGCCTCCCAATCTCAAAGTCCCTCCTATGAGACCTGAAATCATGCCGTCATAAACTTCTAAATCCCCATAAAGAAAGCAAAGGTCAATTCATGGACCAGTGAAGCCACCTCTTTCTCCCCCCTGCTCTCTGAGCCATCCAAGGAAGGGAGCCAAAAGGTCCTTGGAGCCCTAGCAGATAGGTGGTCCTGTAATACCCTCTGCCAAAAGAACATTCCCAGGACGACCACCAACCAGAGGATCCAGAGGGGAGTGGGTCTGGATAGAGGAGGAGGGCAGGAATGGGGTACCTGAAAAATGTCTAGAAGCTGGAAGAGGGAGCAGAAGGGTGGTAGAAAAGGAGAGCTGAAAAAAAATGGGGAATGAAAGAGGTTTGTGGTGATGAAGGAAGGAGAGAAGCTAGGAGTTACAAAAGGAGGGTTGGAGGAGGCAGAGGGAGTGGAAGAGCAGAGAATGGGGAATGAAAAATGGGGAGGGTTTGGAAGGAAAGAGAGAGCCTTCAGAGAGGCCTCAGAGAACCAAGTCCAGGGCTCCTTCCACTTTGCCAGCCTCCTCACCATACCAACCAGGCTGCTTTGGAACATCTGGAAGACTATAGCAGCTCTCAGCAAGAAGAATATGTCCTCTCTGTGGGGCAGAGCCAGGATCTGAGAATGTTCATATTCCGGGCTGCACGGGGTAGCTGGAGCTGGAACAGGTACAGAAACAGCTGGTATAGGAAGTCTCGAGTTGGAGCAAGGAGACCTGGGGGCTGGTCCCAGCTCTGCCACTTGCACCTGCACGATCTTCAGCAGGTTATTTCACCTCTCTGGGCCTCAATTTCCTCACCTGTAAATTGAAAAGCTTGGCCTGGACGACCTCTAATTTCCCTCAAATGCCCGGCTCTCGGTCTACGATCCTCTAGTCTCTCTGAACTCGTTTCTTCTTACAGAAAAGCTCTATATGAGTATGGGCTGTTATTGACATTCTAGAATCCCAGGCTGGCCAGATGAGCTACAGGGAAGAAGGTGGGAACTGTAGTTCCAAAGGTTGGGTCGTTTGGGGAAGGGGAGATGTCTAAATTCCAATCTGGCCACACTAGCGGGGCCCCACTCAACAGGTGATTTTCTCTTTAGCAATTGCCTGAAAGCCAAGCAGCAGGAAAAGGGAAAGGATTCACTCAGCAAGTTTGTGGCAGAAATGTGAGGTTCCCCTTGGGACTGAAACTCCCCACATCTATGCTTATACTTTGCCTGGTTGCAGGCTGTAGTGAAGTGAAGGTAAGCTTGACCCTAGACTCTGCACCCTTTTCTGACATGTACAAACTGTGTCCTTGGGCTAGTCACTTTCCTTTTTTGAGAAGGAAAGCCTGAGTTTCATCTCTCTGTCTGTCTCTCTGTGTCTATCTCTGTCTGTCTGTCTGTCTGTCTGTCTCTCTCTCTCTCTGTGTACAAGCACACATATACGCATATTTAAAAGAGAAAACGTTAACTAAGTGATCTCTAAGGCCTGGTCTAGTTCAAAATCTCTATAATTCATAGGATTCTATGACCTCTGCTCCCCATTCCTTCACAAACATCCCACGTCCACAGCCCAAGGCTTCTATAATTACAAAGGACTATGGTGGGACAAGGAGCGGGAGATTCAGCAGAAAGACGAAAGAAAGAAAAAAAAAGAATACTACAGGCCTTTGGTGCTACTGGAGCCGCTTGCATTACTGAGGAAAAAGATTACTTAATTGTAGGCCCGTGCTTCGCCCCTTATTGGCTCCCGGAGGGGAAACACTCTCCTTTTCCCCTCCTCCTGGCTGCAGCCCCCAGCCCTGGGTGTGCATTTACATAAACTGAACTTCTTCCAAATTCAATTGGTCTATCTCACAAACCGTTTATTCAAGAAGAATTTGCCCGGCCCAAAGTTCTCCTGAGAGGCCTCCTATTGGAGTGATCGTGACCCCATAGTGCTCTCCTAGATAAGCCATTTGGAGACTAAAACCCAACGGGGATGACCAAGCTGGAAAAGCGTCAAAGCTGATGCTGAGCTGTATGGCTGCCGCGGGGAAGGTCAAACAGTGTGGAATGACCCGCTGATCACAGAAGGTCGCCGGCCAGGAGATGAACTGTTTGGCCAACGCAGCTTATTCAGACTGTCTGCTTAGGAGTAGAGGAGTTTCGATGTGCGTCTGTACGCGTTGTGCCCTCCCTAACGAAAGTGGGGATTCTAGACGTGCATGAAGAGGAGGGTCATTCCCCCATCCTCTCGGCTTGGGCGGAGGAGGGTTAGGAGGAAGGAGAAATGATAATATGAATTGACCTACACTTTGGTGTAGCACAAAGCACCCTAAATTTGTAGTCCAAAGACTGGGTCTGTTGGGTTGTGACTCTCTACCAAGTAAACTTTTGTATGACTAGGCTCCCTTCACTGGGTCTCAGTTTCCTTATCTGTAAAATAAAGAGAAAAACCTCCTCCAAAGGCTGGTTGTCAGGCAAACTATAAAAGCGCTGTAGAAATGTGAGTTATTATCAATAAAATTGACAATATTATTTTTAAAATAAGCCTCGGTTTCCCCATCTGTAAAACGCAGATAATCACAATTACACTTCACACAAGGTTGTAGCGAGGAAATCGCTACCCAAAACGTAAATCTTTATAGAAAGAAGTTATTATTAGAGAAATTTGAGCCTCAGTTTCTTCACTTGTAATGTGGAACTAATAATCCTTGCCCTGTGTAACCATTAAAATGCTCTAGAAATGGCAGTTGACGTTATTACAGCCCTCTTGGGAGTAGTGAGACCAGAGGGGGCGAGGTTGAGTTGACTGTCCTCCCTCCTTTCCCCAAGGGTGTCGAGCTGTCTCGAACCCTTACCCCAGGGGACGAGGACAAGGGGACAAGTAGGACTAGGGGAGTAGCTCATCGGGCAGGAAGGCTGATTGACAAATCCCTGCGATCTGTTACCATGTCCAGGGGCTGTAGCTGTTAGGAAAGACTGTGTTTCCACCGACTCAATCGTTCTTCCTGCGCCGAGTTAACCCGGCAGCTCCAGAATGAAGGGATTGAGGCGGCGGCGGCAGGGGAGGGGGAGAATGTGTTAAACGGGTAGAAAAGCAGCCAGACTCTGTTCCAGCTGTTTCCTCTCCGAGTACATCTGGTGCAGAGAAGACTAGCCCTCCCATCTCAGTCACTGTCCCCAATATTCCGAATTTCTGAGCCATCGAATTCACAATGAGATGGATTGAAAGCTTTTTCTCTTTCTTCTCTTTGGTATGTAGCTGAGGAGGTAAAGGGAAGAGACGAGCGCTAATGTCCACCTGGGCAGGTGCTAGAAATTCCCTTTGAGAGTTATTTACACCTGCCTGCACAGTTGGGATTCCTTTAACCAGATACATGGATTCCAATTACTTTTTTTTTTTTAAAGGACAGAGCTCGCTCCAATCATAACACCATAGATTTTAAAGATGGAAGGGACTTTAGAAATCATCTAATGCAATCCTTTCTTTCTACAGATGAGGAAATTGAGGCTTTTCAAAAAAGCTAAGTCACTTTTCCAAGGTCACACAGGTAACAAGGAGCAGAGTTCTGATTCAAATATTCAACACGTATTTTGAAAATAGAGCAAACTCATGAAGGACAAAAGAAAAAGAATTCTCTAATAATAACTTCAATAATACATTTATACAATACCTAAGCGCTTTCACATACATTATCCCCTTTGACCACCAGTATAGCCAAAAGAATACACAATCTATCACACACTTAATAAGCCCCTAAAGGGTAGTGGGGTGCATTGAATAAAAGTGCTCGATCCGAAGGAGACGGGTTCAAATCCAACCTCTGACATCCATTACCTGTATGACCATGGGTAAGTCATTTAAACTCTTTGAGCCTCAGGCATTTCTCTTAGGACTCTAACTTGGAGAAAGGGTTTCCACCTGCCTGGAGGGATGTGGAAGGAATGATTCCCACAAGACTGAAATCACAGGTCCTTGATATATCGGAGTGCCCTATTATGCATAGTAAGTGCTTAATAATAAATGTTTGTCGAATCCCCAGGGCTATATTGTAATTCATAGCAGCAAGAGCAGTTGACTGATGCCTCAGATGGAAAGAGACCAGGACCTGAAGTTAAGAAAGCCAGAGATTTGAATCGTGACCTTGGCACTCAGCAGTTGTGTGACCCTGGCTGTTGTCACTTTTATTATCTGAATCTCAATTTCCTCATCTGTAAACCGAAGATAATATGCACCACCAACCTTACAGGATTGTGAGCAAAGTGCTCTGTACACCTTAAAGCCTTATAAGGATAGAGACTAGACCTATTGTTTAACTAGTACAGGGAACTCCTTAGTGAGCAAACTCCCTCTGCCCACGAAGGCTGGCACCTCCTCTGTAATTTAGTCTTAGTTGCCTAGAGCACTAGGAGGTTAAGTGACTTGCCCAGAGTCACACACATCAAGTATGGGTGGGACCGAAACCCGGGTCTTCCTGTCGTCAGGGCTACCTGCCTAGCCACTAGGCAAAACTGCCTTGAGCTAATGCTATAGAAATATGAATTATTATTATTCCTGGCATCTCATTCCTTTTGATGTTTTCCACCCTACTAAATTTGGCTCTGCCGATCTCTTACTTTTCCATTCCAAGCTGGTCTCCTATCTGCTTCTCATTTTTCAAGACAGTGGCTAGGTTGTGTTCTAGGACTGGGTGCTTCTCTGTCTTTCTTCTGCCACATCTGCCTCCCCTTATCTAAAATTACCTGAAGCTCCTAATGACTACATTGTCCCTTCTGTTGAATGTTTAGCAGGCATTTCCTTGAATATTTTTGAACCTAAAACACTTTAAAGAGCCATAGAATGTTGTTGCAACTGGAAGGGACCTTAGAAAGTAAAGTGTTAGAACAGAAAATGGTAGGGTAGAAATGATCCTAAGAACACAGAACGTTAGAACTGAGAGGGACTTTACAACAGAAGGTCAGAGCTAGCAAAAAGTCCTGAGGACACAGAAGTTTACAACATTGAAATTATGTGTTCAACCCCTTTATTTTACAGAGAATGGAAGTAACTTTCCAAAGGTCCCAGTGCCTGTTAGTAGCAGAGTGGAGGAATTAGAATTCAGGCCTCCTAACTCCTATCTCACTCCTCTGTCCATTTCGTATTTCCTGTCTGGATGTTTTCATTCTGGGGCAGTGAAAATACCTTGTCCTTTTTCAAACAGGCTCTCCAGCAGGCAAAGAATCTTCCCATCTCTACATGGATCCCAGACATCCTAAGAGGCTGAGAGAGAAGAGCTGGGAAATACAAGCCATGGAGCCCCTGGAGGGAATGGCTGCAGGCCATCTGTCTGACTTTCCAGTTTAGCTGGAGGTATGAGTCCCAACTAATCTTTGCTAGACTGAACTGCAGCCAGTTACTCAGTAGTTTCGATAAGTGGTTTTATTACTGGTTAGATTTTACAAATTCTGATATTCGAACAGACGTCCACCTTAAAATTCTAAAACAACAACAGAACCAATGAAGGGTGTTGTGTGTGTGTGTGTGTGTGTGTGTGTGTGTGTGTTTTGTTTGCTTGTTTGTAGAACTATTCAAAGTAACAAACTTTTTTTTAAACATTTTTGCTCTGGTCATAAATATACAGAGAGAAAAGGAGGCAAGAGAGAAAATGGACATGGGAAATCCAGTATGTAGATAAAACAGTATATAAGGCACGTGGCAGTCTTTGAAATACAAGAAGCTCTAGCCAACTTAAATTAATTCTTGTTTTCCTTGCTCAGTCAGTCCACAAAACTGTACAGTTACACAAATGTTGTGTTGCGGATAGATCTTCCAAGTTAATTTTCAGTCCACACTCTGTAGTTACCAGAACACTCATTTTTCCCCCTCTGTTTCCAGGCGAGATCCTAAAATGTGGTTAGTTAGTTGCTCAAAGCCTCTATTTAAAATACACTTGGAATTCAACTAAAGGATAATTTCTTTTTTAAAGAAATTATTGGGAAAGCGTCATCAGAAAAGGTTTGTAAGGGTTGTCTGTGTAGGACTCCTGGACTCATGGCCCTCCAGGCTCCCAGGCACGGAAGTTAAGACAGACGTCACAGTTGGCATTGTGGGATTAGTCAAGTCCGTGAGGGTGGTGGGGGTGCTGGAGGGGCTCATGGATGCGTTGGAAATCTCTGAGGCTGGGCCCGATGGGGTCCCCGTCTGTAGTGTGGAGTCTGAGGTCTTGTCCACCCCTGTGTTCTCCTGGCGTAGAAGGTTCCGCCTGAATTTAGCTCTGGCATTCTGAAACCAGACCTGAAACAATTAGACAGAACAGCCAGAGTTTACAAGCCTGCAATGAGGAAAGAAAGAAAGAAAGAAAGAAAGAAAGAAAGAAAGAAAGAAAGAAAGAAAGAAAGAAAGAAAGAAAGAAAGAAAGAAAGAAAGAAAGAAAGAAAGAAAGAAAGAAGGAAAGAAAAGAGAGAAAGAAGGAAAGAAAAGAGAGAAAGAAAGAAAAAGTGAAGAAAGGAGCATAAAAGAGATAATGAGAAAGAGCAAAAGAGAAAGAAAACAAAAAGAGAAATGAGAGGAGAAGAGAAAGGGAGAAAAAAAGAAAGAAACCCAATCGACCAGCTTCCCATGGGATCATTTTTTTAAAGCCTCTGTCAGCTGCATTGAATAAGAGCAAACTTCTGGCTTGTACCCAATTCTGTCCAGCTGATTTTGGCCCACGGCTGCTCTTCAGGCCCACCTGTGTAGATTCGGCCCAAATATCCAAGGGAAGGGGTGAGTCGAGGCAATTATCTGACTAATTCAGGCCCAAGAAATTTTGCAATTGGAGGAACAGTATCGTGAAGAACTGAATAAAACAGAATATGTATCTGCATAGAATTCGGCAGAACAAGGGCCCTAGATCTGAGATGCCCCCACCACATCTCTCTAGTTATCTTTGGGTAAGGGCACAGCATGCTTAAAATACTCTTTAAAAAAATATTGCTTGAATTTACCTTTTATATGTGTATACACATAAATACACGTGCAAATGCATTGCCACATACCTAGCATATACTGCATAGACACCTATATACATACATACATTCACATTCATATTCATCTACCTACATATGTACAATATGTGTATTGTACATGCATATCTATATATAGCCATGTATGTGTATATAGCCATATACACAAATCCATGGGTACCTCTGCGCATATACATGTGCATATATACATATAATATATATATACATATAGTGCATATATAAGCATGCAGATTGTACATGTATTGCATGAAGATATATATTAATTGTATATTTATATGTGTACATGTGGATAGTTCACTATGTCTGCACATGTACTTCTACTTGCATGTGCACACAGAACATGTTTGCATATTCCTGTGTGTGGTTATACAGATCAGGTATGTGTGTACATGCACATCTACACATACAAACAAATGTTTGAAGACAAACATAAACATTATACATTGGCACATATACATATAAACAAATATTTATATGCACACACATATAATACTCTGGGGAAAATTAGTGAAAATAAATTATGTTGGGATGTGAAAACTCCAGAAAGGTCAGGGATCACTGGTCTAGACGACCTTTAAGTTTCTACTGACCTTGGGGTGCTTCTCCCATTACCACTTAACCATTCTTCCCACCCCCCAAAGAGGGGAAAAGCAAGAACTTTCTGTAAGGATGTCAGTGTCTATTTTCCTGTTTCCATCCATGCTGGACATTATTTTTTTTTTACCTTTGTGATAGGGACATTGAGAGAAATTCAATGTTTCCCCTTGTCTCTCCTTTCCAGCCTACTGTGAATCTTTGTCTTTAGGACCCCTATTGTTCCCCAAGCCCTTGATATGAAGGTGGCCTTTCCAAAAGAAGCCATTTAGTAGGTGATATTCATTGTGCCTTAATTTTGATTCAGTTTGTAAATCCTATCTGATCACATCTGGGGGCATTAAAAAGAGAGACTTGCAAAGGGGGGAGGGGGTTTCTCTTAAAAAAGCTCTCTCTCCTTCTGTCCACCTTCACACATATATATGTCCAAGGGCTGCAGCAAGGCACGAATGACGATGGTGGTGGTAGTGGTGATCATACAATGATGCTGAAGCCGATGACTTCACAGCAACAATGAAGACAACTCACGTTTCTAGAGTATTTTAAGACGTACAAAGCATTCTCCTTACAGCTATCCTGTGAGGTAAGAAGGGAAAGTATGACTATTCTCATTTTACAGATGAAGAAGCTGAAGGACAAAGGAATTAAGTGACTTGCCTAGGATCATGTAGTTACTAAGAATAGACAGCAAGATTGGAGTTCAAGTCTTTTGACTCTGAAAAGTCTCTAATGTCTCCAATGGAAGGAGCCAGCACGCCCAGCTGAGCCTCAGTTCCATTCAGTTTTCCTTTGCTTTTAATCTAATGACGGTCACATAGTCCAGCATGACTTGTGGTTCCTTATGTCCCATGATGCTCCCTGGCTGGACCTCCAATTCTACCATCCAGACAGATTGTTTCCTTACAGAAGAAACACACAAGGAAACTGCTCCTTCCAGGTTGATGATACTCAAAAGATGCTCCTTGTGTATTCAACGGCCTTGCAAATAAAAATATGCAAACTTTAACCTGCCTGCCCCAGAGGGGCCACCCCAGATTTTGGGGAAGTGAGCATATCAATAATGTGAACATTTTTTTTACATTTCTGTCATGCAGAAATCATGAAATCAATGGCTTTTGATGAGAGTGAGTGTTGAAAAAGAAAGTACTACAATGAAAAGTGAGGATACTTGGCTTCTAGTCCCAGTTCCACCATTAAATTACTGGATTACCTGGGGCAAGAATTTTGCCTCTCTGGGCTCAGTTGCCCCATCTGTAAAAAGGGGGAGTTAAGACTAGATGATCTCCAAGGTCCCTTTCATCCCTAATATTCTATGTTCAAAATTTCTTACAGTGTTAAGACTGTATGTTCTAAAAAATTCTTTTCCCTAAGGTCCTTTGGCTTTGAACTCCAGGTTTTCTAACAATTGCCACTGGTTGTCTTCATTAGCTTCACACTTTTTTTGAGGCATAAGTGAGGGGTTAAGTGACTGGCCCAAGGTCACACAGCTAGTAAATGTCTGAGGCTGGACTGGAACTGGGGTCTTCTTGACTCCAGGACTGGCTCTCCATTCACTGCACCACCTAGCTGCCTTTAACTCCACATACTTGTGAACTGTCTTTTCACAACCTCCCCAGATATTGTACTGGCTCAAATATAACCCTTCCACAAATATAGGCCACAACTCCCACAATAAGATTTCCTCGAAAGAAAAAATATAAAATACTTTTAAATTTATCATATAAATAAAAAATAATAATACTAGTCATTGGCCATATTCCAGTTTCAAACAAGTTATACTTGGAAGGGGGAGAGGGGAGTACAGCCTCTATTTGGCCCAATTTGGGCTTCGGATTCCAATACAATTATTATTAGCATTCGGCCTAAGCAGCTACAATGCCTTTGAGCTACGATCGAGCTTTTCCAGTTAAACTAGCCTAAACAGGATTGTGGGATACAAGCGGATCATTAGGGGTTCCTTCTTACTGTCATGTTCATCTTTGGCATGTATCCAACGCTCTGTAGATTATTTAATCTTAGAGATGATCTAATGTTGCCTCCAAAATGAAGTGAAGAAATTGAAACACAAAGAGGAGAAATCACCTGCTTATGGTCAAGTTGTTGAACTGGGTTAGACCCTGTTTGGGCCTCCAGATTCTCAGTCTAGTATTCTTTCCACCCTAGCAAGGTGGACCTCCATGAGGTAGATCAGTGGTTCACTTGCCCCATTTTGCAGCTGAGGTGATAGAAGCCCAGAGAGTGAAATCGACTGCTCCCAGGTGATGGAATGACAGAGGCAAAGCTTAAACCTATAAAATCCACAACTGGTCAGCAGCTATTTGTCTACTTACACCTACTGGGACTACCTGTCCTGATCTAGAATGGGAAATGAACCATACTTCCTTCAGGAGAAAAGAGAAAATGCCATTTTATTTAAAAATAATAATAATGGTGATTACCAGGAATTATTAAAGAATCTTCCACTGTGGATGCTAACTCAGGTTAGGAAATAAACCAGCATCAGAGGTGATGGAGTACAGCAAAGGAAAGATCTCCCAGAGATTGAGGTAGTTGTGGCTAGTGGCTCTTAAGATATTCCTGTGGACTAGGAAATGGTCTCTCCTTATTTATGCCCATTATTAGTTCCTTAAACATACCCAATTTGTATCCCCTCACAAAACCTCAGTTTTCTCATCTATAAAATGGGGATAATAATCCTTAGACTACCTCACCCTTGAGATTATGAGAAAAGTGATATGTAAACTGTAGAATACTAGGGAAATGTGAACTAGTAACATTATTTTTGCTATTATTATGCAAAATTGCTAGAGAGTCCTTCTTTCCCAAGAGCTTTTCAGATATAGTTATATGCCACTCTGGGATACTGCTTTCTGTAATTAGACCATGACCTAAGAGGCTAAATCCCACGCCTACCCCATTTTAGCTGGTCAAAAGAAGTGTGCTAGTATACAACCACCTAGAAAACATAATAAGCAAATAACAAAGGACGGGAACAAGACCTACAATATCTTAGAAGAACATATTATTCCCTATACCAATATGGGTTGGCATCTTTTCTGCAACTTATAGTCTTAAAAATTTGCCTACAATGCTAAGGGATTAAGTGACTTGCCTAGGGTCATACAACCAAGTATGTGTCTGAGGTCTTTCCGACTCTGAGATCAGTTCTCTCTCCACCTTGCCATGCTGCCTCTTAAACAAATAAGCATGATCCTGAAATCTGAGTTTCTGTCCATAAATTAGTATACAATCACCCATGTATCTATCTCCACATCAACATTACCCTCTGCTCCCTAGAATCTGTTCTCTGTCCTGTGAAGGGTTAAAAGGGAGGAGTAAAACTGTCTTTGGGGCAGCTAGATGTTGAAATGGATAGAATGCCAGACCAGGAGTCAGAAAGATTCATCTTTCTGAGTTCAAATCTGGCCTCAGAAACTTACTATCTGTGCGGCCTTGGGCAAGTCACTTAACACTGTTTGCCTCAGCTTCCTCATCTGTAAAATGAGCTAGGAAAGGAAATGGCAAACCACTCCAGTATCTTTGCCTTAAGAACCCAAATGGGGTCCAAAGGGTCAGACATTACTGAAACAACTGAATAGCAACAAAATATCCCTTTTGCAGGGGAAGCAGACATCCCTGAAAGAGATGCCCAAGACTGTGTATGGATGGAGCTGGTGGACACAGCTCCAATCTGTCCAGGAAGGGAAAGGGAACATCACAATAGAAAGAACACTGGAGTGCACAGTCAGGAGGCATCTGGTTCTTCCACTAACTTGTGGTTTACCTTCAGCAAGTAAGTCACCTCTTTATTCCTGGCTTCAGTTTCCTCAGCTGTAAAATGATAAAACTGAATTAAATAACCTCTCAGGTCCCTCCCAGCCCTAACACTCCATGTTATATGTCAATGTCCTAACAGTCTGCATTAATCTCTAAGATATTCCATTTTCAAAGGTGCCTTCCTAGGGTAACATTCCTACAAACTCTTAACAGTCTATATCCTAAGAGCTCTTTCAGGGTAACTATTCTAACACTGTGTTCTAACATCCTGTACTATAAGGCTCTTCTTGTTCCGATATTCTAAGATTATAAGGAAGAATCCTCAATAACTCCATAGTCCTTGAATTCTATGAGAAGGGGCAAGGAGGGTTATTGGCATAATGAATTTGGATAGAATGCTCCAGAGAGAAGTGGAGTCTATGAAGAAGGAACTTGTCCGGTTTGCCCTTTGTAGGGCAGAGAGAACAGCACCTGAAAATTCTGGTGATAAATTTGCTCGTTTTGGGGATCTCACTACCCTCTGCCATTACCTTCTTTAATAACTCAGGGTTGAATGGAGCAACTGGAATCTAATTGCCAGGTGCTCTGAGATCTCTTCCTTTACCTTGCTGCTCAATGTTACTTCCATCATTGGTCAAGAAGGGTCAGAAAAAGAAGAGCTCAAATTTGTACTTTTCTCCCATCTCAGGGAGGCTGGCTAAGGAAGAAGGCTGAGTCAAAAGAGAGTTTGGACATCTTGGGATTTCATTGATTCTACTTCTTCATAGCCAAATATCCTTGAAGGTAACGGTACAGCTGAGCCCTAAGTAGCAGCTCACAGAATCATAAGATCTAGAGCCAGAAGGGGACCCTTAAATAAAGCATGAGGCCCCTTGAACATCTCTTGACAAGTGGTTATCAAACATCTGTTTGAACACCTGAAAAAAAAACAGTTTCATGAGGGAGCCAGATTTAACTTTTAGAAGGTCTTCCTTATTTTGGGTTGAAATCCGCTTCCTTGAAACTTCCATCTTTTAGTCCTACTTTTGCTAACAGACATCAATAGAATATGTTCACTCCATTTCCCAACAGGCAACACAGCAAATCCCCATTCTGGTTCTCCAGAATAGATAAGGACAGAGAAGAGATGAACAGATCCCAACTTTCCCGCTCTTTCTTTTAAGACTCCAAAGTGGGAGACACCAACTCATCATCAGATCAACACCATACATAGATTTTAAACCTACTGTGAACAGCAGCCCATTGGTCAAGCTCTGAGTGGCAGAAAGATCATGGTTCATAGATGGTTAGAGGTGGAAGGAAGGGACTTTAGCTGAGGGAATATTAGAATTTAGAATGCACGCTGTTGACGCTGGAAGAAATGTGGGAACATAGAATGTTAGACCTGGAAAGTATCTATTCAGAATGGATCTACAATTTAGAACGCTAGAGCATAGAATAAATGCAGTTAGAGCTGAAAGAAATGTTAGATATAGTCTATCTCCCTTCATTTTACAAATGAGGAAACCAAGACTCGGAGACAAGTGATTTATCCAAAAAGGTGAGAGGCAGAGCCATGATGACACGACCTCCTTTTCTGATGCTACGTTTAAGCCCGGGCTTCATGGGAAACGGCAGATGCCCAATGATTCTGAAAGCTCTAGCAAACCCCTCATTGATCCTTCCCACTTCCTTGGGAGAATTGAGGGCGCCTACTTGTGAAAGGGACAGTGAGTGTCCATGGGCTGTTCCAGGGTGGACCATCAGTGCAGCAAATACTCTCCACCTCTCCCAAATTCCCTTCCCCCTCCTGAAAATAAGGGATAGGGACACGGAAATGGGATACAAGGGCTGCATTTTCTAAGCTTGGGTAATAAAAGAACTAGAAGAAAACGAACAAAATCCTAAACAATCCTGTCCCGAGCTGAACTCGGTTGTTCGAGCCTCCTGGTCGACTCCTGCGAGCTTCCGTCTGTTTTCTCTCTCGCTTGCCCTTCTCTCCTCCTTTTCTTTCTATGGAACACCCCTGCTTCCCAGAGGACATAGGGGAACGGAGGAAGAGGTGAGGTAAGGGCTCAGGCAGAGAGCTGATTTTTTAAAATGGGTCAAGCGCTGGTGGTCTCGAACCCAGACAAAGGCAGAAAAGGGAAATAGAAACAGGTCCTTGTAGGGGCAAAGAGGCGCATCAGCTTGGGATTGGGTTTTGCGGAGTTCACTCAGCTGACGTCACAAAGTCATCTCTGGGGAGCAGTGGAAAGAAGGGGGCATCTCTCTTCTCTCCTTAAAATAGTTCTCAATCATGTAATAATTGAAAAGGTTTTTTAGTGTGACTCCGTTCTTTCAGTCGCCAGCCTCCATCTCCCCCACAACTTCAACACTCAGAGAATCCAGACCACCTACTCCAATCCTCCATTTTACAAATGAGAAAAATGGGGTCCAGAGAAGGGAAGTACCTTACACTTAGTAGATATTTAATGAATGTTTGTTGGATTGCCCAAGGTCTCCCAGCTCTTTAAGGAGCAGAGGCGGATTTAGAACTTCAGGGTGCAGATCTCATGCTCTTTCCACTACCATCGTGTGAAAGAATAATTGGAAAACTTTCCTAGACCATTCCCTCCCATTATTCCCAGCTCCAGACTCTAGTGACCCCAAACTCCCTTCTCCCGGGCTCTGAAACCTCTGAGCTTTCGCCTCTTTCTGCAACCCCTCTCTCCCGCCCCAGGGGACTGCAGCTCCCCTAGGAACTACAGAAAAGTCCAGTGCCGGACCAAGGGCCTGGATCTCTTGCTGCTGGCTGCAAAGAAGCCTTTTCGCAGGGAACCGTCTTAGGGGTACCCATAGCAAACCGGTTCCCTAAGAACGTATCCCAGCGATCTCTCCTCGCTCTCAGTCGGAAATTACAAAGCTGCGCATTAGAAATTAATGCACTTTAATCTTTGAAAGTCATTTATTATTCATTTCCACCACGGAGGCAAGTATGTTCTGTCTGCCCCTGATTGACAAAACAAATGCAAGTTTCTATTTCGTTTTTTCGGATAAATATTCAGAGAATATTCAAAATTCAAATATTCTGAACTTCCTTAGTGTCTTAACCTAGCGAAGAAGTCAGTAGGCTCAACTCAACTCATTTTTGCCTTTCTCTGGAAAGCCTACCCATCACCAAGGTAGGGTGGGAGACTAAAAGGGTAGGAAGGAAGGGAAAAGGCTTAATTAAATGAATAATTACAGTCATCAACATTAGAGGAAACTCAACCCTGACAGTTACACGGAGAAAAGAGAAAGAGAGAGATATTGAGAAAGAGAAAGAGACCCCAAGACACAAAACACAGAGATAAAGATACAGACACCGACAGAGGCCGAGGGAAAGGGAGGAGCAGAAACCGAGAAAAGACCGCAGTGCCGAGGTGGAGGTGGGGCGTGGGAGGAGGGGATCGGAGCCTCTGGTAAAGACAGAAGGGACTGAAGAGATAAAAACCGAGGGGAAAGAGCAGAGAATCGGCGGGGAGGAAGAGGGCAAATACAGACAAACGGTATGTATGCCCTGCATGTTGTAGGCACATAAAATGCTTTTTGGATTGAATTAAAGTGAGAAACAAGGCGGAGAGAGGATTCTTATATTCTTCAGAGCTGAGAGGGACCTCGAAGTCCAGACCGAAAGACAGAAGGAAAGGATCGAGAAGAGATTGACAACAGAAGAGTATAGCATAAGGGAAGAGAAACAGGAAGAATTACTCTCCGGGCCTCGTTTCTCCTGTCTATAAAATTCCATAATTAGACGAAACTGTCTTTAAAGATCCTTCCACTTCCAAAATCCTATGGTCGTAAGGAGGAGTGGGGGAGGGGGGGCGGAGAAACAGATAGAGAAAGGGACAAAATGACCTCAATGTCAGAGACATCAAGGTGAAAGAGAAACTGAGAGAGACAGGCAGAAAGGAGGAAGA
Source organism: Phalanger gymnotis (assembly GCA_028646595.1). Taxonomy (NCBI): domain Eukaryota; kingdom Metazoa; phylum Chordata; class Mammalia; order Diprotodontia; family Phalangeridae; genus Phalanger; species Phalanger gymnotis. The sequence continues at coordinate 92,594,590 of CM053625.1, read as the reverse complement.
GGGAGCAAAAAAAAAGGGGGTCAGGGGAGAGAGGGATAGGATACTAGAGGAAGTGATTCAAAAGGAGCAGGACCAGGATTTCTCGGAGTTTCCGTTTCTTGTGTTTATCTGGTTTTTCACATATCGGGAAGATTTCTCTCTGGGCTTCCATAAAGCTAGTCTTTAACATCAGAGCAAGCTCCAACGTATGAGAGATCTCAGGGAAAACTCCAGAGGCCCACGAGTTTGGGTGTGTGAGTGCGCACTGTGGGTGTATTGTCTGTTCTGTGCTGTGTGTACTGCTATGTGTTGGGTGTGATATATCCCAGGGACTACTTACTGTGGATTGCATTTTGTATATCATATTGTGTAACTATGTAATTTGAGGTAGCCACGCTCCTGCCTCCCATTATTTCTCCCACCCCTTACCTGGAGGACTCTCTTGGTGAGACCCGTCTTCTGTGCTAGCTGTTTCAAGTCCTTGGCGTCGGGGTTATGGTTAATAGCAAAATAGGACTTCATCGTCCTCAGCTGGTGATGTTTGAAGGAGGTCCGCATTCGCTTAGTCTTCTGGCTGCTGGGGTACTGCTGGTCCCTGTCCAGATGGTCCCCGTCATTTTCGTTGCAGCTCAGTGCTAGAGGGGAGAAAGGTTCAGAGATGAAGGGTGGAGTGAGGAGGAGGCTTATCGTGCCCTCAGTTTAGGGCAGAAGACGGTTCCCTAGAGGAAGCCTGCATCTTCAAGGTCCAGGGAGCCAGAGGGTTCCTCTCAGTCTCAATCTGCAACAGTCTCTGTCCAATTTCTAGGCCAACAAAACCTACTAGACTCTGCTTTCCCCATCCAAATGGAATAGAATCCAGGTCCTGAGAAGTCAGGCTATTGTCAGTCAGCTTCAGTCTGACACTGCTCCTTCCAGCCCTTAAACAAATGTACAGGAAAACTATAGTAGCCCCTCTGGGTCTCACAGTCATAGCTCCTTGGATCAAAGGATTTAGAGCTGATTCAAAAGGCGTAAAGACCAACCCCTTCCTTTTATAGATGAGGAAGCAGAGGACCACAGAGAGGAGGTGACTGGCCCCAAATCACATCACTAGAAAGCAGCAGAACAGAGATTTGAACACAAGCCCTTGGATTCCAAATTGTGTTCTCTTGCCACTACATCAGCGTTTGTGAACTTCAGGTAGAGTTTCAAAATTGTGTTCCTATGTTTGTGGTCTATCTGAAGCTTTGGGATAATATAGAACATCTGACTGATCATAAAAATAAATCCCTATGAGTCAGAGATTGAATTTCTGGCATTCAAAGTACATGCATCATAGTAAAGAATGGAGAATTTGAAATATATATATGTGACAATTACATAAAATAATAGCAACAGCAGAAACAAAAACACAGAATAAAAAGGAAATGGGAAAAGAATATGGAAATGAACAAGGTGTATAAATTCTTTTTGTCAAGATTAATATACATTTTAAAAAATAAATTATAAATAATTTGGAGTTGATAGTCTTACTCTCATCTTATTTTGTTTTGTTTAATTGATTATTGTTAAGTTCAGAATAACTTTTATACATAAATATGTGAATTTATTTTAAAAATCATGTACATTATAAAGTTTCCTTCTCTGTGCTGGGTGGGGCCTAGGCAGAGCTGCCTGAAGTACTAGTCCTTTTAAGAATTTTAGAACTGGAAGGGAACTTGTCAATCATTGAATCCACTATTCTCATTTTACAAGTGAAGAAACTAAGGCCCCATGAGAAGAAATGATTAGCCTAAGGTCATGCAGCTGGAACTCGTCAGAGCCAAGATTTGAACCCCAATCTTCTGTCTTCAGATACAAGACCCTTTCAAAAGCAGCAGCCACCACAGGAAAGGACAAGCTTCCCTAGCCTTAGGAGAACCAACTTCTCTATAGCTAATAGACCTACCTCCTTCACTATCTCCACGATGTCCAGACAATGACCCAGGCTCACAGACACTCCTCAGCCAGGAACAGGGAGGTGCTCTATTTCCTAGACACTTTCCAGCTAGAGACTGGATTCAGGGGTTTCCACAAAGCTTAGTTATTACACCCAAATGGGGTAGGGAATAATCCTTTCACAGTCAGTGAGAAGTTCCTTCCACAAGAGGCTAGGTCACAGCTTGGCAGGGGGCTCAGGTCACAGCTGCCACCCACTATGGAACCACAAAGCAGGATGTCCTCTGCACCCCCTGCCCCAAGGACCGACAGAACAGAGTCCTTCCCTTTGCCAATAATCCTCCAAGAAGAGCCCTGCCCCACCACCAAGAGCCCACAGAACAGGCTCTTTCTATACCCCCCCCCAATAACCCACTGAGCAGGGTCTCCCTCTTCCAAGATTCCTCAGGGTATAGACCACCTGGGAGAACCTTTAGGATCAGTTCTGGGACTAGAGCCAAAGAAGGGGGGAGAACACAGGGGTGCAATTTGGGGGATGGAAGGGAAGGAGGAGCTTAGTCCTTTAAAACAAGTTCCTGCCATTTAACAAGGAGTCAAAGGATAGTCCTTAAATGTGGTTTCAGAGAAATAATAGCTCCCATTCCTATAGTGTTTTAAGGCTTACAAAGCTAGGGTCCTTTCTTCACGATGGTCTTATGAGGTAGAGAGTACAGGCACTATAATTCCCATCTTATTGATGAGAAAACTGAAGCTCTGAACAAAACGTGAATTGCTTAGCCAGTTAAGCGTCAGAACTGGGACTCTGGTCCAGCTCCCCTACCCTAAGTTCAACCCCAAGTCTGCCAGTTACCTCCAAAGTGCCTGAGAAAAGGGGCGAACTCAGGAACATATAATGTTTATTCTCACTGACCTCAGTGCTGGTCCCAGGTGATAGGAAAGAGGGGAAAACAGAGAAAGGGAAGCAGCTCGTAATGATAAGAATAATGGTTTGTACGTATATAGAACATTCAAGTTTGCAAAGTGCTTTCACGTATTATCTCATCTGATCCTCACAACAGCCTCCTGAGGTGCTCCAGTCTTTATAGATGATGATATTGAGGCTCAGGGAGATTCAATAACTTGCCTAGAATTACAATGCCCCAGAATGTATTTTGGAGTTTGAGTTGAAGTCTTAGAAGTAAACAAGCATCCTCAGAGGAGGGGTAGACTGGGGGCAAAAGTGAAGGCGGTCTCTTGGGGGCAGAACTGGGACATATCATTTGTGGACCTCAGACAAAAAGTTGAAAACTCTATCAACCTGATGCTTGAAAATTGTGCTCACACATGCTTCTGACCAGGAGGCTTCTCTACAATCATTCCCATTTTTACAGCATTCTAAGATTTACAAAAAGCTTCTCTCCTATGAGGCAGGTAGGTAGGCTATATTGATTAAAAAGGGACCCTGGATTTTATTGGTGTTGGAGTTCTCTCAATCAACTCAGATCCCAACCAATCTGCAACTTAGAATCTTAGAGTGTGTCTCTGAGGTCCATAGAGGTTAAGGGACATGCCTAAGGTCCCTCTACTAGTGAGTGTCAGAGGTGAGATTTGAACTAGGATCTTCTTGACTCCAATTCTAGCACTGTATTTACCATTTCTCCCTTCTTCTGTTATAGGGATAGTGCAGAATTTGTTATCCTCATTTTGCAATTGAGGAATTTGATGTTTAGGAAGCTGAAGGGACTTGCTCATGGCCCCAAATTAGTATATAGCATATATAATACTCTAAACCAGGTTTCATTCCCTTGGACATTTTATGGTCATCGAACCTTAGAAACCATCCAGTCCAACTGATGGTTCCATTCCATAGATGAAGAAACTGAAGCCCAGAGATATGAAATGAATGCCCTTAGTTCACAAAGAAAGAGACAGGATTTGAACCCAGGTCCAAAACATAGTGGTGTGCTTCCCAATATATGGCTCTGTCTCTCACAACATATATTATTTTGTCACCAAATAAGTATGCAAAGGCCTTAAAGGTCAGGGATTTTTTTTTTTTGGCATAAAAAGGACACACATTTTGAAAAGTCATGTTTAAAGAGCCTCTCCATGTGTCTCTTTGCCTATCCTTAGTCCCAGGTTGGCTTGAAAGGAGGGAATGGGGAGGAGGGAAAACACTGAACCATCCACAGCTGCTCCCTCAGGCATGTTCTCAAGGGATTTCTCTCAGTCCTTCCCAGGACAGTGCCCCCTCCTTCACTCTCTCCCGGACTTCTGTTAATGAGCTCTGCTGGGGGCCTATGCTGGCCCAGTGTGCCCTTGGGATCCTTCCTGAGGTAGGCCTGAAGAAGGGGGGTGGGGTGGGGGAGAGAAGGTCGGGTAGTCCAAAGGGAAAGAAACTCCTTTGAGGAAGGGAAGGGCAGAGTGGAATAGGAAAGAGGTAGGAGGGGCCTAAAAAGCAAAGCCCCTTCAAGGGTTGGAACTGGGAGAATGGACAGAACAGAAAGAAATAGGGGTAAGAAAGTAAGGAGGCATAAGAAAGTGAACAAAAGATAAACTGTCTCTTCATTTCTATATTCAGGAAAACCAGAAAAGGGGAAGGAGGCAGTAGTTTAATAGAAGGGGTCTGGAGATATGTGACCTTTGGAAAATCATTTCGCCACTTTAAGACTTAGCTTTCTTATCTGCAAAATGGGCATAATAGTGTTAGCACTACCTACCTAACCTTTAAAGTGGAACAGATCTATTAGCATATTGGGCACAAGAGAAGCTTCTCTGGATAGCCTGACTGAGGCCTGGCTTATGCTGGGGAAAAAGCCAGGGGAAAACAAGAAAGGAACTAGGAAAATAGGGAGATGGGGAGATTTTGGTTAAGAGGAACTGGGTCAGGGATCGAGAGAGTGAGAAGAAGCAGAGAGATGGGGGAAAACGTGAGATCAGATAGAGGTTGAAGTTGGAAGCCGAGACTGAAGTCCCAGGAAGGAGAGTATGAGGGAGAGAGGGGGTTAAGGGGAAGTAGAATGAGAGGAGGTCAGGGTAAAGAGAGAATGGGGCAAGGAGAGAAGCCAGGAGGTGGTGGAAGCGATGGAATGAGGAGGGGAAGGGGGAGTTGAGGGATTAGTTCAGGAAAGAGGACATTGGGCCGGGAGGGAGGTCGGGGAAGCGGGAGATGGGGTGGGGGAAGCGTGGGTAAAGGGGAGAGGGTGGGGAGGGCTTTGGCTTTCTTTTTCCCTCTCAATTAGGCCAATTCAATAGAGCTAAAGAGCTCGTAAAATCATGAATAATTTACTCGTGATCTGTTATTAACCCATCGGGTTTCCAGCTCTTGTCGCCGGGACTGAACCTGTAATCAAATCTGACTTCGCCTCATTTTACTAAAGACGAGATTGTAGGTTCAATTGTCTAAATAATGGATTGGAATCAAATCAGTAATTACGCCGCCAGGCAAAAAAAAAAGGGGGGGTGGTGGAAGGAATAAGTCACCGCCTTCCGGCCAGAGCTGTTTGCCCGGCCCCAAAGTCTGCCCGCCAAGCTGCTCCCGAGCTGCCTTGGAGCGCCCGGCTCGGCCAGGCCAACCCCATGCTGCGCTGGGCTCTGAACTCCCCAAGGGACCGGGCGTGGCTCTCCTTCTGGTTACCAGCAGCACCAACCCCACCCCCCTAGCCTTCCCTCTTTTCTTCCTGGCCTCCCCCAGGATCTGGCCAAAATCGCTCAGCCCATAACCCTCCCCTCAACCCCCCCCCCACCTCCCAGAGAGCAGGCAGACCCCTCCCCCGCCCTGGCCCACGCTGGGGCCCAGAAAAAGGGAGGGGGGAGAGCTGGAGAGATTTCTGAGGAGCTGGGCCACAAGGGTCCTGCCCTTTTTCGTGCTTTACCCAGAACAGTGGGGGTAAATAGAAAAGAGGAGTTTCTAATGAATTTCTGTGCAAACTCGGAGGGGTAAGTGGGTCTCCTGTGCCCTTGACAAACCTGGCCCCGCTCTGGCTAAATCCTATAGGATCATAAATAAAATGTCAAGCTGAACAGGAACTTTAGAGATCCATTTTACAGAGGAGGAAATGGAACCAAAGAGGGGAAGAGACTTGCTCAGAATTACACAGGTAGAAAGCAGCAGAGACTAAATTTAAACTTAGATCATCAGACTTGATTCGAATCATTCAGCCTGATTTTCCAAGGATAGATTCAGATAGCTAGGAAGACCTCCCCCCCCTCAACACACACACAAACTAGACCACAGTCCAAGGAATATATATATATATGTGTATATGTATATATATATATACATATATATGTACATACACACACACATACATACATATACGTTTATCTCTCTAGCTTCAGACAGACCATCATCGCAGCCTAGATTTGCTCCTGTAGGTATTGAGGACTCCCATTTCTATAAAGTTTACAAAACACTTTCCTGAAAATGGGTAGAGCCTGCTTTCTCATTTCACAAATGAGGAAACTGAGGCTCAGAGAGAAGTAACTAGCCCCCAAATCATACATCTGGTAAGTGTCAACTTTAGGATTTCAACTCATCCCAATTTTCTAAATTCAGCCCTTTCCACTACATTATGAGACCCCTGCTGGGCTGAGTGACCTTGTGTCATCATCCAGGCAAACCCATACATTTGGGCTTCTCAGAATGCATTCCTTCCCTGGCTAGGGCCCCCTGCTCCAAACCAGGCTCCCAGCATCACTTGCCTTTCTAAAGTCTCTTCACCACGGGAGTGAGATTTTGGCTGCTGCTAGGAGTGAGGGAAGACATTGACTACTCAGAGTCCTTGTTAATCGGAGGGTCACATCTCTCCTCGCTCCTTTTCTGGGTATATTTTAGCTTTTTTCATGCCAATAGGAATAGACATAATACTAATCTCACTTTCTATCACATTGTAAGGTACAGAGTACTTTCCTCAGAACATTCCCGTGAGGCAAGGAAGTAATATCCCGTTTTTCATAGATAAGAAAACTGAGGTTTTCTTGTCCAAGGTTACACAGAAAGGAAATGTCAGAGCCCCAATTCCAACCTAAAACTCCTGACTCCAAGCTCTGCTGTCTTTCCACTGTACCATGCAGGTTCTAAAAGGGGACAGAAAGTAAAACGAAAAAAGAAAAATCTTCTGAATCGAGGGAGACTAGGGCCGACCTGCAGAGATGCCGCTTTCCTGGGAAACATTGAAAAATGGCACCATGTACAGACATCAATTCAGCAGTCCCTCTTCTACCTCTTCGGGCCCCCCCCATAACAAAACAAAATTTCAAAACTATCCTCCAGCATCTCACTCCTTTTCAACAAGTGAAGGAGGATGAACGACAACAGGGGCAGCAAACTCTTTAAGAGGGAAAAAAAGAGACGAGAAAGAAGGGAGGGGGAGGAGGGGGGGGGAGAATGGATCTTTTTGAAGTCTTGGCTTCCTTCTAAGCTATTCTCCACTTGTCAGCCTTCATCCACATCTCAAATCCGCCAGCCAGTCTTCTACCTCACAGAGATACCAGCCCTGTGGAGGGGCGGGGGGGGGGGGGGGGAAGAAGCGAAAAATCTCTCCCATTTACTCAACAATTTAATTCTCAACGCGGCTCCAATTGCTCCTCCCCCCACCTACCTTAAGGGGGAAAAAAATCCCATCACCACATACACACCGCCACCCGTAGGGAATAGAGATCTCAGGAACTGGTCCTAACTTCCACCTCAACCTATCCACACTTAGAACTGTTTATAAATATACACAGATTTCAAGTTTATCTGAGAAAGTCAGGACGCAGCTTCAGTTTCATCCTTACCGAGAAGGGAAAAACACTCAGTTGGGGCTCAGTGGGAGAAAGAAGCCAAGTCAAAACTATAATACTCAAACGAAAAAAGCAACCCCTCCCCCCTTCAGTTTTCCAAATCCATGTTCTTTGCATTCAAGATTCACGGATTCCGATTCTGGGTTTAACGTTTCAAACAGAGGCACGCGAAATTCATCTTCCTTCCCCCCCCCCCTTAAAAACAAAACAAAACAAAACAACCCACCAACTCTCCAACCCATTTCTCTCCATCTCATTTCTTCGATTGAACATAGATCGTCTATACAGATGTGCTCCATCACATTTTAATAGAAGTATACCTGCCTTAACACCGATTCCCCGCCCCCCCCTCCAAAGATAGCTGAAAAGATAGTTTTGTTTGCAGTCGTACATTAGACTGAGGGGAGAAAGACCAAAACCTCCCGGAACCGGTTATCTCGAAAACGAAATAAAAAATAATTACAAATAAACTCTATCTATTTAGGAAACCAGGGGGATCGTAAAGCTTTCCCGGCCTGTCCATACCTCAGGCAGATGTCGACGGTTTAATTTACTAGTTCTCAGAACCTCAACATCTGCATCTAAAGGAAGGTAGTAGGCGGAGGTGGGGGTGGGAGTGGAGTAGAATAAAAGGCCGACCCCTGCAAAAACTAGGGAAGAGAGGAGAAGGAAGTACCTTCTGAAAGCAGGAAGACTAAACCGAGACCTCAGGGACTCTCCACTGGGGAGGCGCGTAAAGTAGAAAGAATAGTGCACCCAGAAAACCCGGGTTCGAGTCACAATTTTTGTTAGCTGTGTGACTTTGGGCAAGTCATTTCCATTCCCTGGACCCGTTTTCTGATAAGCAAAAATGGGGACAATAAGACCTTGCATTTCCTATCACAGCGTGGTATTGCGAAGGAAGTGCTTTGAAAACCTTAAAGGGTTAGAAAAATGGGGGTTGTAGTTATTTAAACTGTTGATGATCCACCTTTCCCATCTCTCTCCATCTCCAACACCCACGCAGTTCGTTCCCGGAGCCAGCGGTACAGAATTAGGCCGGTCCCACTGCTTTCCTGGTCCCACATTTCGGGGAATATGTCCCTACTTAGTACCAGGTTATATCTTCGTAGCTTTAGGAGAAAAGTGTTCAGTGCTCCCAGCACATTGGTTTCTCAGGTACCGCGGAGAGCGGGCGAAGACTGCTGGGGGCGGGGGGTGCTCCCAGGAAAAGGGGAGGGGGACGGAAAGACTCGTAGCCTGAGCCAAGGGGCACCTGGTGAAATCAGCCGAAGTCTAGAACGAGAAACAGGATGGTTCCCTCCCCACATCCCTGACTCGGCGCCTTCTGATCCCCCCTTTTCGCCAAATCCCGCAGAGTGATCCCTTCCGCCTTTACCAACTGCAGGTCAGCAGGAAGGTCAAATTTCTTATGTTTAAATCCGCCGCCGCCGCCCCCCCCCTCCCCACTTGCCAGTCTCTGGTCCACTGCTCCTCACAGTCTTTCTTTGCCTTCTCCCACCCCCTCGCGCCCCACATTGGCATAGGCCGGAAGCCCCCTGCCTGTCATCTATCTTGTTAAGGCCTCAGCAAGTCGGCTCTCAGATTCCCTCCAGACTCGGCCCTGTCCTGCCAGGGCCTTACAGTAACCAGGCCTTGCCTCGAGGTCCGCTTGGCTCCAGGTCTGAGTCCCCAGCCTGGGCCTCTCCCCACTCCCCGCTCCGCCCCGGGCACCTGCTCCCGGCCTCAGCGCTCAGCTTGCCACTGGCTCCTGCAGCTCCAAAGTCGCGCTTCCCCAGCCTGTCTTGGGCCGCAACCGCTTTGCCGTTCCCTTCCCCAGCCCCACCCCCTCAAAGGCGAACAATCAAAATCAGTTCTTGGCCCTCGGAAACTCGAACTTCACATTTCGATTTTCCAGGCTTAAGCTCCAGCTATACTTCTCCCTCCCTTAACCCCCAGCCCGGGCACCTGCTCCCCTGCTCCGCGCCAGGCTCTTAGAGACCCTGCAACTCCCTGCCCCGGCTGCTCCTGCCGGGGCTCAGGCATCCGCAGACAGCCAGCACACTACGTTGTCTTGCAAGATCCCCCAGAGAGGATTCCTGGTCCTCGAAAGTGAGAATTTACCATCTCTGGCCTTCATCCTTCAGCTCTAGACACATTTTTCTGCTCCCTCCCCTCCAGCTTCCCGCACCTGCTCCCCTGAACTCCCCGGGCCTCTGCAGCTCCAAGACAAGGCTTCTCTCGCCAGGGCCTTCCCTTGCAGCCTGGGCTAACGTGCCCTCCTCCTAGGCGAGCTACCAAAGGGAATTCACAGCCCGGCCCTCGGAAGTGCTAATTTACAAGCTCTGCCTGCCTTCCAGATTTCAGTTCCAACTACCCTTCTTTTCTCCCCTTCTACCTACTAATCATGAAAAATCCCCCCTCCTGTTTTCTCCTTAACCAGATGACCTCGCTTTCCAAACTCCCTCCTTCCAGATGATGGGGGTGGAGGGTAGGGGATGGGGGTGGGGGAAGAGACCAAAAGCCAAAACTTCCAGAGACCAATTCATAATAAGTTCCCACAGCTTTGAGGTGCTGCGCCCCCACCCATCCACCTACCCAAGTCCCGAAGGACAGAAGCGCAAGGGCAGTAAGGGTGAGGAGGTCAAGAAATTGACGCATCCCATTTAATCCCGAGGGGTTAAGGGAGATACCGGAACAAGGCAGAGCAAGGTGGAAATAGGTGGCAGAAGTGGTTTAGGGAACTGCAGTCACGGACCATCTGGACAGGCACACCAGCAGACACGGTCACAGAGTCCTAGTCTTCTCAGTAGCAATTGTCCCTCACTTCCATGCTCTGAGCCTTGCCCGAGGAAGTCAGAGCTCTAGGGGGCTGGGTAGGCCGGAGAAACTCGCTTCTTACCTGCATTGTAGGCCGCCAGGTCCGCCCCAGGCCCTGGGCTCTTCCGTTTCCGCGGCCGCCCCTTCTGCACTGTGCCCACGCCGTTGTAGTAAGGGAGGCCCAAGGTGTTGGCCCCGCCGGCGCCCAAACCCGAGCCCTTGGCTGCCGCTGCCGCTGCCGCTGCTGCCGCCGCCGCCACATCAGCGTGGTTGAAGTGGGCCTGGTAGTCACCCTGCAGCAGCGCCTCGAAGTGCAGCCGGCAGTAGACCAGGCTATCCTTCATTCCAAAGTGGTCGCCAGTGGTCAGCATCTTATTGCACGTGGTGCAGGTGAAGCAGTTGAGATGGTAAACCAGGTCCCGGGCGCGCATCACCATCTCTGATGCTGAGATGCCCAAGTGACAACGGGCACAGCGTTGCACAGAGAACCGCCTGGGGTAAGGAGAGAAGGAAAACTATTTGGGGAAGGTGGCTCCCTCTACTCCTTATCCGTCTGATCAAACCCGTCTGGCTCCCCCCCCCCACCCCCCAGCGTTCCACCCAATGTCAGATTCTTCACTATTATCCAGTAGACTAATAGGACCAAGTAGGCCTTGAAGTCTGCAAGGTACTGGGTTTCAAGCGTCTTTCCCTACCCTGGGGCAAGTGTCCTAGGATTCCCCAATCTCTCTCCTGACACCTAATACCCCCACCTTTACCTGCCTTCACCAAAAAGCTCCCTGTTTCTCCTAGTGCTTGTGCAAGACCCAAGAGAGCCCCCAGTTAGCTCCCACTCCTGCCTTCCTCAAAGTTGTCAACACCGGGGACCAAGGGACTTGTCACATGCCCTTCCCCTTCCCCCACCCTCCCCCAGCACTCCCACGCCACTGCCAGTGAGCAACACAGACCCCTGAAACAAGAGGGAATTTGAGAAAGCCAGAGAAAGGAGAAAGACTGAAAGAATATAACAAAAAGTAAAAGGAGAAAGATGAATAAAAATAAAATGAAAAACCCTAAATAGCAAACGAGAGGGAAAAGTGAAAGGAGAAAAAGCGAGGAGGAAGAGGAGGAGAGAGGGAAAGAAAGAGAGATTTTTCCATCAAAATTTATTTTCCATCCTGTCCACACCCGGCAGCTCCCAATCATTCTGATCGATCCAGAAATCTCTAGAAACCTTTTCCCAAGGATCTCCTGTCTCCTTCAACACTAAGTCCAAATATGGCGGGGGATGGGAGGGGAGGATGCCTACTTCTGAGCCTCCTGAGACTAAAGAGAGAAGCGAATGGAGGCCAAGGGAGACGCTCCTTTTTAGTTTCACTTAAACTTCCAAGTGGGGCAAGGAAGGGAGGGCCTCTGCCTTTGTCCATCCTTTAAGGAGTCCATCCCCATCCCCACCCCCACCCTTTTCGTTTCAGGAGAGAAACATCCCCCACATCCGCTCCCCAAGGGCAGCTTAGGCCGGGCTGAGTTCACCGCGCTCGGCTTGGGATGGGGCGCCGTCTCCCGTACCTGTAATAGTCTTCTTTGCAGTAAATGCTGCCGTCCTTGCTAAAGCAGGTGAGCTCCGACTCCAGGTTGAGTTTACACTCGCAGCACTTCAAGCAACGCATATGCCACTGTTTGTCCACTGCCAGTAGGTAGTAGCGGTCGGAGATCTTACCTCCGCAGCCCGCGCAGAGCGCGGCCCGGTCACTGCTGATGGACGGCATGGTCTGCTGGGGAAAGAGGGCACAGTTAGCCCAAGCCACGGTCGGTGTCACCTGAAGGCGGCTACTCGGATCCTTTCTCCCCAGGCCAGAGCACGCCTCCCCACTACAACCTACCACCGCTCCTGCTCCAAACGCTGCCCTCTTCTTCCAGTCTCCCCCAAAGGAGGGAAGGTACCCTACAGTTTAGCAAGGCCAATGAGCCTAAAGAAAGAGAAACTTTTACCCCGGCGCTGGTGAAAAGGACCCCAACCCCCACCTCGTAGCCGGCGTGAAACCAGACGCCCCAAAGCGGCGCCTTGCTCGCGACCTCTGCCTCCTCTTCGGCCCTGGTCCCAGTCTCTGGGTCTCTCTCCTCCCCTCTCACTCCAGATCTCTCCCTCCCAATCGCCTTCGCTAGCTCTCGCCCTCTCCTTCCTCCCCCTCACCCCCCTTTCTCAGAATCGCCCTCTCCCTCCCTTTCTCTTTTCCTCCCTCCCTCTCTCACTTGCCCTCCCCCTCCCTTTCTCCAGAATGGCTTTGGGGCTGGGGTCTTTAACTCGCCCTATACTGGAGGATGGCGGGGGGCGGGGTGTAAGGGAGGAAGCACTGGAGAGAATGAAGCACCCCCCTCCATAAAATGTTTTCTCCCCTGGGTCTCACGAGTGACTTTAAAGGTGGTATTTAAAGAGTTTGTGTTCCCCGAAACATCATGGTTTCCAGACTGATTTTCTTAAACTCTTTTAGGGGCGGTTTTTTCTCCTCTTCCCTTCTCTCTCCCCAACCCTGGATTTAAAAAGAGAGAGAGAAATAAAATACAGCGAGCCCCGCACGGCTTTGGAAGTCCGGGGATAGAGAGGAGTCAGGCTAATATCGGCAATGTGAGTCAGGCGTTTGCATTCAAACCAGAACCTGAAGAAATATAGCCTGGCCCCCTTTCTCCTACTGCAAGCGAACCACAAACCCCTAGGCCCTACAGCTGAGACAGCACCTTCCTGGGACCTTCCTCCCCACCCACCCATCCCTACACACACATTACCAGACCAGACCCTTTTCCACCACAGAAAGGTCCGGCTTTCACAAGAGGTCGGCCAAGGGGACTGTCACCCCAACGGCAGCTGTTCCAGGACCAAACAAACAGTCCACTACTGGCAACTACTTCCCCAGAGCCCTTTCCGCCCAGTAGAAGACCACTTAGTGCCTTCCAATCCCCAGGGGCACCAAGTTCTAGCGAGGAGGAATAGACAGACTTCAAAATGCCCCCGCTCCCTCGGCCCACAGCTCCAGCACTATCCCATGGAGTCTTTAATTTATTTTATCTAATAAGAATGAGCATTGGGAAAGGAAGGCGGCCTTGTCCCGGATCCAGGCACAGCTCCGCAGAGAAATTGCAAAAGCTGGGTCAGGTTATTTTTCTCTCCCCAAAGGTCACGCCCGAGTCGGACGCTGGGCCTGGCCTGCTCTGGGGACTGAGAAGGGGCCTGCCGGCCTGTCGGAAACCCTGGGATCCCGCGGTCTGAGCCAGCCCAGAACCTCATCCGCATCTGGGGTCCCAAGGAGAGGGGCCGGTGCCCTTTACAAACGCTGCCGCCCAACTTTGGGGCTCCCCCTCCAGGGCTGGAGAAAGAAGGGTGGCAACCGCCCGGCGCTTATCTCCCCCACACACACCCCTGGCAGACACACACTCTCCCAGACCCAAGACCCCCGAGACTGGGATAGAAGGCGCCGAAAGACAGACAACGAAGCCCTCGCGCCCGAAGTAATCAATCCTTTGAGGGAATAGCAAGCCAGGTTTTGCCCCTCCGATTCCACGCAGTGGCTGGAGGCTAAAGGGAGCCGGGCTGGGGAAGAAAAAAAAAAAAAGGCAAGGAGCCAGGGAAGCTCCTACAGCCCGGAGTCCGGAGCCCGGAGCCCGGAGCCCTGAGCCCGGAGCCTGGAGCCGAGCGGAGAATATAAACTGACGGCGGATTGTGCCGGCTATTTCTTTCCTCCGAAACCCGGGTCCTGGCTGCCACAAGCACCAAGGCCCCTCGGGCTGCCCCAGGACGAGAACTAAAGGAGGGCTGAGTGACGGGCACGAACCAAATTCGGGGGACAACAAGGTGGGGGAGAGGGAGGGTATTCCCCGCCCTTTCACCCCAAGCCACCCAGAGGAGGCAGGTAGTCCTTGTCCTGGGCCCAGTTGGGCCCCTGGCTCTCCCACATCAGGAGAAATGCTAGGCGTTTCTCTCTCTCGTGTCCTTCTTTCTCGTTTTCCACCTCTTTCCTAGGGGGGAGCCGCAGCCCAACAGAAAGCCCTCCGCCCTGGGTTGAGGGAGTGTTGCTGAGGGTTCGGATTCTTGCCGCCCCGACCCGGGCTTCTGAACCCCGGGCCCAGCGAAGGGCGCTCCGGAAAGTACACAGCTCACTTTTCCCAAAACTTCGAAGAGCACCCAGAAGAGGAGGTGTGGAAATCGCCAGCTCCGCGTGTCTCCACACACTCACCCCAAACCCGAAATCGTAACTCCTAGTCAAAACCTTCTCCCTTCTGCGCCATCCCCCCAAGCCTTTTCCTCCCGGATCCCTCAAAGCAAACACGGTTATGAGGTGGTTGATCTGCCTTCTCCCGTTGGCAGTCCGCGGCAAAGTGGGGGGGGGGGGGGGGGAGGGGATTGCAGAATAACTGAAATCAGCATTTGGGGTGATATAGTCTTCCTCCTCTGTCCCACAGCCTCCCCTCTCCCTGTCTTGTCTTGCCCTCGTTCCCCTCCGCATACACCCCTTTCCCTCCTTCCCAGCCCGTGCGCCTACCGTCTCCGTCTCGCCCCGGTCTATGGCTGAGCTGATGGCTGGCGCTTCGCTCTTGGCCCTGCGGTCCATTTCGTCGATGACCCCGTGCACTTCGGGGCCCGACAAGCTGTGGAAGAGCATCTCGGCGGGGTCGGGCCCCCGGGCCGGAGAGAGAAGGAAAACGAGGAGGAGGCTGTGGCTGAGACGCGAGAGAGGGAGCTGAAGGCGCCGCGGGAGGCTGGGGGTGGAGGGAAGGTGGGAGGCGGCCGCTGGCCCACGAGTGCTGGGGGCTCACCCTGGACCCGAATTCCTCCGGGGGTCGGTTTGCCCTGCGCTCGGGAATGTTAGCGGACCAGGCGCATCCCTCCTCCCACCGCCTCCCGGGCTGGGCTCTCCTTCGCCCCAGCCCAGCCCCGCCCAAGCCCAGCTCCCCTCAGCCCCCCGGGCTGTCAGCGCTGCTTGGAGCAGCCGGCTGAAGGGAGCGGTTCTTTGCGCATGGTCTGCCCGAGTCCTCTCCAGGACGTGCCCCGGCCTGGGCACCTACATAGCTAGACGTCTCGGTCACTGAGGGGCAAAGCTGCGGGGAATTGAGGAGAAGGGGAGGCTCGGGAGAGGTGGTTAGATGTCGAGCCCGGGGACTCAGGGAGGAGGGCAATGGCCAACGCCCCCTTTGGGCGCCTTCAGTCGGCTGGCATTGTCGCTTGGCCTCGGGGTCAGGGGCTAGAGCCTTCGGCTATGGGCGCTGCGCGAAGCCAGGAGGTCGCAAAGTCTGGGAGGCTGGGTTCTCTACCTCCTCAAACTCCGCTGGTGCCTCTCCCGGGGAGGGGAGGGAAGGGGAGGAGCTAGGGAATACCAAAAGGCAAGCAAGAGATAGAGAGTCAAGGGATGGAGGTAACGATGAGCCCCCTTTCCAAAAGCGACTCCGTCCCGCCACCCCAAGTGTCCCGCGTCTCCAAATGCGCCCTGCTCTGCTTTTTGTGCCTCTGGCTGATATGAAGTAGCTGGCCCTCTATGATGGGCGATCTGAGACGCGTGAGTAACTGGGGAGGAGCAGGGGTGGGAAAGGGAGGAGGAGGAAGACAAGGACGAGGAGGAGGAGGAAAAGGAGGAGGAAGAGGAGGAGGACGAAGCAGATCAAGAGAAAAGAAGAGGAGGTGGAGAGGAGGAGGAAAGGAGAGGGAGGAGGGAAGTAGCAGGAAGAGGAGGAGGAGGAGGAAGAAGAAGAGGAGGAGGAGGAGGAGGAGCCGGGATCTCTGCCGCTGCCTGGACCTGCTTGGAGCAATCCTCTTAAAGTGCGAGCTAAGCAGCTACCCCAGCTCTGCAGTCCGGGTGAGCACAAGCCTGCGCGCCTTTTCTACAGCCTCCTCTGACATCACGTCCTGCCGTAGCCCCATTGGCTAAGAACCGCCTCTGGCCCTCGCAGCGCGTGCTGCCTAGAAGATGGGATGCAGGGGAGGGGTGATGTGATGGATTGGAAAGGGATGGAGTGAGTGGAGGGCGGGGGGACACTGGCTGGTGTTGGGGAGGGAGAGAAAAAGGAGGTAGCATTGGTAAATTCTAAGCTGCTGATTCCTTCCTGTTTTGACTTTGAGGGAAAGGGGAAAAAAAAAAAACCTTTCCCCATCAGTTCACCTCTCTCTCTTTTTTTCTCCCATCCCCCATAATATATTTCTGCAAAAAAAAAAAAAAGATGTTGGAAGAATCCTCTCTCTCCACCCCTGCTGTGGCTACTGCTGAGTGGCCCTACCCCAGTCCAAGCGAGACTGTCTGTGTTGGAGGGTAGGAATAGGCTGAGTTAGGAGAGGGAAGGCCCAGCCCCTGAAGCTAGCAGTCAACACAGCTTGAATTTAAACCCATTTCACTTCGGGTCACTGTAGGAAATCCACCAGTTTCCCGCCGCTGGCTGATGGGAACATCACATGATTCATCTCTAACATGAGCTGAACAGGGAAAGGAAGAGCAGGATAAGGAGCAAAGGCGCCAGAAGGGAAAGGAAGGGGAAAGCCAAATTCTTCAGTCTTTCTAGTCAAAGAGGAAATAACTCGTTTCTCACGTCTCTCCCGCTTTCATTTAAAACCATCCCATTCTTAAAAACCCATTCATATTTAACAGAGTACTTAAACTTTTAGAGACCTTCCCCACAATAAGTTACTCCTCATCCATTGCAGCTGGACAAACTATTGAGGATGTTTCCTGAACATCATCAAAAATCATCTGGTGTAGGGGGAAAATTTTAGGACTTGTAACCAAAACAAACCACGTGATTGTGGGCAAAGGTAGTCACTTCAGCTCTCTTAAGTTTACACATCTTTAGAATGGGACTAACCATCCTTTATCAACCTCAAAAGGTTGTTGTGAAGACCGTAATAAAGTGAAATAATGGATAAAAAAAAATGCTCTGTGAACTTTAGCCTTCCCTCTCCCTAAACTTACATAATACTTTGTTTTGTGCCTCTCTGATGCTTTAATCACATTTTGTTCTATTTTATGGTTATTCGTATATGTATTCTCTTCTAGACTGTACTGTGCAATGATAGATTTTGTCTCATCTGAAATTTTTATCTCTCCCAATGATTCGTACAACGAAATGCATTCAGTAGGCATTTAACATTTATTATATTAATGTGTACAATGGGTGATTAATAAATGTTTGTTGATTTAAATTGCAATATAGATGTATTATTCTCTTCCCCCACAGAGGTGCTCTTCCCAGGTCTGCTACATTTAGGTACTTCTTTCACTGCCATCCTTCCTCTGGACCCTTGAAAAGCCTCCACCCACCACTAACTTTGAGATTCAATGAACCATTTCTGGGGCTCCCCAAATATGAATTGTGTCTATTGGGGGGCACGAAATTACTAATAAATGTGAATTCATAATTTGGTTGAATTAGAAGTAAAATCAGAGTGGCCAGCCCTGATTGGTAACATCATTATGTCCATTATAATCACACGCACACACACACACACACACCCCTTACTAGAAGGATGTTCAGCAAGAATCCTGTCTCTTCGTTTATGGCTTTGTGCTAGTGGAAGCTATGGCCCTCTATAATGTTTCACTTAATGTTGTGTTTTCCCTACAATTCATGCCACTAGCAAACAGGGAAGTATGTGGAAGAATGAAAAGAGAAATGGATTTAGAATCCAACAACTTAGTCTCTGCTATATGCTACCCATTACTTTGGTCAAGTTGCTTGACCTTTCTGACTCAGTTTTCTTATCTATAAAATGAGGCTAGATTAGATGATGTTTCAAGTCTATTCCAATTCCAAATCCTGTCATTTTAGTCTCTATCATGAAACGTATTATTCTCTGGGCTAGATCTCCAACACATTAGCAAGAAAAACAGAAAAGTTGAGATTTTTCACTCATGCACATACAATATAACCAGTTTTAACTCTGCATGCTTCCAATGCCTGAAACTGCGCTCTGTACATAGTGGGCAATCAATCACCAAATAAATATTAAGTGCCTACTCTATGCCAGGAGCAATGGGAATACCAACAAGAGGTAAAAGACAATTACTGCCCTCAAGAAATTTACCATCTAATTGTTGCTTGTGCAATGAATGAATGTACACATGTGCAGAAATATACATGTGAGTAAATGTTTATAGACATAACTAGTACTATTCCACCCAAAGACAGTAGCTTCTCACTACCTAATCTGGAGCCTGGGGTCCAGATGGGGGGGGAATGATGTAGAAGTCCAAAACAGGTTCTAGAAGTCGAAAAGCAGGTTTTATCCTCTATTTTTATCAAATATATCAAACCGTCCTGACAGTTTTGAATTCTACTGATTTAGGAAACATGGTATAGTAGCATGAACGCTGACCTTGTCCTCAAGAAACCTGAGTTCAAGTCCCAACTCTGTCACTTCCCAACCTTGAGGCTGCAGGCAAGTTGCTTTACCTGATCCTCAGTTTTCTAACTCCATCACATGGGAATAACACTCTTGCACTATCCTCCTTCCAAGGGTTGTTGTGAGGAAAGCACTTTGGAAATAGGGAAAGAACTATACAAATGCTAATTATTATGAATAACAGCCATTAATTTTACATTCTTAGAGTCTAAGAGTTGTGATTTCCATGGGGGGGGGCGGGGAAGATTGAGGTAGAATAATTAAACCTGAGTGTAAGCCAGTGTTTCTGTGGTGTGCTAACATACTAAATGGACATCTGGGGGAAGGAGAGCAACAACAACCAGTTACATAATCTGAATCCTTCCTTATTTTTATTCACCTTTTTCTCTATCCAAGAGAGCAAACCGAAGTTGAGTAAGCCCAGGGAATTCGGGGCTATCAGTTCTTATTACCACTGTGTACCTTCGCTAATGATCTCTTAGAGTTTGATTCTTATTTCTGAATTTAGCTATGGAATGAGATTGCTGTCTCCATCCAAACTGTTTCTACTTAGAATCCATTAAGAAGGTATGTTATTGCCCTCCAGTTCACAGGCCAGCAACTTTGATAATCTTCCTAAGTGATGTAAAAACATGAGAAGACATCCAGTCTTGTCCGCTGAGACAAAGCAAACAGAGTAATAGACTGTAAACATAGAGCTGGTGGTATACATCCTGACACATGAATGGCATTAACATTGTTCGGAATAAGAAGCTTGGCATTGTTGTATAATAAACAGAAAGAAGTGGGGTGTGGGGGGACCATTCCCCTCCGTGACAATGTAAATTATGTTGCACGTGAAATCGGGAGTCCTGAAAAGGAAAATTATTCACTATCCCAAAAGGGTCACTAAAATTCTCTTCCTTTTTTTTCAGTTGCATTTGGTTGACTAGAATAAAATCCCCCTAACCTGTATTTTGTAGTAGGTGACAGGTGAACTAATAGCAGGTCTGGAGTTTCTCTACTCTGGCTCGCCGAGGTAGCGTCATCTTCACTACCATCTGCTACCTACCAGACAAACAGACCAACCACATAATGAGGTACCAGCTTCTACCCAGCTACCGTGACTAAACCAGAACAAAAGAACTCAACGCCTCCTTCAACAAAGGGACACAAGTCTAAGCTGTCTCTGCTAATTGCTGGGTTTCAGGTTGTCGGTTCCAGATTTCAAGTGAGCTGCCAACTTCTATCCGGGCTTCCTAGCTGATAGAGAAAGGTAAAATGGGCCTGGGAACAAGGAAGGAAAGAGATAGATAAAGAAGAAGAGTTTGAGGAGCAAATATCTAGTTAAGCTAATTAAAAAGATGGGGGAATGAAGGTGCCCGGGAGAGCAAGGTCATGGTGGGGGGAGTAGGCTACAGAGGGACAAGGTGTGTGTGTGGGGAATGATTGATAACTCATATGTTTTCTATGTCTTTTTTCCATTATTAGGCTGCAATATATGGGACATAGCATAAACTATGAATTAAAACGTAATTGTAGCTTCAGGCATCTTCATTGTCTGCTATGGTGTTACGTCTTCATGCACGGTGATTGACAAGGTGCAATTAATCATCTTACTCGGTTGTAAATATGGGCACCCTGCTCAGTAGGCATCAGGAAGTGTGTACCAGCAAAGGAAGCAATAGTTGACGCTGATATACCATTAAATCCAAATGAAGCCGTTTCAAGAATGTGTGTTTGGTGTGATGCTGTTATCGTTTATTTCTAAAATACTGTACCAACAGATTTACTTGATTTGCAAGTTAACTACAACATTAACTGGTTTTATTTATTTGGTCGCTCCTTCATTTTTATAGGCAATGATGTTGCTCTGCTTGAATGTGAGACAGTTTGCTTCGTGACAAGCAAGAGGAGCCCAGATCTGCAGCTTCCCCAAGTCTCAGGAGAAAGATTTCCATTTGGTAGCTTCCTGGAGCGCCTTGAAGTGATTACACAAAAGTGCTCACCCTTTCTCTCCCCCCTCCTCAACTCCTTCTGCCCCCAACTACACTTTCCTATATAATTTTACACTCTGAACATCCCAAGTGATCTCTGCCCAGTGGGTCAGCTTAAACTCAAGGAGAACAAGGAAAGGTAGAGAACTCTCAGAAAATAACTTAGAAAAGGCATGGCGCAGTGGTAAATACTGACGTGGAAACTCACACACTGCCTTAAAGCAAGAAGGAATGTGTTCTCAGACATGTTTGCAGTAATGAAGGCCAATTTGGCGGTCTGTTTCTTGGTTAAAGTATTTCTCTGTCCTTATCCCCAGCTTGCACAATTGAGCAAATTATTCTTCTTGCTCACACAAGTAGTTCTTGCCTAGGGAAATTTGTTGTTGCTGCCCCCCAACCTCCTTCACCTCACAATAAAGCTGCTGGGAGGAGAAATGGCAACTCATTTTGGACATCCTGAGCTTTAAAAAAAAATAGTCCCTGTTACATATTTGAGTTTGCTTTTGTCTGGCTTTTCTGTCATCTCTTAATCACTGAATATGTATAGGAAAGGACTGCTTATCACGTACAGAAAATGAAACAAAGACACACAACGTACTGTAGGAGGCATGTCTTCCGTGTAAATCCAGTTATAATCAAATGAGTTTTCTGTGCTGCTCTCTAGGGTTGCTAATTTTTAAACCAAGTTTGGTAGCTAGCCTGGAATACCAGCACTTGTCAGAATTATGTTTTAGGGAATCCATTCTAGGATTCACTCTTAGATCCGATGACCCCAGAGAGAGGAGAGGAGAATGCACCAGGATTCCCAGTCTCACCAATTTTGATTCTCCCTGACTACCCCACTTCCCTCCTTTACTTCCCTGGAGACAGAAGGTAGTTGCACTTTGGAAGAAATGCACCTAGCCAAGGATGGATCTTAATCCTAATTTAAGAGATTGTCAGGCACCAAACAAGACTTCAAGACTGTATTTTATGAAATTAGCAGATTGTCTTTGCGAACGTGTGCAGGAAATATAACGGACATGCCACATTGAGTAGAAAACACTAGGATTTTTTTTTTTTTGAGGCAGACCCAGTGGTGCAAAGTGTTTTGAGCTTGAACCCAGGTCTCCGGACTCCAGACCCTGCTCTGACACACAAATTCTGTTGCCTTGGGCAAGTCAATTGCTAGTAGTTCCCATTTCTAAAGCACTTTATAGTTCATAAACCACTTTCTTCACAACAGCTCTGAAGTTGGGAAAGCAAATATAATTAAATTCATTTTAGTAACATGAAAACTGAGGCTAAGAAAAGTTCCTCATCTGTAACATGAGGGGAATAACCCTTGCAGCTACCTCCTTCAGGAGAGGTTGTGTAAATGAAATGTCTTGTAAACCTTAGAGTGGCCTGGAAATGTGCTCTGGTATAATATTCTTCCCATTTTACAGGCAAGAACTTCTCTGACCTTCCACATTCTCCCCAGTAAGATCAGAATAATAACACTGGCTCTCCCAACCTCACCAGGCAGTTGTGAGAAAAGTATTTTGGAAATCTTAAAGCACTCTAGAAACAGGAGTCATTGTTGGTGTTTTCTCTCAATTTACAGATGGGAGACCTCTCCTCTCCCAGCTCCCAGTGTACTTATCTCTACTGCCTGCTTCACGGGGCTTTTGAGGAATAAAAAAACAGTAAAAGGTTCTAAGTGCAAGCTATTATCAATCAGCATTATCATCGTTATTATTTTGCTATCTCACAAAATCCTACCATCTTTAGGACATGAGGATGGACAATTGACTTGGGACACAAGGGGCGGGGGGGGGGCGGGGAGCAGCCATATCTTTTGCAGAAACAAAACTGCTTGTAGCCAACTCCCTCCCTTTTTTTTCCTGCAGAACAATTTTAAAACTGCTTCTCTGGGTGTCACGAGAGCAGAGTGGGAAACTCACTGCCCGGCCCTCTCTCTAGGGCCCTGTTAAGCTTACTGAACTTAAAATCAAACAAGAAGTGTGAAGGAAGGTTTGAACATGATGCATGTCAGGGACGTGAAGGTTGGAAGCCTCTTTTCTCTTTCTTTTAGCAACAGATATTAATATTGTATTCAATGGTATAAAAAGGTAGGGACTGGGGAGAGGCTTGTGCTCATATGCAATTTTGTCAAGGTTTTTATCTATGATTATGATTCCAGATGTATAAACTCCCAGAGGGGAGGAATGAAGGGAGGCTGGCATGTGACATGTGTTTTAAGGTGTTTGGCACCGTTTCCCAAAGTGGTGACAAAATGCTCATTTTTATTACAGTGACTCGGTAAAAGAAATATGAATTCAGAGGTCACTGGTTGTATACTGCAGCTAAAGGATTTACTATTATTGTGTGTATGTGTGTGGAGAGAGGGAGAAGGGGGGAGGGCTGTTAGCTGAGCCCTGAATCATGTTATCAGCATTGTACATCTGTCATATCAGATAATACTTAAAGAAGAACAATTTTAACAAACGACCCCCCAGCTAATTGTGCTTCCCCCCCCTTAATTTTGCTGCAAAGATGTAAGTTTCCCTGGAAGTGAGGAAAGCGAATATTGCGACAAGATGTGTCTTTTTACTATGGTTGGGGCTGTGACCAGCGTTTTATGCTAACTTATTTTTAATCTAGTCCAGAATACTCCCGAGTCTTTTAATGACCATTGTGCTTATCTGGTTGCTATACAAGACTTTATAGTCCAAGCTCAAGTAACTACAATAAATTTCTTCACAGGGAAACACCTCTTGCTTGGGGGGAAACAGAAAGATTTTTTTTTTAACAGCCAAGCTATTTTGACTCACGGAAAACTATTATGTCTAAATACGTAGAGGGTGATTTTACGCTGGGAAGTGCCCCGATCCCCCCATCCTACCCCCCAGGCTCTTCCTACTCCCGCCACAGTATCAGCCATTCTTCTGACAGCAGGGTACCCCAAACTCCATTTCCAGGCAAACCTTCCCCCATAAACCTTTTACGAGTTCCAGATCCACCAATCCGAGAGGCGTCTAGGGCCGTCCTGATTGGATATAGTGTGGGTTTGGTAAACATTTCTACATAAAAAGAAGGGTTTGTGGCAGAAAGACGCGGCGGCCAGTACCTCTCTCTGATTCACAATCTGCGAGAAGAATGTGGCTCAGTCCTCTTTGCTGGGGGCCTGGGCGGGAGGGGGAGGAAGGAGAGAGAGGGAGAGGGGGGTAGTGGTGTTAACTAACCCCCACATCTAACTACAGAAAATACTAAAAGTACATGCGTGTCTTGTGTGTAGAGAGAGTCGGACCCCTGTATACGATATGGCCAAAACAATATCTCTTTTGGCTTCTAAGCCAACTGCATTGGATTTACAACGCGTCAAATTCCTAACACACATATCAGGCTCCTTTCGTGCAAAGAAGCTTCCTTCGTTGGAAGAAATTGGGAACATTTTCTGTTTTATGGGTGCGTTTAAGAGGGTTGGGGGTGGGGAGGCGGAGAAAGGCCGGGGAGGGGGTTGGGGTGGGAAGTCGAGGTGTCATCTGTAGCAAATCTGTCCACAGCTGAGCGCCTGGGAGCTAGGGAGTGTTGAAGGGAATCCTGAGACACCCACATTCTTTTGTTCATCCTTCATCTTTTCACAACTGTCCCTCCTCACCTGCACATCCATGCTGGACAACAGAACTGTTTGCCTTTTTTTTTTTTTTTGCCTTTTTGTTTTGTATTGTTTTTATAATCAAAGGAGACTCCAGGTAGAGATGTTTGGCCCGGTCATTGCCATCTCTGGTGAGGCTTAATTGTTTTCCGGGTTTGTTGATTTCCAAGAACTCCACTCCCTCACATTTTTATTATTATACTAATTAAAACAAGAAATGTTCCAGGGCGATTATCTTTGCATGGATGAAAATCATTAATGACCCTTGCAGGTATATGGGAAATACTGTTTGGTTAATTTCCTATAGGCTAATTTCCTCAGGCATAAATAACATGGATGGGTTAAAAAAAAAACCAAGCCCCTGACACTTTGCAATAAAACACAGGAACTAATTGTAATAGCATTCTGCTGATTCCCTACATGAAGAATTGCATTTATAACCAGGCTTACCCCTTAATTTGTATATTAATAACAGGTAAAGAAATTTCCAGTAAATATTTTTTAAAAATAAAATAAATGAAAGGTTTAGTTGTCAACAGACACTAATGAAATTTGAACTTTATATGGATGAGATATCCTTGTTGTCCTTTACTTTTCAAGCAATACATTTAAACTCTTCTAAGCAAAGATGATCCCATGTAATCAGATTTATTTGATATTTGCAAGATATCTGGTCATTTAATATTTATTCTCCATTCCTGAGAGCTTCTATAATTATAGCTATCTATTTTGCATTTATTACTCTTTGCAAACACTCCATTATTCACTCTTTCTTGTGCTTATTAAACAGTACCACCTGCACCAAATCCGAGAAAGCTTTGCCCTCAGTCTGCCCCAGCTAAAGAACCCCCACTATCTATTATTGCTCCTTGAAGGTCAATAGAACACTTGGGGATGGTATAGGTCTAATCCCAAGGAAAGGCATCAATATTTTCAGGATTGGTTTCTCAGCATTTGAGGCCAAAACATTATGGGTATATGAAATCCACCTTTTACCAAGTGTCTGTCCTGTCCTCTGCCAGGAAACTCCAAAAGCAATTAGCAAGTCCTTTAATTAATTATTTTCTGTGTGTCACCAAGATGTCTATGGCACAAATGTCCTTTCCTATAAGTGTAGTCAATATTTTGTCAAGGGGATCCTTGCTGCTGACCACCACAGAACCAGTTCTAGAAATCATCTCCAAGACAGAGAAAGTACAAAAATATGAGAAAGCTCAGGGATGGCTTGGGAACTCATATCTCTAGATGATATACATCCAGAGAAGAAAGAAAGAAAGGGGGCTAGAAACAGTTTTTGGGGAGGGGATACTGAAATAGTCAAACAAAACAGAACAACAATAGCAAACAAGGAATAGAAAGTTTGGAGCAAAGCATAGATCCTCCCACAGAGATACTTCCCCCACCCCACCCCCATTGTTGTTTTTGGTTCTAGCTAGTTGGCTTCCTACTTTGTTAGCAAACTACTCATCCAAGTGGTGGTGATTTTAAAGAAAACATACACACACAGACACACACACACACACACACACACACACACACACACACACACACACGCACACACAACATAAGAAAACAACACGTACAAAAATGCCTAGTCCCACAAAACTCAGTGTGGTATGTCTTTTAAAGTATCCCCTGCCTTGTTCAATACACTACTTATCTTTAGTATTGTCAACAGCTCTCCATGTAGGACAGATTAATTAAGTGGCGGGTCAGACACAATGAGGTGAAAGGGCAGTTCCACCCAATCAGGACCATTTCTTCGATTTTATGTATAAGGAACTCTTGTAGCGGGAGGGGAGGTGCCAGTTTTAGTCCCCGAAGTTTGATTAACAGAAATGTAAAAAAAAAAATCTACAAATGATCAATGGATATAGGGACCATTTAGGACATCAACTTAAGAGAGAGAACTATATACATTTTAGTTTAGTCTAACTAAATAGGCAAATCTGTAAATATTTCATATTTTTCAATCCCAGATGAAAAGACTATTTGTCCAAGCATTTGAAATTATATATATATGTGTACATATATATGTATATATGTGTGTATATATATATATATATAATACACACACACACACACACACCACATCTTATTTGTGACATTGTTTCCTGGGGGTGGTTTAAGGCTCTCCCATGGTCTTCAACATGACCCTTCTTCAAAAGAGCTAGCCAGGGCTTCCAAGGCAGCTTCGCAAGTAACATGATGAAATCATTAAATGAAAAGCACACCCCTGGCTGTCTGTATGGCATTGCCTTGTCCACAGGCAGGCATCTCTCCCTATGCTCAAACCCACAGGCTTACAAAGTTAATTTTCAAATTCAGGGAAGATTCTGAGAAAGGAGAGGAAGAAGGAAGGAGAGAGAGAGAGATGAAGGGAAAAAAAAGAAAGGGGGGAAAGATGGGGGTAGGGAGAGACAGAGAGATGGAGACAGGAAGGGAGGGAGGAGGGAAGAGAGAGAGACAGAGAGAGAGAGAGAGAGAGAGAGACTGATTTTGTGGAGCCTCATATTTTGAAAGCAATCAAGTTATCTCACCTCTGAGTATCAGTTTCCTCATCTGTAAAATGGAGGCAATAAAAATTGCACTACTAATTTCACAGGGCTATTGTTTGGGAAAAGCACTTTGTAATCCCTAAAGTTTGGGATTCCACTGGGAATCCCCTAAAAGCAAGAGACCTGGATTCAGAACCCAGTTCTGACACTTCATGTCAGGCTGAATGGCTCTGGTCAAGTCATTTCCCCTTTTTGGGCCTCAGTTTCCTCACCTAGTGTATGCTAACAGTGATCCTTGTATGCAGGGTCTTAAGGGGGAAAAGTACTTTTAAACTGAGGTTCACAAAGGTTTAACTTCTATGGAAATGGGAGCTATTATCATTCAGTCCAATTACAGGTCATCTTTAAATCTCCCTTTCTCTCTCATTCCTTTCTAAATATAACCATTGATCAATAAAAAATTAATTAATTGGGAAAGGTCATGTGCCAAGCTGGCACTGTTTCTTAATATAAGAAGTGAAAGGTTTTAAGAGCTTTACACAGCCTAGGAAGCCAGACATTAAGTCCCCTCACATCTCTTTATCACTCTCAGTCCCTGTTGTATGGAGGGTCCAAAATGCTGCTTCAAGTATTCAGCAATCGTGGACAAGCCCTCAAAACACAGACGATGGTGTAAAGACCAGGAGCAACCCTGAAATCAGAAGTTTAGGGTGGGCCCATCCATTTTTCTAAGGAGATTCTTTGCTGATAAGAGCAAGCCCATAGTGGTGGTGTGGGGGGCCGGGGCGGGGGGGGGGGGTCATTTTCATATTTTCACAAACATTTGCCTAAGAACCCAGATGTGTGTATGGGGTAGGGGGGGTCTGTTCTATGATCAGCCATGTAGTCACTCTGAATAGGCACTCAAGGTAGAATGCCAGCTTTATACAGTTTCCTAACTGTTCATTTCCTTGAATCATCTGGGATAGATATTAAAAAAATCGCTCAGAAATACTTAACAGCCTGATCAATACCCATTGATTGCTCAAGCTCCAAATACTCTAACAAGAACAGCTTGATCATGTATATTTGATCACGGAAAAATTCAAAGCATCTTGGTACAGCAGATCGAGTCTGTGATAAAATATCTTTTCTGCTGTTTCATAAAGTGTGTGTAAATAGGTGGGGAGATAGTTTGATGGACACGGACATCCACACACATAGTATAGTGCCTTTCATTGATGGTAATTTATTGCTCGTATATTTGATGGAGAACAAGGTAATTAACTAGGCTCTTACACATCTGTGCTGTATTTTACAGCAATAGCAATAATAAAACACCTTTCTTACATTTTAGGAGGGAAAAGGGTAGGTCTGCCCATGGATTCAACGGACCCGAGAGTATAAACTTGAAAAAGCCTTCTCCTTATAAATCCTGCATTCCTGCTAAGTGATGGCATGCATATTACACGGAGGTACACTAAGTTTATCTCGGGGAAGCCATCAGTGAAGGGATGTAGGGGAGATAACTCGAACCAACCCTTTCCCTGCCTAGCTCTTGAATAGATGTTATGGACCTTTTAAGGGCATATTAGGAGTGCCCTCAAATTTAGTTTTGTTCTGTACAGAAACAAAAGCCTGTTAGAAACATATGTCCCCCAAACTATAGGCTACTGCCTCACCTTTAGCATCCATATAACACAATTTTGGGTTTCTGAGAGACAGACAGTTAACGTTCCCATGGGGGAAGATATATTAATGGTAATATTAATGCTATTACTGGTTACAATGACGCTACACCACATGAAATATTTCCTATGACTGACTTTTCTCCCAGGGAGTCAAAATGTTCATTCTTACTTCTTGGATTCAGTTATTTTAGGCACACATACGTTAAATCCATTTAAATTGCCACACTCTGGTAAGGGGAGACAGAAGAAGAGATCCTGTGACAAAAGCAGGGAAGCGCCTGCAGGTTAGGACCGGGAGGATGCTTCCCAAAGGATGGTGAACTACAAGGGAAAGAGAAAGGGGGAAAAAACCCAAAACAACCCCACAAACAACAACAAAATTAATTACCTGATAAACTTCCCATTTCTGGACTTGCCTGATATGTCCTCCACACAAATTAAGTGGGGCTTCTAAAATTTCCAGCATCTGCCAGTTTAGGCCCCCTGTTTTATAGGGGGGGAGGGGGCTATTTTCATATGATAATACATGTAATATGATATAGAATGGCAGAATGCATGACAGTTGCCCATAATACGGAGAAAGTCAGTCAAAGGACAGAGGCGACATTTGGATAATTAGCATCCATTGGCCAGTCAATCATGCAGACAGAAAAAACTGAACTAAACCCACAATGGAGTTGGAAAACAAAAGAGACCCCAGCCAGTCTCAGGATTAACTGGTCTAAAGCGATCTAAATGCTTTTGTATCTGAGGCACTAAGGCTCCCTGTGCTGCCCACTCCCCCTTGGATACCCAGGGAACTAATTGTGGGGATCAAAGTTAAAGCCCTCTCACTCCTTTTGCCTTTCTCTTTGTAGACTGCTCAACGCACAGAAGAAAAAAAATGATTTCTCCCTCCGTGTTCATTAAACTATTTTAAAGTTCGAAGGGGGGAGGGGAGTATCTGAATGCCATCCCCCTTTTGCAAAGTCGATTCTGTTAGATAGCATTTTATAGAGTTCCTATTTCTTTGTTGG
Source organism: Phalanger gymnotis (assembly GCA_028646595.1). Classification (NCBI taxonomy): domain Eukaryota; kingdom Metazoa; phylum Chordata; class Mammalia; order Diprotodontia; family Phalangeridae; genus Phalanger; species Phalanger gymnotis. Next base: position 92,564,994 of record CM053625.1, on the reverse strand, counting down.
GGGGGGGGGAGAGAACCTTGTGCAATATGTTTTTATCCTTCCTGTCTTCAAACAAGTGCACTTACCAATCTACAGCTCCCCGGGCAGACAGCAACCTGGAGCCAGGTACTCGGCGAGAACCTGGCCCCAGGAAAATGCAATGTTTTGTTGTTTTGTTCGTTTTTTTTTTTAATGGCCGATTTCCTCATAGAGTAATGACCCTTTCTCATTAAGCACACTTCTTGGTCTTCTCCCCCACGAC
>CM053625.1:92553760-92564653 GCA_028646595.1 Phalanger gymnotis | reverse complement strand
AGATATGTGAGAGGAGAAGCGGTACCAGCCCCATCAGCCGAGCAGAAAGGAAGCGCCCAGGGGGTGGGAGTGGGGGTGGGGTAGGGGTGGGGAAGGAGTGTGGAAATCTTCCCCCTCTCTCCAGCAATTGGCAAATTGACTCCAAATCACATCCCGACACCTTGGGATAATGGATGCCTTCTTACCTTTAGTTGTTCTCTGTAATTAGTCTGTGCAGCAACCCCGGCACTCCTGATACAGAAAAGGGGGGAAAGGGAAAGGGGATGGAGGTGGGGGAGGCGGGAGAAGCAGTGTGAATGTGTGTGAGACTGTCTGGGTGTTTGTGTCAGCATTGAGTGTGGAGTGTGGGTACTGGGGAAAGGGATAGAGTATGGGGGTGGTGGGTTGGGAGAATGGTGAGAAGGGATGTTGTCAACTCTCTTTTCAGGTGCTGAAGAAGGAGACCCAAGAAGGTGAGAGGTCGCTAGAGCTGGGGGGAGATGGAGGAGTGGAGGGAGAGGCAGGATCAGTGTGTATGAGATGCTATGGCTATGTGTGCCCTGAATGTGGGTACTGGGGTGAGGGATGAGTGTGAGAGCAATGGTAGGGAGCAATGAGAAGGGAGGCTGCATCCGCCTCTTTTGGGTGCCAAAAGAAGAGCCAGAAACATATAAGATATCAGTAGAAAGGAAGGAGGAAGGTCTGGGTGGCCTTTTGTGTCCCCTTCAGAATTCACTAGAAGAAACCTCCAATCCACCCTGTCACGACTCTCTGGACCCCTCTTACCAAGTGCTGGTCAGCAACACCAGCACTAGAGAACTGACAAGAGGAAACAGGATAGAGAAATAGAGAGATGGCTATCGGATGGGCTGGGTTGGGTCTTTTTTCCTTCTTCCCCAAATGGGCCTCTACTGACAAATCAATCAAGGCCCATTCAGGCTAATGATGCAGCCAGACTCCACTCACTAACCTGACTGTAGCCTCCCCCAGATCCCCTACATAATACTCAGCTGATGACTGGAAGTACAGTCAGAGTCAGGCTGCTTTTTACAATTTGATTTGTATATTCACATCATCTCTGCTCTCCCTCATTCTGCCTGTATGTGTCTCATTTGTCCTGCCTGCCCCCCCCTTCCCTTCTTTCTTTCCATTTCGATCTTTACAATTTGCCCCACACTTCTTTTCCCTCTTTCTCTTTCTTCTCCTCTCATCCTTCCTGGGATCATTTCCTTCTGCTCATCTTTCTTCCAAACTCAACTCCCTCTTTCTTGCTCTTTCATTGAAAACTTTTAAATTGGGAGAGGAAAAAAAAGCTCCTGACTGAAAGCTTATGTTGGAAAACAGACTGTAAAACAAACACCTGTTTCCACAGGTTCAAGTGTTGGGAATCACATTTGGTAAAGTAGAAAGAACGCTAGATTTGGAGGCAGAAGACTCAGCTACTTACCAGTCAGAAAGACCCAAGTTCTTTCATCTCTTTTAATCTCAGGTTCCTTGCTGGGGACAATAATATTTGCACTGATTCACAAATTTGCTGAGCCTCACTTTCTTCATCTGTCAAATGGGAATGATAACCTATATTCAGCATAAGAGGCATAAGGGAAAGAGTGCCTGCATTGGATTAAAAAAAGACCTGGGTTCAACTCCTACCTCTGACATATAAGCTATGTGATGATAGGCAGGTCATTTCACTTCTGAATAACCCAGACAACTCTAAGACTATTTAAGTTATATACAAGTAGCTGAGCTCTGCATCGGTGGAGGGAATTTCCACAGTTGGAGTTCCCTATGCAGAAGTGAATATAGGAGTTCCTTTCCACCAGGAGTAAAGGGGGGGAAACAAATCCTTGCATCACCTATTTCCTAAGAACTGTTTGAAGAAAGGGCTTTGTAAACTATAAACCTATAACAATGGGAACTAAAAACAAGCTGCTTTCATTCACTTACCATATTGGCATTTGACTTCATACGTCTATGCATTAACATGAGTCCTGGGGTTGTCGGAGATGGGACAGTTCTGACTGAGAAGTTCAGGATCAGACATTTTCTGCTCTCCTCCTGACAATGATCAAAAGCCATTTTCTGGGCTTTGTTCAATTCAACAAACTGAATGTTTGTTTCAAAGACGTTTGTTGAAGAATCCAGATTATTTATTAGGTGCTTGTTATAGTAAGTCGCTATTCTTCTCTGGGCTGTTTCTGGACCACAATGAGAAATAAATTTGAATAACATTTCTACCTGGGCTCTCCTAATACATAAGTCCTTTGGGGCTACTCACTAACTCTCTTCCTTTTCACCCTTTTCAAGTTATAAAAAGGGCCTCCCATTTCTCCCATCAATCTTCAAACACAATCCCCTTCTGAAACCAAGCAGAACTGTCTCTGGCTTCTGGCACATTGGACCAGGGAGGAGAAATCCCACCCACTTCTGTTCTGCTTTTAATCCTGAGCCATGTGGTCTTGAATCTTTCTTTTAAGAGCACTTGAGGAAGAAAGCCTTTAAAAGCCCCCTATTGGTATCTTCTGTATATTGGCCCGCCCAGACTAACCAGGGTGCTTCCCACGGTACCGTAGCAAGGACAGAATGATGAAGGGAGAGCTGAAAAGTATCCAGTGAGTGCAAACATGGAGGTGGGGAAAGGTGAGGGGGGAAGAAGGAGGAAAAGGAGAAGGAAGAAAAGGAGAAGAAAAGAGGGAAGAACATATAAAGGATGAAGACTACCAAGCATAAGAAGAGAAGAGGATGGGAAAGATAGCAAAATGCAGAGCTTTTAAAGTAATTATTCAACTTTAAAACAATCCTTTTTAAACTCTTCAGAGCCCAGCAAAGCAGATCTAAGGCAAGGATGTGGGTCTCTGACTATAACCTGTAGCTTTGCTTGGTGATTATCTTCAAAGCTATCCTGTCAAGCTAGGAGTCTTTTAAACATCACAAGGGAAAGTTTCAGAGTCTGTTTTTTTTTTCAACTTTGTTTTTAAATCAAGAGATGGGGAAGTCCCTCTAACCCCAGAGTAAAAAAAGTTCCAGCATCCCATCTTGTTGCTGGCGCCAGGGTTTGGGAGTTTGGCGTACTGCCGAAAAGGTGTTCTAGGCTTCTGGAGTTCAGGCTTCTCCAATAGTGGACTGCTAAGGGGTCAAGTCAGCTGCTTTCTCTAGGGTAGTAAAATGACTGGTGGCAAAAAGTCAGGAGATCTAGGTCCTTGCTCTTGTTCTGTCACTTGCTATTTGCCCCAGGGGAAATCACTTCTGAGTCTCATTCTTTATCTATAAAATGAAGGGATTATACCTGGTGATCTGTAAGTTCCCTTCTAGCTCTGAAATTCCATGTTCTAAAGTACTTAAAAGCTCTAGCAGTAAATTTTCTATGGTCTCTAGGAACTCCAATATTAGGTTTTAACATCTTATGTTCTTTGGTCCCATTTAGTCCTAACATTCTACATTCTAAGCTTTCTTCTAGTTTTAAATTTCTATGTTCTAAGGTCTGAAATGCTGTGTTTTAAGGTAACTTCTAGCTCTAACATTCTATAATTCTAAGAACTCTCCATTCCTGTTGTCAGACAGTTTTACCTCAGGAAATTTTAAGAAAAATTGTGGGTATGGACTTAGGAAACAAACCATCTACTCACTTTTGTGTTTCCAATGTTGGAAAGCAGGAGAACTGAATTAATAAGGCAACATTTCATCTGACCTCTTAATCTGCTTGTTTTCTACCCGCAACATTTACTGACAAGAAAATACTAATTCATAAAGGTTATAACATGCACATTAATACTATGCTTTTTATTCTTCTTTGCTCAGACAGCATGAAATAAGGGCAGATCAAGCTTTGTTTTTTAAAATCCCCTTCATGCCACTTTACAAGAATTTACCTTGTTTTTTTTAGATGAGACAACTTTGGTGGGGTACAAAGTGCTTAGCTCTGAGAGCCAGGAGAATTGGCCTTAAGCAATGACTGTCTTGACCTAGCCACAAGACAGTGGGCAAGTCAACTTACCTCTCAAAGCTTCAGTTTCTTCTTCTGAGAAATGGGGGTGGGGGGCCTAATTATGCTTGGTCACTTACCCCCAGTTGTTCAGATGTAGGCAAGTCTCTTAGTCCCAGAGAGCTGGTTTCCTCATTTGCAAAAATGGAGGTAATAATACCTGTACTACCTACCTCCTAGGGATGTGAGGTTTGTTTCTTTGTTTGTACGTTGTTAAGCTATAGAAGGTAAGCTATTATTATCAAGTCCAATCTCCTCGTTTTACAGATGTGAAAACTGAGTCACAGAACAATGCAATGACTTGCTCTGGGTCATGTAGCTGAAATTATACAGTTCCAGGGAACACAGAACAGGGATTAGAACCCAGGTTCCTAGACTCTCAGTTCTAGTCTCTTTTAATTTGTAGAATGAGGATCATAATACCGCACTGGCTGCCTCACAGGATTATAGCAAGGAACAACTGATGGAATGTTATATAAATGTAAGTTGTTATGTCTTTCCCTTAAATTAGACTAATGTCCTCTTGAAAATGCCAACCTCTGCCTGAAAGTGAGCTAAAGGGAAAGAAGGGGGCACTCAGATCAGGCTAAAGAAGGTCTGGTGGCAGCTATAAAGAGATACAAAAGAGGCCACTCTCTTCCCAAGGGCTTGCGGGGGAAAGGGGCTAGCCAGTAATGGTCAAGGATAAAATAGAAGATGAAGAAAATCCTGGGTGGAATTAGACATGATTCCTTCCTGACTAGGGTCTCTTTACACCCAACTCCCCCTGCCCATAACAGAGATCAAATAAGATAATGAATGTCAAGTGCTATAGAGATGTTAGTTATTATTATTTATAGATCATATCTGGTTGATTTTGAAATTATGATTTGGATTTTGGATACACATCAAGACATTGGCTTCATGCATTTTAATTAGACTGCCTTTTTTCATTTATTACTAATACAACCCTCTTAACTATGATTTATTTGTTAAACAAAGCACTATAATCCGTCACTTATTCATCTTAATTTCAACAAAATTAAAGTAGTCTCTGTTATATTGCACCTAATTGCACTTGCAATGAAAAGAACGGAGATGTTAATCAAAATAAATTGAAGATAAACAATAAAATCATTACATCTTTGCTGCAGTAAGTGTAACTAATCAGCTTTGACTTGAAGCGACGGAACAGGAATAATGAATCTGTCACTGAAGACATGCTCATTAAATATAACCTCATCCGCCAGGGTCCTGCAGGCAGGAGACAGCAACACTGCCCTACACGACCCGCTGGCTCTCTCGTCGCCTAAGCAGAGACGGGGGGAGGTGAGGGAAGCAAAGGGGACAGAAGAAGGAGGAAATTGCAGGCTGTTCCAAGATTTAAAAATACTACAGCTTGGCTTGCTGGGAAGGGGAGAGTGCCACAGGTGTGAAGCACGCTGCCGACTTCCTCGGGCAGTGGGAGGCAAAGCTGGAGAGTGTGACTCAAGAGTTGTCATCACATGAAGATGAAAAAGCGAGAAATGGGGGTGGGGAAAGAGAGGAAGGGAGGAGAGAGAGAGGAAGGGGGAGGCGGAGGCAGAGGGAGGAGAAAGGAATGGGAGGTGGAAGAGGGGAAGGAGAGAAGATAGTGAGAGGAAGAAAAGAGTAGAGAAAGGGGGAAAGAAAGACTCAGAATGTACCAAAGCACACAAGAGGCTGGAGTATAGAATGACAGAACAGGAAATGTTAGAGCTGGAAGGGAATCTAAGAGCATATCTAGTCCAACTGACTCCCTTTATAGCAGAAGAAACAGGTTCAGGGAGGAAAAAATGACTTGGTCAAGGTCACAAAGCTGGCTGTAAATAGAATCAAGACTAGTCCTGGACCTTCTGACTCTTGCTTAAGAGAAAAATCATGTCTTATTTTCCCCTAAAATATATTAGAGAGAGAGCTGAGGACAAAGATAAAGAGAGACAGCCCTGACAGACAGACAGACTTCCGAAGTAAGGGAGCCGGAGACAAAGACAAATGGAAGGACTGGAAACCAGAAGATGAGGAGTGCTTTAACCAGACAGATTAAAGTGGGGAGGGAGGAGGTTTGTCTTAATTAAATAATTTCCCCTGTGAGAAAAAGCCACACATACAGTTAATTTCAAGTCAGTTGAAGCCCAGGAGCTTTTTAGGTTAGGTTTGGTTTATCTGAGCACTGCCCGGAGGGGGAAAAAAAGTCTCTAGAAGTCTGTTCAAGTAAACCTGAGACAAGCCATTTATCAGTGATGCTTATAAGAGTGAATTGCTAAAGACAAGAATCCCTAGAGTAGACCACAATAGCTCATATTTATATAGCACTTTAAAACTTTTCTGACAACAACTAGACAAGGTGTTGCAAGTATATTTATTATGTTGCCAGGAAGACACCAGTGCCCAAAGGTGTAGGTACTTGTCTGAAGTCACAAGGCTAGGAAGGGAACAAGTGCAACCCTTAGACCTAGATTTGCTTCCAAGTTCAACACTCATTTTGTGATACTCTTTTACTATAAGATTGTCTTCCACATAAAGCCAGCCAAATGTTGGAGGGAGTTGCAGAATTAGTCAGTCAATCAGATCACCTTTGGATGCCAAACTAAGACTAGACACTCTAGGCAAATCCTTCTCTCTCCAGACTCTCTCCTTCCATCCACTCACCCTGAGGTGTTCTTTTCTCTGTGATAAGATAGGAGTGTGTGTATGTGGGGGAGGGGAGGAGGGTGACCTTAATAAATGACTTTTTTTTTTTGGTCCATGCAAGTACTGTCACAGTTCTCAGTATCAAAAGAGAGAAACTGAGGAACAAACAAAAGATGAGGAGAATTATAAGACAGAAACAGAAATGGAAAAACCCAGTCATTGCTACTTTGGGTAAATATAGCTTTATGGACATAGAACTTCTTCATATCTCTGTCTCCCTCCCTCCTTTTCTTTTTTCCCTCCCTCTTCTTTTCTCTCTTCCCCTTTCACTATAGGAGGGAATCGCTGTGGTATGATGGATAACTGGACTTGGCCTCAGAAAGACCTGGGTTTTAATCTCACATCTGGCCCTTACTAGCTATGTAACTATGGATTAGTCAGTTAATCTCTCTTAGCCTCAGTTTTCTTATTTGTAAAATGGGGATAATAATACCTGTAGGATCTATTTCACAGGATTGTATAAGGCTTAAATGAGATGATATATAATAAAACACTTTGCAGACCTTAAGGTGCTAGAAAACTGTCACTCCCTTATGAATTTAACATGTTCTAACGTCTCTTCTAGCTCCAAAATTCTGTGAGCCTGTGATTCCAGATTTAAGTGCAAATAGAGTGACCAGGAAGGAGTTTTATTAGCAAATTCTCGGGGGATATGGAGCTGGACCTTAAATTCACACCAAGTTTCACAAGCTAGGGAGTATCATGACACAAGGGTTCTGGCCTTCTTACAGGCCTTTCCAATTTGACTCAGAAGAGAGTGGTTTATCTATCCTAGGTGATTGACTTTTGCTGCCTTTATTATCCCTCTTCTCTGGGTTTCTTCTCTCCCCAGCCCCCACTAGCAGTTAGGACTAACAAAACCATATTTGAGGCCATGAGACTTTGCCCGGGGTGTAGTCTCACTTTGGTCAGTTAGGTTCAAGAAAACTTTCTTCCCTCTCTACCCCACCCCATCCCTACCCAGCCCAGCCCCACCCACTCCTGTTTTGAAATGCAGGGTGCAATTCTGAGTAGAGTCATTTAGATAATTATGCTTCTCAGAGTAGCTTGGCTGGAGGTGGCAAGGATCCAGCCCCACCATGGGAGACCCATGACGCAGGAGGCAGCCCCCGTGTTTCTCTTTGAAGACTCTTCCAAACTGGGAACAAGTTGCCCTTCTGCTCTGCCAGATGGGTGCAGGACACAGTGTGCCAGGTGAAAAACCCTCCTGCTCGTTAGCCTTGGGAATCTGCCAGGACCTCATCTCATGGCTTGTTGGTGCCTCTGACGACCTAGAATCATAGACTTTAGAGCTGGAAGGGATTTTAGAAATCATCTAGTCCATTACCCTTAATTTAAAGTGAAGGAAACTGAGGCCCAGATGGGAGGGAAATGATTTGCTTGTGATCACATAGCCCCAGATTCAGGTTTTTAATTTAGATCTTCTAACTTTGGAGAGATTTCTTTCTATTATATCTCAGTTGATGAATGAGATGCCAAAGTCTCTACTATTTTCCTCTGAGTATCTTGAAGTTTTCACAATTAAACCAAGGTCTCTGTCTTAAAGATACAAAAATGAGGAAAGCTCTTGGGCTTCTTTATATGTTGTCATGAGGAGTGTTGAAGCTAATGGCTTCTAAGGTGACTTCCATAGTGGAAATAACTTATGGATCTGAACAATAGACTTTGTTATCATAGTCTATTATGTCTATCTATCAATCAACAATCCACAAGCATTTATTAAGTGCTTACTGTATGCTAGACCCTTTCCTAAGTTGGTTATCCTTCTTTCTCCAAGAGAATCAAAATGATGTCACTATGTTAGAGTCAAATTACAGTGTGTCCAACCATGGATGATCAGACCAATACAAATTTGGAAGGTTTTACCATAGGTCAGGCACAATCATTCCATATGAACATTTGGAGTGGAGAAGTCTCTAAATTTGCACCTCTTATGTTTCTTGTGAGCTACTGTAATTCTGTTTTGCCCATAAAGCACAGTGCCTTCTTTGATGCGGGCACACCATGCTAAGCAGTCTTGTGCTAGTGACTCCCATGTCACACAGTTGCAAACTTCTTCAGAGAGACCTTGAGAGTGTCTTTGTATTGATTCTTCTGGCCACCATGTGAGTACCTTCCTTGCATTAGTTCTCCATAAAAATAACCTTTTGTGGGGGGTGGAGCCAAGATGGCAGCTGGAAAGCAGGGACTTGCCTAAAGCTCCCTCACAGGACCCTCCAAACACCTATAAAAATGGCTCTGAATAAATGCTAGAACTGCAAAACCCACAAAATAGCACAGGAAAGCAGAACTCCAGCCCAGGACAGCCTGGATGGTTGCGGGGTAAGGTCTATCACAGGGAGCTGGGAGCAGAGCAGAGCACAGCCCAGCATGGGACGCACCTAGATCAACCAGACTGGGAGCCAGTTAGAACAGGCTGTAGTGCCTGAATCAGTGAGCTGTGGCAGTTACCAGACTTCTCAACCCACAAACACCAAAGACAGCAGAGAAGGTTAGTGGCAAAAACTGTGAAGACAGAGTAAAAGGAGTTCGTGGTTTGGCCACTGCCCCAGGGGCAGTGGAGGTGGTGCAGCTTTGAGGTGGCTTACAGAGCTACAGCTGCAGTTGCTTCCGGCCCCAGGCCCACCTGGTGGGAGCAATTAAGTGGCAGATCAGAGTGGGAGTGCAGAGCCTGCTTAGATCTGAGTCATGGTCCATGTTGGCAGTTCTTGGGGGAGGAGGAGCACTGGTGTGGCAGAGCTAGCTGTGTAGAAATAGCTCTGAAAACAACAGCCCAGCCCCTCAAGCTTGGGACAAAGTACTCTCTACTCTACAAGCAGTCATACCCCAACAAAAAACTCAAGGGTCAAGTAGTTGGTTGGGAACATGAACAGGCAGCAAAAACAGACTCAGATTCAGATTCAGACTTTGGAATCTTTCTCTGGTGACAAAGAAGACCAAAACATACAGCCAGAAGAAGTCAACAAAGTCAAAGAGCCTACACCAAAAGCATCCAAGAAAAACATGAACTGGTCTCAGGACATGGAAGAGCTCAAAAAGGATTTGGACAAGCAAGTGAGAGAAGTAGAGGAAAAATTGGGAAGAGAAATCAGAGTGATGCAAGAAAATCATGAAAAACAAGTCAGTGACTTGCTAAAGGAGACCCAAAAAGATACTGAAGAAAATAACACCTTAAAAAATAGACTAACTCAAATGGCAAAAGCGCTCCAAAAAGCCAAAGAAGAGAAGAATGCCTTGAAAGGCAGAATTAGCCAAATGGAAAAGGAAGTCCAAAAGACCACTGAAGAAAATACTACCTTAAAAATTGGAGTGGAGCAACTGGAAGCTAATGACTTGATGAGAAATCAAGATATTATAAAACAGAACCAAAGGAATGAAAAAATGGAAGACAATGTGAAATATCTCATTGCAAAAACCACTGACATGGAAAATAGATCCAGGAGAGATCATTTAAAAATTATTGGACTACCTGAAAGCCATGATCCAAAAAAGAGCCTAGATATCATCTTTCAAGAAATTATCAAGGAGAACTGCCCTGATATTCTAGAGCCAGAGGGTAAAATAGAAATTGAAAGAATCCACTGATCGCCTCCTGAAAAAAGATCCCAAAAAGAAGACTCCTAGGAATATTGTCACCAAACTCCAGAGCCCCCAGATCAAGGAGAAAATACTGCAAGCAGCCAAAAATAACCAATTTGAGTATTGTGGAAACATAATCAGGATAACACACGATCTAACAGCTTCTACATTAAGGGATCAAGGGGCTTGGAATATGATATTGTGGAGGTCAATGGAGCTAGGATTAAAACCAAGAATCACGTACCCAGAAAAACTGAATATCTTGCTCCAAGGCAAAATATAGATTTTCAATAAAATAGAAGACTTTCAAGCTTTCTCAGTGAAAAGACCAGAGTTGAATAGAAAATTTGACTTTCAAACACAAGAATCAAGAGAAGCATGAAAAGGTAAACAAGAAAGAGAAATCATAAGGGACTTACTAAAGTTGAACTGTTTTGTTTACGTTCCTACAGGGAAAGATGATATATGTAATTCATGAGATCTTTCTCAGTATTAGCAGAGTGGAAAGGAATATACATACATACATATATATATACATATTTATACATATATACATATATACATACACATATACATATATATATATAGACAAAGGGCACAGGCTGAGTTGAATATGAAGGGATGATATTTAAAAAAATAAAATCAAATTAAGGGATGAGAGA
>CM053625.1:92535238-92553260 GCA_028646595.1 Phalanger gymnotis | reverse complement strand
GAAATTGAATAAAGGGGGATAGGATAGGAGGGAGCAAAATATAGTTAGTCTTTCACAACATGAGTATTGTGGAAGGGTTTTGCACAATGATACACACGTGGCCTATGTTGAATTACTTGCCTTCTTAGGGAGGGTAGGTGGGGAGGGAAGAGGGGACAGAATTTGGAACTCAACATTTTAAAAGCAGATGTTCAAAAAAAAAGTTTTTGCATGCAACTGTGAAATAAGATATACAGGCAATGGGGCATAGAAATCTATCTTGCCCTACAAGAAAGTAAGGGGAAAGGGGGTGGGGGGGAGTGGGTGACAGAAGGGAGGGTGACTGGGGAATGGGGAAATCAAAATATATGCCATCTTGGAGTGGGGGGGGGAGGGCAGAAATGGGGTGAAAATTTGTAATTCAAACTCTTGTGAAAATCAATGCTGAAGACTAAAAATATTACATTAAAAAAATAGCCTTTTAGGCTATTTTGGCATTGGAAGAACATGGCCAGCCCACCAGAGTGCAGAGTGCTAAGTGTTGAGTTTACAAAGAATCTAAATGGTTCTTGTCCTTGAGAAGTTTACATTCTACAGGAGGAGACAACATGTACATACATACATACATTACTAACATGTTCAAAATGAATATAAAGACATTTTGAAAGGCTGGAGGTAGTGCTTAAGCTGGATCCTGAAGGGATTGTAAGAGTCTGGGGTGAAGAGAGAGTGCATTCCAGTCATGGGAGGCAGATAGTGAAAAGAGAAAGGAGATGGGCAATGCAATTCTGTCTTCAGAATATCAAGTATGCCGATACAGACGGGTCAGAGCATCTATAGAATAACGATCATGATAACAATGATAGTTGTAATCAGAGACTGAATCTCAGTTTTGCTATCTACTAACTGTATAACTTTAGGCAAGTCACTTTTATTTCCTCAGTTTTCCCATCTGTAAAATGAAGGGGATTGTACCAGATCATCTCTAAGGTCTCTTTTGGCTCTAAATACTGTGAATCCTAGTATCGAAGCTACCAAGCATCAGACTGGGCTGCCTCAGGTAATAATATACTTGTATCCTGAGTGACTGAGACATAGTAGATGCTTAATAAATGTTTGTTTATTAATCATTTGATTGACTGAGAATAAGATCTGAATTCTAGTTCTAGCTCTGCCATCCAGTTAATATGTGACCTTGGGAAAAATCCCTTTTCCTCTCAGGGTCTTAGTTTCCACACCTCCAAAATAAGAGTGTTAACATTATCTAACCCCCCCCCCCCACCACCTTCTAGCTCTAAATGTCAATAAACTGTCTAGATTGCAGAACCGCATATTGTAAATTTCTAGGAGGGCCAAAGTCACTGGTCATTCCTTCAAGAGGTCAATGAGATGGTATAAAAAAAAACCCCAAAACCAGCCTTTCATCTTTTAAAAATCCCTGTGATGACTTCCCCTCCCTTGTTTTATAGTTTCTTGAGAGTTGTTAGGAAAATGAACATGGCCCATAAATTACTTACTACCCACCCCCCACCCAAGTGTTTCTAGTCCAATATGAGTTATTCCTTGGAGAAGCCAAGGAAAGCAAGGGGAGACACCCTCTTCCAGAGAGTGTGGAGTTCAATGTGGCTTGTCCCATTAAAAACAAAAAAGCATGATCTCTTTTAAAATAGTCCTTGCAGATAACAAACTCTTTCTTAAACCTTTTATGAGGGACCCAGTCTGTCTCCTTCACAGCTCCATGTATTCCTTGTTTTCTCAGATATCTTAACTGAGTATACCATAGCTTTTATGCTGCTGTGGTAGGCCAAACCTGAGGTGAAAACCTGTCATTGCCCTTTGAAGGCATTTTATCCAGTACTAGAATCAAAGTGAGAACTGGGAGGAACTTTAGAACATCAAATGTTAGAACATAAAATCCTAGAGATCGAAGAAATCTTACGTGTGGCTTTTTGGTTTTTGGTTTTTTTTTTGGTCAGAGAGTGGTGAGGTCCAGACTTGTGATTTCATTAGTGTATGGAAGTACTGGCCTGAAGTTGCAGATCAGCACCTGCCTAGGGGCACTGAGAGGTTTAGTTATTAATTTGTTCACAGTCATACATAGTATATGACTGACCCAGAACTTGAACCCAGGTCGTCCCAGTTTTAAGGCAGGCCCCCTCTATCTACTGCACCTATCTTTCTCTCATACCATAGAAGAGAAAGTACTAGAAAACTAAAATGTGAGCCAAAAGGACCCCGCAACATAGTGTGTCATAAGTGGGAGAGAACTCAGAAACTGTCTCCCCATTTGGGGTTATTTCCTTGAGAGTGAGTCTAGAAGCAGACATTTACTTTCTGGTACAGGTAAAAGGATGATTGATGTCATGAGAATAGAAATGCTTGTTCATTTTACTAGCAGATAAACTTTCCTGAGAAGACTACTAACATATTCAACCAATCAACAAAAAAATTTTAAGTACTGACTTACTATGTGCTATGCTCTGTTCTACATTATAGGGATACAAAGAAAAGCCAAAAACCAGACCCATTCATCAAGGAATTTATGTTCTAATAACAGAGATAACATGTAAAAGACTAGGTACATATAAGATATATACAAAAAAAGATGAAGGTAACCTAAAAAGAGGACGGCATTGATAGCTGAGGAAATTGGAAAAGGCCTCATGGGAAGGTAAGATTTTAACTGAGTCTTGAAGGAAGCCAGGGAAGCTAAGAGATGGAGGTAAGAGGGCAGAGAATTCCAGGCAGTTCAAAGGTACAGAGAGAGGAGATGGTGTTACGTTTCAGAAACTGCAACTATGCCAGTGTAGTTAGATCATGGGGTAGCTAGGTGGCACAGTGGATAAAGCACTGGACTGGGAACCAGGAAGATTCATCTCCCTGAGTTCAAATCCAGCCTTAGACACTTACTAGCTGTGAGACCCTGGGCAAGTCACTTAACCTTGCTTGCCTCTGTAAAAAGAGCTGGAGAAGGAAATGGCAAACCACTCCAGTATCTTCGCCAAGAAAATCCCCAAAAGAGGTCATGAAGACTCTGAAATGTCTGAACAACAACAACAAAGTTGGATCATAGGGAGTGAAAGGCAGTAAAGGTTGTAAGTTTTAAGAAGACAGGAAGGGTGGGAAGGGGCCAGATTAAAAAGAACTTTAAATACCAAACAGAGGAGATTATATTTGGTTCTAGTGGTAATAGAGAGTCACTGAGCTCATGGAGTAGAAGTAAGAGGGGGTGAGTGGTAACACGATTAGACCTAGAGTTTAGAGTGGAGAATGGATTAGAATGGAGAGACTTGAGGAAGAACTCTATTGTAGTCATCTGGGTGAGAGATAGTAAGGGCTTGAACTAGAGCTAGGAGCTCTATGAGTAGAGAGAAGATGATGAATGCAAGACATGAAGGTAGAGACAAGATTGGACAATGGATTAGATATGAGTGAAAATAAGGAGTAGAGGATAACACTCAAGTTGTGAGCCTGGCTAACTGGGAAGATAGTGATGACCTACCTCAATGGTAAGAGAGAAATGTGGAAGAAGGGAGTATTGGGGGTGGGGGTGGGGGAGAGATAATGAGTTTTGTTTTGCGTTGTACAATGATCAACTATGGATAACTTCACTCTTCTCAACAATACCACAATCCAAGACAATTTCACATGCTATCCACACCCAAAGAAAAACCCAAAGGTGTCTGAATGCAGATCAAAGCATACTACTTTCACTTTTTTTTGTGGGTTTTTTTTTCTTTTGGTCTGTTTCTTCTTTCACAACATGACTAAATGGAAATATGTTTTATGTGATTGCATATACACACACACTCACATATATATGTATATATATATACACACACACACACACACATATATATATATACACACATACATATGAGGGAGGTAAGGAGGAAGTTTGGAACTCGAAATTTTTTTTAAATGGATTCTAAAGTTTGTCTTCACATGTAATTGGAAAAAATAAAATACTATTAAAATGAGTTCTGTTAGAGATGCATACAGGATATATAGTTCAAGATGTCTAAGAGGCAATTGGAGACGCAGAGCCCAGCAGAGAGACATTAGGACTAGCTATATGGATCTTACAGTCATTGGCATAGAGATAGTAACTGAACCCTTGGAAAGTTATGAGATTACCAAGTGAGATAATGTAGAGAAAAAAGAGAAAGGAGCCCAGGAGAGAGCCTTGGCCCAGAAACACTCATGGCTAGTGAGCACGGCATGGATGAAGAACCAGCAAAGGACACTAACGAATGCTTGGATAGACAGGTGAACCAAAAGAGGGCAGTGTCATGAAAGACTAGAAAGGAGAGTATATCCAGAAGGATAAGATGATCTACAGTGTTAAATGCAGCATAGTGCACAGAGTGCCGGGCCTAGAGTCAGGAAGACTCATCTTCCTGAGTTCAAATGGAGCCTTAAACACTTACTAGCAATGTGATCCTGCGCAAGTCACTGAACCTTGTTTGCCTCAGTTTCTTTTTTTGTAAAATGAGCTGGAGAAGAAGATGGCAAATAGCTCCAATATCTTTGCCAAGAAAACGCCACATGGAGTCACGAAGAGTCAGACATGGCTGAAACAACTGAGCAAGAAGTCTTCGGTAATATTGGAAAGCGTAGTTTAAGTTAAGTGATGAGGTCCAAATCCGGATTGCAGAGGATTTAGAAGAGAGTGAGAAGGAAGAGAAGATGTAGACATCTTTCTCAAGGCATTTAGACACTAAGGAGAGGCAGTAATTAACAAGAATGATCAAAGAGAAGGCTTTCTAAGGATGGGGGGAGACCATTTTCACAGGAAGCAGAGAGGGAGAGATTGAAGATGTCTGAGTGATAAGGAGAGGAGAAGAGGGAGCTCCCAGCAAATGGTCTCAATTTTTTTTTGGTGAAGTAAAAGTCAAGGTCCTCAGCTGAGAGAAAGGAGGGAAGGGAGTGCAGTTGGAGGCTTGAGCAGAGACCAGAAGGTTTGGAACAGCCATTGAGAAGAGTGCGATAGGGAATCAATCAGGAGGGATAGAATATTTGCCTTGCCACGGTGAGGCTGTAGTTGGGATTAGATAACATGAATTTGCTGTGGGCCCAGCCAGAAACAAAGTGGTCTAATGGTGGGAGTGACCTAGGGCTAGGTCTTGGCAGGTCCTCAGCAGTGATAGCAAGGAAATCAAGGTTGGACTCAGTTGGTAAGGATTTTATAATGAACAAGGCTGGCTTCATCAATTCTTAATTCTATTCCATTAATATATAAAGGTCCATGTCCATACAAAAAATGTCCTCTCTGCCCCTTAGCACTGTTTCAAAACCTTCCTACTTTCAAGGCTCAACTTAAATTCTACCGCTTTTGAGAAGTTGCAGGTATATTTTTTAAAAAAAGACCTAAGCTGAGAGTAAGGAGACCTGGGTGTATAGTGGGGAAAGCTCTGGAGTCAGATGACCTGGATTCAAATCCTGCCTCTGGCAGTTAGTATATGTGAGACCTTGGGCAAGTCACTTCATATTTTGGGTCTCAGTTCACACATCTGTAAAATGTTGAACTAGATGGCCTTTGAGTTCTCTTCTCACTCTATATTTAAAATCTATTTGAGGTATGCCTATAGGTCAGTCACTTAATCTCTTTATGCCTTGTTTTCCTCACCTGAAAAATGAGGTAGTTAGTCTAGAGCACAGGTTCCCAAAGTGGATGAGACTGCCTCCTGGGAGACACTGGAATGATCTAGGGGTGGTAGTAGCCTCGGTTGTAATTGAAAGGTATTGAATAAAAACAAGGGGTCATGGAAGCATAAGGAAAGAAGAGAAAAGAAGAAAATTTGAAAAACCATTCATACATGTTTCATCTGTTGTATAACAGAATTAAAGTCATAGTGATTACATTATTCTCCAAATGAACACACAAAATGAAAGTTATAACCAATTAGTGGTCGAGTCTGCCAACAGGTCTTAACAAGTAAGTGTTGGCAGCTGAGTGTGTCATTCATTATCAGAAAGTCCAGAATGCATCAGCAGGATTATGTGTATGTAATGACTTGTTTACAATATACTATATGGTTACATGATGCAATATTGCATCATCAAAACTTCAATGCAGAAAAAACCCACAATTTTGCAATAAATTCTTAAATTTAAGATGTGCCATTCTTTAAAAAATATATATATTTTTTAAATGACACAAATTAAAAAAAAAAACGTTAAAAGGTTAAAGAAAGTAGATTTCCAGAGAGACATTGAGTAATTTTTTTTTGAAAAGGGGGTAGTAGGCCAAATAAGTTTGGGAACCTCTGGTCTAGGACATCTTTGAGGTCCCTTTCAGCTCTAACATTCTATGATTCTATGCCTTCCCTGACAATTGTAGCCCAAAGTAATCTTACTCCCAGCCGATCTCCTATACCAGTAATTGTTAGTAGCTCTCATTTGACAATTAATAAATGGTTTGAAATGGTAATTAGCCCACATTATTACTTAACTTTTCCCCTCTCTATGTGTCATTTCAGTTAGGCTACAAGTTCCTTGAATGTAAGATTCTAGCTAATCCTTTTTTATCAGAGGTCAGACCTCTCCTAGTTCTGCTCAGCGACCATTTCAAAACATCTAGAGCAAAGAACAGGTCCCATCGTTCTTTAGAAAATGTTTCAGACAGAACTGTCTTAGAAGTAGTGAGCTCTGTCACCGGGAAGAACTCATAGAGAGACAGATTTTGATTTGATATATATAAAAAAAGTCTTCCTAACAATTAAAGCTGCCCTAAAATGGAATGGGCTGGCTGTCATAGGAGGCAGGTGTAGATGGTAGAAATTTATCACTGAGAGTCTTCAATCAGAGATGGATGACACCTCTTTGGAAATCACCTTTTTTACTCTCCTTTTTTACCCCGATCTCTGATGAAGAAACAACAATCTCTCTCTCTCTCTCTCTCTCTCTCTTTCTCTCTCTCTCTCTCTCTCTCTCACCTTTATCCCATCCTTTTCTGTCATATCTAGCAGGTTGCTCCTACAATCACCCTGTTTCTAATTTTCAGTCTCTCCCTATTGGTGGTATAATGGATAGAGTGCTAGTTCTAGAGTGAGGAGGACCTGAGTTCAAATCCAGCCTCAGACACACTAGCTGTGTGACCCTGGGCAAGTCACTTAACCCTGTTTGCCTCAGTTTCCTCATCTGTAAAATGAGCTGGAGAAGGAAATGGCAAAGTACTCCACTATCTTTGCCAAGAAAACCCCAAATGGGGTCACAAAGAGTTGGACAGGACTGAAATGACTCAACATCTATTGACTCATTCCTTCCTTCCTTATAGACATGCTTAGGTCTCCTCCATCTTTAAAACATCTTCCCTAGATTCTATCATCTCTATCAGGCCATCATTCTATATCTCTCCTTCATATCAGCCAAATCTGTAGGAAAAAAAGTTATCTTATCTTGTAATTTCCATTTCCTTTCATCTCATTCACTTCTCAACTCCTGGGTTGATACAGTGTTTCATACACTGTACATTGGGTAGTACAGTGGAAAGAATGCAGCTCTGGAGTCAAAGGACCTGGGTTCAAATCCTGCCCCTGATGCTTGCTTTCTCTATGACTGGGGGGACAAATGACTTAATCTCCCTGGACCTCAGTCTCCTCATTTATAAAAATGTGAGAATTGGCCTCTCAGAACAAGAAGTTCTAGATTCCTTTGAGCTCTAGTCCTGTGGTTGTAATATGATCAGTAATTTGCAATATGACTTGTGACCTCATCACTTAATTGAAACTGATTTCCCCAAAGCAATGAATAGTCTCTTCATTGCCAAACTAAATGTCCTTTTCTTAATCCTCCCTTCAGTGACTCCAAGACAAGGCCATTCTCCTTTCTTTAGGTTTTGGAGACACTGCTCCCTCTCCGTTCTTATCCTACCTGTCTGGCCGATCCTTCTGAGTCTCCTTTGCTGGCTTATCATCCACGTCACAGCTTCTAACTGTAGTGTTTCCCAAAGCTCTGTCCCAGGCTCTTCTTTCTGGTTTAATTATCATTTCTATGCAGATGGCTCCTAACCTCCACATACTGCCCTAGTCTCTCTCTTAAGCTCCAGTCCTAAATTATTAGCTGCTTATCAGACCTTTCGAATTGGTCGTCCCAGAAATGCCTCAAACTCATCAGGTCCAAAGAAGAATTCATTCTCTTTCCTCCCCGCCCCTCTAAAACCACACCTCGTCTGGATTTCCCTATTTTTATTGAGAGCGCCTCAGTCCTTCTAGTGGGCAGGTTTTTGAAACCTCGGATTTCTCCTCCACTGCTACAACCTTAAAAGTCAAATCTTGTTTATTCTATCCCTACAATATCTGTTCCCCCTACTCCACTGACACCACAACCTTCCTACTTTGGGCCTCTTGGTTGGTGTCCCTGCTTCCAGTCTTTCCCTTCATTCTTCATGTGGTTGCCAAAATAATATTACTAAAATAGAGTATTATGTGACTCCCCTGCTAAAAAAGAGCTTCCATGGCTCCCTATTACTCTTAGGATCAAATACAAACTACTCTGTTTGGAATTTAAAGCCCTTTACAACTAACCTCAATATATATATTTCCAGGCAGGGGTAAATATTTAACAACTGGCTCTACAGGGCAGGGGGAGTGTGCACAACATACTTTAAAAGTAAATCTGCATTATTCACACTTCTCCCTTACTTTCTTAAGTTTAGACAATCAACAAAACAACAAATCCAGCCCTGATGTGGAGTATTTGGTGAGGTATAAATGCTCACACAGAAAATTTAATAATCCGCTCCTATAAACCAGCTCCAGCAGACCACTGTTTCCAGGCTTATTATACAATACTCCTTTTCACACATACCCTATATTTGGCCTACTTTTTGTCCCTCACAGGCAACATTCCACCTCCTACCATAATAGCAGCTAGTATTTATATAGCTCTTTAAGGTTTTCCAGGCACTTTGCCAAACTCTTTTACAAATATTATCTCATTTCATCCTCCTAACAACCCTGGGAGTTAGGGGCTATTATTATCCCTATTTTACAGATGAGGAAACTGAGGCAGACAGTGATTAAGAGGTTGATCACACAAGGTCACACATATAGTAAGTGTCTGAAGCAGAATTTGAACTCGTATCTTCTTGATTCCCAATCCAGTGCTCTATCTACTATGCCACCTAGCTGCCTCTTCATGCCTTTTCTTTGCACAGGCAGTCCGACATACCTGGAATGCACTCTTGCTTCCTTGCCACCTCGTGAAATCACTGATTTCCTTTACTGGTTCAGTCGTGTCCAACTCTTTCTGCTCCCATGGACCATATGGCATCAATACTGTCCATGGGGGGTTCTCTTGGCAAAGAAACTGGAGTGGTTTGCCATTTCCTTCTCCAGTGGAGCCGGGTCCACAGGTAGTGAGCATCTGATGCCACATTTGAACTCTGGTCTTCCTGACTCCATACCCAGCGCTGTATCCACTGAGCCAACTAGCTGCCTCCAATTTCCTTTGAAGATCAGCTCAAATACCACTTCCTGCAGAAGACTGTTTTTTGATACCCCCAGCTGCTGGTGCCTTCCCTTTAAAATTGCATTGTATTCATTTTGTGTGTGTTCACTTTGCCTATCCTTTTGTGCTTATGTTTTCTCCCCCTATAGAATATAAATTTCTTGAAGGTAAGAACTGTTTCATTTGTATCTGTATCCCCATGCCTTGTATTGTGGCTGGCATGTAGTAGGTACTTAAGATAGGTACTTAATGAATGCATATTGATTCATAGATTGAAGTTGCATATAAACTTCCTGTTACAGGTACCATTTTGAAAAAAAAATGAGCAATGAGGATCATTCTATCTCAGAGTCTTGGACCCTTTTCAAAAAGAATTTGAACAGGCTTACACATTTACAAAGCTAAAGCATTTCTGAATTAGATTTATGAGGGGAGGGACCATAAGATTAATTATCACTGTATAAGATTGATTATGGCATCTAAAAAATTTCCCCTTTGACTTCTGAAGCAGCTAGAGTGAAGATATAGACTCTAGAGGTATATATGTATCTGGTACAGAATAAATGACATTTTTCTGGAATTATTTTTATATACATTCACTAGGCCACTAGGATGATTCATTCATAATTCGTTCAATAAACATTTATGAAGCACCTATTGCCTATGCTCAGCACTGGAGGAGATGCAAAGAATCCAGAAGTGGGCATGAGCCATGAACACAAAAAACGGTTGGTTGTTGTCTTTCATTCTCAAAAAGGACTAAAATTACATCACTAGGTGGGAGTCAAGATATAGTGTGTCCAACTAGTTGATCAATGCAACATCAGCTTGGAAAGCTCTACCACAGGTCAGGCACAAACATTTGGAGTGGAGATGTTTCCAAATTTGCGCATCTCCTGTTTCTTGTGAGCTATTGCAATTCTGCTTTGCTCATAGACCACAGTGCCTTCTTTGATGCAGACACATCATGCTCAGTGGTCCTGTGCCAGAATCTCCTATGTCTTATAATTGATTCCAAAGTTCTTCAGAGAAACTTTGAGAGTGTCTTTGTATTGCTTCTTCTGATCTCCTCATAAGCACTTGCCTTGTGTGAATACTCTGTAAATAGTCTCTTAGGCAAACATATATTTGACATTTGAAGAATGTGGCTAGCCCATTGGAGTTGTGCTGTCTACAGTAGAGTTGGAATACTTGGCAGTGCAGCTCAAGAAAGGACCTCAGTGTATGGTACCTTGTGGTCAGGAGATCTTCAGAATCTTCCCAATACAATTCAAATTGAAGTGGTTCAGTTTCCTGGCATGGTGTTGGCACACTCTCAGTTTCACAGGCATACAACAATGAAGACCAGCACAATAGCTCTGAAGACCTTCGTTTTGGTAGGTAATCTAATACCTCTTCTCTCCCACGCTTTCCTTTGGAGCCTCCCAAACACTGAGCTAGCTCTGGCAATGCGTCAATCAACCTTGTCATTTATGTGTACATCCCTGGAAAGTATACTGCCAAGGTAAGTGAACTTATCCACAGCATTCAAAATTTTTCCGTTTGCTGTAACTGATGCTTCCACATATTGATGGTGTGGTACTGGCTGGTCAAGAACCTCTGTTTTCTTGGTGTTAATTGTTAGGCCAAAACTAGCACATGTAGCAGAGTATTATACAGACTTTATTGCATCTCAGCCTCAGAGCCTGCACTGAGTGCACAATCATCTGTGAACAAAAAGTCATGCACCAATTCTCCCTCCACTGTAGTCTTGGCTTGTAGCTTTTTCAAGTTAAATAATTTGCTCTCTGTGGTAGGTGACCTTGATACCATTTTCGTCCTCATTGAAAGTGTCTGACAATATCTCAGAAAACATCATGCTAAAAAGCATGGGAACAAGAACACAGCCCTTCTTCATTCCACTGGTGTCTAGGAAAGCATAAGAGTATTATCCATTATCCAGAACCCATGCAAGCATAACCTCATGAAATTGACATACAATACTGATGAACTTCATTGGCCAACCACATTTTGAGTAATTTTCCACAAGCCCTCACAACTGACAGTATCAAAGGCCTTTGTTAGGTCTATGATATTGTGTACCAACCTCTGTTCTGTACATTTCTCCAGGAGTTGTTGAGCAGCAAACACCATATCAACTGTTCCTCAGCTCTTTCTGAAGCCACAGTAGCTCTAAGGTAGATACACAAATAGCTCTCATATATTGAAGCGGTCCAGAGTGGTATGAAAGACTCAAGAGGAGAGAAAACTTCTAGAAGAGGGCAAGATGTCATGGAGGGGGTGACATCTAAGTGGATCTTGAAGGAAGGAAAGAGTTCAAAAAAGTACAGATAAGGGGAGTGAAGGAAGGAATCACTGCAGACACGAAAGTAGGAAAAATGGTCACAAAGGCCCCAAAGTAGGAAAAACATAGGATTAGTGGACCTCTTAGTCTGGGATGTAGAGCGTGTAGGGGGACCAGCATTGTGATAAGGGAGAAAAGGCAAGTTGGAGGGACAGGCCCAAGTATCTATGACACCAAATAAACCCTTAAATAGTTGTTGGATGAACCAGTAAAGCAAAAATGAAAGAAAAGTCACTTTTCTCTTGCTTTCTCCCCCTGCCCACATTTTTAACAACTTGGAGAAAGATGAGGCCTCAGTTTTGGAAATATTAAATCAAAGTGTTGGTTAAAAAACCAAAAACAAAAAACAATATCATGCACTTTGAGCTAATAAACATTGTGAAGAAACTTGTCATGTAGAGAGTCTGGTTTAATTGTGCTCCTGGAGGAAGCATTCTTTTTAGGAGGCATGGGGTGGGGCATGCATGATGTTGATAAGCAATTTAATGTTGAAGCTGGTGAAGAAACATGGGTTGCTGAAGATCAGCTTCTGATTTAGGGCCAGTCATTAGAGGAGGCCAAAGTTGGGAGGGGTGGCCATCTGGAAGAGTCCTAGAGCCAAAGGGATGATGATATAGGGGAAGACAGTTGAAAAAAAAAACTGGGGAAAATGAAATTAAAAAAAAAAACTATCCCAGGGAAAGAAGTTAAAGCAGCCGGAGGATAATCAAATGCAAGCTTCTCCGAGTCTTTCTCTTTCAGTTTGACGGCGGCAGTGACATGATCACAATGCAGATCTTTGTGAAGATCCTGACAGGGAAGACCATCACCCCAGAGGTAGAGCCCAGTGACACCATTGAGAACGTCAAGGCCAAGATCCAGGAAAAAGAGGGCATCCCCCACTAGCAGCAGAGGCTCATCTTTGCAGGCAAGTAGCTGGAGGATGGGAGCACCCTGTCTGACTACAACATCCAGAAAGAATCCACTCTCCACCTGGTCCTGCATCATAGGGGTGGCTATTAATTGTTGACTTTATTATGCAAGCATAAATTGCCAATAATAGCATTGTTTTGCACTTATTAAAGTCTTTGAAGTCTTAATATTAAGTTTTGAGATTACCAGGTTCAGTAACAGCTGAGCCAAATGCTAATAAAGGTTTTTGTTGCACATTGAAAAAAAAAAAGCAGCCAGAGGATTCATTCATTCAACAAAATATAATGTAGTGGAAAGAGCCCTGGAGCTAGAACCAGGAATTCTAGGTAACATAAACTCGTTGTGTGATCTTGGGCAAATCACCAGGTTCTAGTTTTCTCAACTGTAAAATGAAGAAGTTGGTCTAGACTATGTCTAAGATGTCTTCCATTTCCAACATTTTATATTCTAAGCCCCTTTTCTAACTCTAATATTCTGTTTCCTGATCTAATATCCACGTTTTAAGAAGTTTTCCAACTCTAAAAGTCTTTGCCTTACATTCTGCAGTTTGTTTCCTTTAAACTCTAAGAATCCCCTTTGTGCTAGAACCTTGGTGTAATACAAAATTTGGATAAGACTGACCCCTGCCTTCAAGGAATTTAGTCTAGTAAGAATGATTAGATTACCCAATGATAAATATAGTATAAGTTAAGATGCAGTAAAAGTATGTAAAAAGAGTACAAAGTTCTAACTGATAAGTAGAGTGGAAAATGTTAGGTTTGTAGTCAGAAGATCTGGAGTTTTAATTCCAGCTTTTCTAACCTGTGTGACCTCTGGCAAGTCATGTTACCTCTTTGGGTCTTAGTTTCCTCATCATCCATAAAACGAAGAAACCAGAAACTTAAATTACTTCTAATATTCCTCCCTGTTCTAAATCTATGTTCTAGCTCAGTGATGTCAAACCCAAATAGAAATGGGGACCAATAAACTGAAATAAGGATCCCTGCGGACTACATATTCACTTAGAAAGCCACATATTGTCTATGGGTTCTTTTTTGTATTTTTATTCATTTTGTTAAATACTTCCCAACCACATTTTAATTTGGTTCAAAGTTGTGTGTTTAACACATCTCCTATAGCCCAAGGAGATATCATTTCTAGCTAGGTGGGTAAGACAAAGTTTCAAAGAGGTTCCTTTGAAACTTGAAGAGTAGATAGGTAGTCAGTTGACTGAGTAGGGAAGTATGGTGGGTGAAGACATTTCCAGCTTTACAGAAAGAATGGTGTGGGTAGAGCTACAGAAGCAGGAAAGCACAGGATGTGTTTGTGAGTAGCAAATAGTCCAGCTAGAACTTATAATTCATGAGACATACCACTGTAAGATGATACTGAAAATAAAGCATTGGGAGATAGGTTGTAGAAGGCTTTGAATAGAAGGCTAAGAGGTTAAATGCTTGTGGACAATAGCTAATAAAATTTTTTCAACAAGGAGATGGTGTAAACATGTGTATTGGGAAGATTCATCAGGAAATTTGCACAGGGGACATACTGAAGGATGGGGATACAGAATTAAAATCTCCTTCTGTATTGGTCTTCCATAGCCAGAATATTGGAGATGACTAGAATTGCTTTGTCTGAAGTGACCAAGCAGAAAGGCATGATGTGATGCAAAGAATGCTGGTTTGGGGCTCAGAGAACCTGAATTTAACGCTGGTCATGCTGTGATATTTAACCTTGGTCGTGTGTGATCTTGTGCTTATCACTTCCTCACTCTGCACCTCAGATTTTTCATCTGTAAAATCAAAGAGTTGGAATAGCTCAGGTCCCTTCCAGCTTTAAATCCCATTTTCCTAATGCAACTCATCTCTTGGATAACTAGCCCACTGTAAACGACAGTGGTCAAACTTCAAACTTCATATGTGACCTTTCCACTTTAGGCAGCTAAATGGTATAGTAGATAGAGCAAAGGACTTAGAGTCAGGAAGACCTGCCAGGTGTGTGACCCTGGGCAAGTCACTTAAACTCTCTGTGCCTTAGTTTCCTTATCTATAAAGTAGTTATAATAATGGCACCTGCCTTACAGGATTGTTGGGAAGATCAAGTGCGGTAACATATTTAAAGTGCTTTCCAAACCTTAAAGTGCTATATAAACATTTATTGTTATTGGTATCATCATCATCATTGTTATAATTACCTCTGCCTCAGCTCAGCCAACCATTGGAATCTTTTCTAAAGAGTGGCCTAGCATCTCTCTTAGACATTTCCCCAGTTAAATCACTTCAGTTAAATCACTATTGCTCTTAAAGAACCAATGACGACAGGATATCTTAAATGCAATAGGATTATTGTGCTTTTGACAAGGTACCTCTATTGTTCTTTATGGCTTAGAAAGCTATTTTCTTCCAACAAATCGATGAAGTACTCTGACCAAGTATTATTATTCCTACTTTACAGATGAAGAAACTGAGACTCAGTGAGGGTAAGTGATTTTAAAATGACAAAGCATTTGAGCCAGAACTCACATTAGAACACAGTATGTTACAGTTGAAATAGAAGTTAGAATACAGAATATAAAAGTCGAAAGGGACCATGGAACATAGAATGTGAGAGCTAATCAGGATCTATAAAACTACTGAAGTTACATCTAAATTGTTCTGAATTTGAAGATTGTGACTAAATAGGAGTGTACATGTAGAAGAAAGACACCAAGATAATGAGAACACTTAAAAACTATGCTGTGAGAAGACTACAAAAGTATCTGACACCTTTTTTCATACTATCCTTGAACAAGACGGAGGGATTCAAGATGCACGGTAATGGAATCAGATAGAATCAGAACTGGTTGAATATACAAACCTAAAAAGTAGTCCTTAATGGGTTGATGTCACCATATGTCTTAGGTCTCTGTGGAGCATTACAGGGATCCATTCTTGGAACTGTACTGTTTATCGCTTTTATTAATGACTTGGATAAAAGTATAGATGGCATGCTTATCAAATTTGTGGATTAACACAAAGCTGGGAAGTATAACTAACATGTTGGATAATCACCAGGATCCAAAATGAGATCTAGAATAAAAAGAGGCCAGAGCATTGGGATGAATCGAAGATGAAATTTACTAAGAAGAAATAGAAAGCTTTATGCTTGGTCTCAAAAAATCAACGTCAGCAGTACAGACCTAGAGAAGGGCAAAGGAATGGGGGAGATACGCTTAAATAGCATAGAATGAGGGTCAAGACTTAATAAGATGGAGTATACTGGGGCGGAGCCAAGATGGCAGCTTGAAAATAGGGACTCACTTGAGCTTCCCCCCAAATCCCTCCAAACACTTGTAAAAATTGACTCTAAACAAATTCTAGAGCTACAGAAACCATGAAATAACAGAGTGAAATAAGTCTCCAGCCCAAGATGGCCTGGATGGTCACTGGGAAGGGTCTATCACCACGCTTGGAGAGGAGTGTAGCCTAGCTTGGGCTGTGCTGGAAGAAACCAGGCCAGAGTACACCTGGCAGAGCAGGCCTTAAGGCCCTGAATCGCTGAGCTGTGACAGTTTCCAGACTTCTAAACCTACAAATGCCAAAGACAATTTAGCAGGTCAGTGGAAAAACTGTTGTACCTGGGTGAGAGAAGTGCGCAGGCTGGCCCCAGCCCTAGGGTGGCAGAGATGGCAGCAGCTACGGCTGTGGCAGCTGCTTCCAGTACCCCAGGCCCACAGACACTGGGGGTAATCAGCCTGCTGATCAGAGTGGGAGTGCAGGGATCTCTTTGCTGGCACTAAGGCAGTGTTCTCTTGCTTTGCCCCACTTGGATCTGGATCAGTCCTGGTTGGCGGTCCTTGGGGGAGGAGGAGTGCTGGTGTGGCAGAGCTTGCAGTGACTATGGAGAGGGAGTTACACGGCAGACAGGAGTGCTTGTACTTACAGACCAGAGCACAGGCCGGGAGAGGAGTATCATACCACCTCAGAATAGAAGTAGCTCTGAAAACAGGAGCGCAAAACCCCTGAAGCTTGGGACAAAGTACTCTCCACTCTGGAAGCAGTCATACCCTGACAAAGAGCTCAAAAGTCAAGTAATTGGCTGGGAATATGAGCAGGCAGCATAAAAGTACTCAAACTATACAATCTTTCTTTGGTGACAAAGACATACAGCCAGAAGAAGTCATCAAAGTCAAACAAAGTCAAAGATCCTACATCAAAAGCCTCCAAGAAATTTATAAATTGGTCTCAGGCCATGGAAGCTCTCAAAAAGGATTTGGAAAATCAAGTAAGAGAGTAGAGGAAAAATTGGGAAGAGAAATGAGAGTGATGCAAGAAAATCATGAAAAATGAGTCAATGACTTGCTAAAGGAGACCCAAAGAAATACCAAAGAAAATAACACCTTAAAAAATATACTATTCCAAATGACAATAGAGCTCCAAAAAGGTAATGAGGAGAAAAATTCCTTAAAAAGCAGAATTAGCTAAATGGAAAAGGAGGTCCAAAAGACCACTGAAGAAAATACTACCTTAAAAATTACAATGGAGCAAGTGGAAGCTAATGACTTTATGAGAAATCAAGAAATTATAAAACAGAACCAAAAAACGAAAAAATGGAAAACAGTGTGAAATATCTCATTGGAAAAACCACTGACCTGGAAAATAGATCCAGGAGAGATAATTTTAAAATTATTGGACTACCTGAAAGCCATGATCACATCATCTTTCAAAAAATTATCAAGGAAAACTTCTCTGATACTCTAGAACCAGAGGGGAAAATAGAAATTGAAAGAATCCACCTATCACCTCTTGAAAAAGATCCCAAAAAGAAAATTCCTAGGAATATTGTAGTGAAATTCCAGAGTTCCCAGGTCAAGGAGAAAGTATTGCAAGCAGCCAGAAAGAAACAATTTGAGTATTGTGGAAACGCAATCAGGATAACACAAGATCTAGTAGCTTCTACATTAAGGGATCAAAAGGCTTGGAACATGATGTTCAGAGGTCAAAGGAGCTAGGATTAAAACCTAGAATCATCTACCCAGCAAAACTGAGTATAATACCTCAGGGTAAAATATGGATTTTCAATTAAATAGAGAACTTTCAAGCATTCTTGATGAAAAAACTAGAGCTGAACAGAAAATTTGACTTTCAAATACAAGAATCAAGAGAAGCATGAAAAGGTAAACAGGAAAGAGAAATCATAAGGGGCTTACTAAAATTGAACCATTGTGTTTACATTACTAGATGGAAAGATGATATTTGTAACTCATGAAACCTTTCTCAGTATTATGGTTGTTGAAGGGAATGTACATATATATAGACAGAGGGCACAGGGTGAGTTGAATATGAAGGGATGATATCTAAAAAAATTAAATTAAGG
>CM053625.1:92516732-92534738 GCA_028646595.1 Phalanger gymnotis | reverse complement strand
AAGAAAGAGAGAGAGAGGAAGAGCACAGGAGTGGGTGACTGAGACCCAGCCCCCTAGTACACTGTTTTCATATTTAATAATCCTTTTGCTCAAAAGAAGAAGAAACTTGGCAGAGGGTCCATTCAGGTCAATTGTTGTTGGTCCGCTCTTTTCTTTAGGTGCATGCATCTCCAGCATGCCTGTTTATACTCAGGAGTTTTTCACAGATCTATTTTCTTGCTGTTGGAATAATCACAGGTTTTAAAAATAAGAATAGTTACTGCCTATTCTTTTGTGAACAGGGTGGAAAAAGGTCATTTGAGAAATGGTACTTCAAACACTTCAAAGGGCACATCTTTTACTACAGGTTTAAAGACAGCTATGGAACAGAAGGGGATGTGTGCCTTATGTGACCGAACTTCTAGGCAGTAACTGAAGGAAGCAGGCAGATTGTGCCTTCAGGGAAGGAGAGGGGGTAAATCTATTGCCCCTCCAGCATGCACAAGGGGTGGTGCAGGACCTGTTTTTGGTGTGGGGATGGAGTGAGAGACAATGCTAGATCTTTGGAGTCAGAGAACTGAGGTTCAAATTCTAGCACTGTTACTTATCACCTGCGTGACCTTAGATCAGTCACTTCCATTCACTCTGTGCCTCAGCTTCCCCGTTTGTAAAAATGTGATGTTTGGAAGATATGATTTCTATGGGCCCTTCTAAGCTGTAAATGGTAGGATTTGTAGGAGGATGTTTTAAACACCAAAGAGGTCAGCTCCATCCCCTTTCTTCCCTCTTGTGAATAATGATAGCTTTGAACATTTCTAGAATGCTTTAAAGATTACAAAGCACTTGCCTCACAACCTCTCTGATAATTCATTAACATGGAGTGTGTCACCACCACCTTGCACCTAAGCTCAAAGCCAAGAAATGGCATGCCTCAAGTCTCATGGTTGGTAAATGGTAGAGCTGAGCTTAAGAACTCTGGTTTGTTTGGTTTTTTTTATAAAGTTCTGTATATGGAGATGTCCTCCAGGCCTCATAACACTCCTGAGATATAGGGGATGTGAATATTAAGATCACTAGACTTAGAATCAGAAAATTGGGGTTCTTCAACTCGCTACCAACAAGACCTTGTATAAATCCTTTAATCTCTCTTTCTTTACCTTTTAAACAAGGGAGTTGAACTGGGTGATGATTTCCAAGTTTCCTTCCAATTGAGCTATGTGACTGATTTCTAAGTTCCCAACCAAATCCTAAGATTTTGTCATTATCCTCCTCATTTAACAGATTGCCAGGAGGGCGGAAATGACTCTTCCACAGTCCTTTGAGGGCAGATGCGAGGTTGCCTCTCAATTTGGAACTTGCTGACAGGCTCATGGCTTCATGTTTCTAAAGAAAAAAGACCATTTCTGCCAAACCCATGAGAGCAATACAAGATTTTGGGGGTGGGAGGTGGGGTGGGGAGGGTAAGGGATGTAATATGTAAGTTGTCTGGACTTTTGGCTCCTCTTCCCAGAGAAATGAATTTCATTTACATCATCAATTAAGAAAATTATACTCGCTAACTTGCCCAAGCTTGTATCAGAAGTTGTTTGGAAGGGAACAGAAATCATGATTAACTAGTAATTATTATAGGATTTACTCTAACAAAGAACCAGCTCACGGAATCTAACATGGAATCTCAGGAGTGAGCGAACCTTCAGGAGCCATCTAATGCCAGCCATACCTAAACAGGAATCCACTCTAAAAGAGCCCCAACTAGATGAACCAGCAGCTCTCTCACTCCTATTCGAAAGTCTCCAAAGGCAGCTCATTCCACCTTGGGACAACTCTCATCTTTGAGAAGTTATTTCTCATACTCTTCCTTTTATTTATTTATTTGTTTGTCCATTTCTTTATTTTTAGTTTTCAACATTCACTTTTATAAGATTTTGAATTCTAAAATGTTTCCCTCTCCCTCCTCTGCCCCCTTCACCAAGATGGCATGCAATCTAATATAGGCTATACATGTACAATCATATTAAATATATTTCCACATTAGTCATGTTGTGGAAGAAGAATAAAAGGGAAAATCCGTGAGAAAGAAAAAAAAGAGAGAAAATAGTATGCTTCGATCCGCATTCAGACTCCATAGTTCTTTCTCTGGATGGCTCACACTCTTACTCTTTGTAACTTCCACCTACTGCTCTTAGTTCTGCCCTCAGGTACCTCAGATATGTGGATATGGGATCACAAGGCCCCTTAGCCTTTTCTTCTCCAGGCAAAATAACGACAATTCCTTCCATTAATCCTCACATGACCTGGCCTCCAGTCTTCTCTTAGCTTTCTCTGGACAGGCCCCAGCTTGTTACACAATCACAGAGAAGAGATCCCAGGAGGTTCCCTAGTCCAGTCCATGCCCCAAAATGATTCCCAATGCAATATGCCCAATAAGTGATCATCTAACGCCTGCTTAAAGACTTCCAAGGAGGAGGAATACACCACCTCTTGAGACAGTCCATTGCACTTTTGGATAGCTCTAATTGCTATAAAGTTTTTCCTGGTATCAAAATTAAATTTTCTTTTTTCTTGACTTTCACCCGTTGCTCCTAATTCTGCCCTCTGGTCAAGTAGAATGAGGGTGATCTTTTATATCAATGAGTTTTTAACCCTTTGTGTCACAGCCCTCTTTGGAAGTCTGACGAAGCCTATGGCCCGCCTTGTGAGCAGAACATATTAAAATGCATGGAATTACAAAGGAACCCAATTATATTAAAATAAAACTATCAATATAATAAAAGTTCCAAGTTCATAGACCTTCTGAAATCTATGCACAGACCCCCATGGGAACGGTCAGTTTTTTTGGCCAATATTTATAGTTGGACAAATCAGCCACATCATTCACTGTCCGCATCCATATCATTAGAAGTATTTGGTTAACACTGAAATTCCCTAAGTGGAAAACATTAGAAAGACTTCCTAATACAGACTCAAACTTGAGGCTAGAAAAGGCCAAGAGGAAGCCTCATTCATTTTCCAGTTATTATAAGAAAAAAGCAATTGAGGGGTCATATTGCTTCTGGCTGGATCCATAATGTTTCAATAGACAAAGGTTTTCTGGTTAAACCTGATGTTTGAATGGGTTGGGCTACTCACATTTTGAGTGTTTGCAATCATAGAATGTTAGAAATGGAAGAGACCTAGGATATACAATGGACTGCAATGGACCTAAGAGCTCTTCTCTTCATTTTAAAAATTAGGAAATGGGTCCAGAGATGGATGATGTGACTTGCCTAAGGTAACATAACCAAAGTTTGAATCCCAGGACAGTGGTCCTTCTACTATGCTACACTTCTTCCATATTCATAGAGAAATGGAAAATTCCTACTAGATAATCCTTTGGTTTCTGAAAAGCTGGGTGTGAGGAAGACTGGGATAGGGGTAAAGGCAGGTGATGATTCCGCTCTTCCATCCATGTGGGATCATCGTTAGCCATCTAAGTCCTAGGTAGGGGTACTACAGAGCACTTTGGGCTGCTAAGTCTAATCCTTACCCAAATAAGAAGGTCTATATTTGTCTCTTTATACACCCCACCCACTTCTCTTACGAGTGGGTGGGTGAGAGGGTGGAGACAAGCAGAGTGTTAAATAGAAAGTTGCCCATGAAGACACCACATGGGAGGCAAAGTCAGGATGGCAGAGTAATGGAAAGAAGTACAGGCTAGTTCCACCACCAACCTTCCTCAAAGAACTAGAAAATCTCACAGACCAGATTCTGATGGGGGAAATCCAAGAAGAAAGTACATGGGAGATTCCAGGGGAGATGGTATGAAGCTATACATTCTGAAAAGAAACTGGGAAGCGATCCATAAAGGATGTCACTGATTTGCATTCACCAGCACAAAGGGAATTTCTCATTATAAGAGTTTCCATAATGTGGTTGGACTCTGCCCTGGACATACTGCATGGAGTGGCAGAAAGAGTTCTGGGCTTAGATTTAGGAGATCTAGGTTCATATACTTTCTCTCTGCCACTTACTAGATTTGTGACCCTGGACAATTCACATCACCCCTAGCAACCTCCCCCCAAGAAGTTCAGAATGATAACCCAGCATCTCTGTGGGCAATTTCTTTGTAAATCTTTGTTTGTTTATTGCTATTATTGTTCGATCATTCAGTTGTATCCAACTATTTACGATCTCATTTGGATTTTTTGGGGCAAAGATATCCAAATCAGTTTTCCATTTCCTCCTCCAGTTCATTTTACAGATGAAGAAACTGAGGCAAATAGGGTTAAGTGACTTGCCCAAGGTCACACAACTAGTTTCTGAAGCTGGATTTGAATTCAGGAAGGTGAATCTTCCTGATTCCATGAGTGGCATTCAATCTACTGTGCCACCTACCTGCCCCCAAAACCTTTAAGTGCTATGTAAATTGGCCATTAGATTTCTTTAAGGTAGGGGCTTTTTTGGAGGGAAAGGGCCTTATTATTTAGAAGAGATAGAACTTAAATAATTCCCATGTCTATGATATTTTACAGTCAACAAAGTGCCATCCTCAAGATGTAAGTAGAGTAAGTGCCACTATTCCATTTTACAGATGAATTAAGGGAGGCTCAGAAGTGAAGAGACTAACCCAAAGTTACACATTAGAAAGTGGCAGAACTGGGTGTGATCCTGGTTCTTTTGGTTTTCTAGTTGCTTACATTAACTTCACAATGCATCTTTTTTTCTAAAGTCTCACTTAAGATTTTGGAGAGAATTTATTTAGTGAGTTTTTTGAGTTTTTTTTCAATAACATGCATTTGTTTGATACAAAACTGCATTTTATTATGAACTTTAGAAAAACCCAGAATCAATAGAGAGAATGGCATCTTATAGTTCTATATCCTTTATTTCATGTTGTTTCCATTGGGACAGAATTTATGCATTCGTGACATGGATAATGCATATTGCCAAAAAAAGAGTTTTTAATTTGGCAATGAGAGGGTTAAAGTGTGGGGATGCTCCAGCATGTTAACAGCATGAATGCCAGGTGAAAACAAATGGTTAACAGGCTGCCACTTCTCATCCTCAGGGCTCCTGCACTTTCTTGGCACCACATATGGTGTACACTCTTGGTGAAAGATCTGAGCTTTAAAGGTCTCTTGCTGATGCTGTGAGCACAAAGGGTGGGGGAGGAAAGAAGAGAGAAAGAAAAAAGAGGGGGTAGAAGATAAAAAGAGAATGAAAGAGAGGGAAGTAATGGGAAGCAAAATAGGAGAAGGAAAAAGGAGAGAAAGAAAGGAAAAAAGATAGAAAGGGAAAGAGAAGATAACGGAGAGTTAGAAAGGGAACAAGGGGAGGAAAGATAGAAGGGAAGAGAAGGGAAGGGGAGGGGAGGGGAGGGAACGCAACTTTGTTTACTAAGGTACTACCAAGTGGGCCACATAAAGACAGAAAAGGAGATATTCAACAGACACAGAATTCAAAAAAAGAAAAGCAGAAAAGAAATTAAAGATAAAAAAATGTAATCAAAATAGTTTATGTTGACTTTATGTTTACTCTTCCTGGTGCCCAGTTTCCTCTTCTGTAAAATGGTGGAGTTGAAGCAATGGTCTCTAAGGTCTCACATTTTGTGATACTATGATTTCCGTATGGAGGCAGTATGGAATTGTAGTTAGAGTACGGGGAGAGGAGTCGGGAAGACCTGGGTTCAAATCCTACCTCTGCTGAGTAAACCTGGGCGAGTCACTTAATCTCTATGTGCCTCACACAATTCTCCAGGACTTACCTACTAGTCATAATCGAGTTGGTGAAGGGAGTTCTCCTGGGAAGAGAAAATTGCTGATTATTTGACTATGATTTCCAGAAGGAAATGGACCTTTAATTTTCTAATGAGGTGATCTAATCTGATTGTATAACATTGAGGAAACTTAGATTTGAGAGACCTTAGTCAATAAACGTTTATTAAGCACATTTTCTATGTAATTAAGCACATTTTCTATGTGCTAAGAGTTAGGGATTACAAATAAGAAAAAGCCAGTCCTTGCCCATAAGGAGCTTACAGTTTAATGTAATGTAATGACTTTGGTTCATATCCTAGCCCTGGTGTTTACAAGCTATGTGACCCTGAATGCAGGGAGGAAGGAAGGAAAAAAGGAAGGAAGGAAGGAAGGAGGGAAGGAAGGAAGGAAGGAAGGAAGGAAGAAAGGAAGGAAGGAAGGAAGGAAGGGAGGGAGGGAGGGAGGGGAAAAGAATTAATACTATGTAATTACAGAACAATCCAATCTAGGTCTCCTTCCTTTCCCCTCCCCTTCTAACCCAAACTAAATCATTGAGTCTTGCTACCACTCCTGCTTTTTTGTTGTTGTTAACAAGCCCCCTGTAATTATATTTGTTTTGTTTTCACAATAGCCTTCCAAACCTAGTCCTCCACTTCAGACACCTTTCTTCTACATCCCTATCCTGAACCAGTCCTTCATTATTCTACTTCTGCTATAATATTCTTTTTATTTTTTAACTTTCCTTTGCCCATCCTAGCTAAGAGTATGGTCCCCAAGATTCCCTTCCCCCTTTTTACTACAACTCCCTGTTCTCAGCTTCATGTTTGAATGACCTTCATCTGTATCACTCCAATTTCAAGAAATGCAAACTCTTTTCTTCTCGCATTTCTTTCTGGCTCTAGGGTATTTATTTTTGCCTACCCAAACCCAAAATATATTTCTCTGTTTCATCAATGATTCTTAAACAAGGTTATACTTCCAAGGTAAACCATCTCTTCCACTTTTAGCATGTAAGCATTGGATCATCGCTAACTCTTTTTAGTGATTTAAATTTATTTACCTTTCTTATGTTTCTTTTCTCCACTACATTTGGATTTCGAAGGTCTCTCCAACTCTAGTTTTCTTAAAAAGAATGTTTAGATTTTATCAGTTCTGTGAAAAGTTTATTTATCTTTCCTGGAGGCCTCTATTTAACATCAAAGAATAAGATCCTTTGGAACAAGTCATTTTCTTTTGCTCTGCAGTATAGCTCAAATTTTTCTTTTCATTTCTCATTGATGGTGTGTAATCCAAAGTGATTCTGACCACAGTTTTTTGATATGTGATCTATCCCTTCCTGGATATTTACAATATTTTCTATTTGTCCTGGAAGCTCTAGAATATGACAACCATATTCCTTTGTGAGTTAAATATGAAGTTTCTCTTAGGTGGCATTATGTGGAGTCTATTGATTTTTGGTCTCTGGTTCCAATACTCCTGGAAATTTTTCTTTTATGATTTTTTGAAATATGGCATTCAGAATTTTTGCTTCATCACATTTTGTGGGAGACCATTGATTATCTGAGCCTTATCTTCCAAGTCAATGATTTTTCCATGATTGAGACCTCAACATTGTTCAGTTGTTTTCAATCATATCTGACTCTTGGGACCCCTTTTGGGGTTTTCTTGTTGGAGATACTGCTGTGGTTTGCCATTTCTTTCTCCAGTTCATTTTACAGATGAGGAACTGAGGCAAACAGGGTTAAGTGACTTGCTCAGGGTCATACAACTAGAAAGTGTCTGAGACCAGATTTGCACTCAGGGAACTCCGCAACTCCTGACTCCAGGCTGGGGGCACTCTATCTTCCACCTAGCTGCTCCTTGAGACCTCACGTATTCCTCTAATTTCGTTTTATTCTGACTTTAATAATTCTTATTGTATTATTTGGTTTTTAATTTCATTACCTCCATTTCCCATGGGAAGTCTGATACTGCTAAAAAAACTTCCCATCTTCCTTCTCATCCTCATCTCCTTTCCCCAATTCCTTTTTCCCACTCAACTATCTTGCCAGGAGTCCACATACTATTTTATCAAAGTCCTTTTTAGAATATCATGTTCAGAACTCAACACAGTATTCTAGATGTAGTCTGGCTGGGAGTTCTCATTCCCCTTCATCTAGATAGGACAGCTATTTTTATTAGTACAGTGCAAGATTACAATAGCTCCTTTAACAACTATGTCATGTTGTATGCTCCCTTTAGACTTATAGTTCATTAAAACTCTTAGATCTATTTCATATGAACTGCTTTCTAGTTGTGTTATTAACCCCAAGGGTTTAGTTTTACTTTTTTAAAAGCTTTTTAACCCAAAATAAAATACCTTATGAAATTTCATCTTTTTGGTTTTTACCTATACTTCTAGTATGTTAACATATTTTTGAATCCCCAAAAAATCACTAGAAAATTTGCAATCCAATGTATTAACTGTTTCAGTTTTATGTTATTTAAAAATTGTTTTCTAAATCTTCATCCCAATCATTAATTTGACCAAATATAGAGCCTTTCAGCACAGAACTAGAAATCTTCCCCCAGATTGTTATCATTCTATTAACTAACAGTCTTTGGGTATGTTTATTGGACCAATAACAATATGGCATAATGGAAAGAGAACTAACCATGGAGTCAAAAACCCTGGGTTCATTTCTTGGTTCTACCACTTACTGGCTATATTACTTTGGGCATCTCTCTCAGCCTCTGTTTTCTCATCTGTAAGATGGAGATAAGAATATTTACTTTACCTACTTTACAGGGTTACTGTGATTTACCTAGTAGAGGCTTAATAAATATTTATTGATTGATTCATAAGCCTTTTGTAAACCACAGTTGCTAAATAAATGTCATCAATATTATTACATCTATTCCACATTTCTCCACCTTGTCCACAAAGCTATTACCGTAAGGGACTTTGCCAAATGCCTTGCTGAAATCCCGATGCATCATATCTACAGCATTTACCTGATTGACTGGTATGGTATCCTTGTCAAAAATAGGAGATGAAGTTAGTCTGTCATAACTTAATGGATTTATTCTGGTTCCTAGCTGTCACCAGTTTCTTTGCCAAGGAAATATATCTGTAGCAATCTATAGTAGTAAGGTCCAGAAACCAAAACTAAAATCATGAACTCTAGCCTTAGGAAGATTGATAAGTGTACTGTAATGTAGAATACCATATTCTACAATTGGTTTTGAATTTTCGAAAATACTTGTTTAGCATCAACTCCAAAATTCCTTTATTTAATCAAAATCTTTAATCATCCCATATTTCTCCACACCTTAAGACCCGTAACCTTGTTCATTGTCTTCACTGTGACTTCCATTCCCTCCGCCCTTCAGTTCTTTCCCGGGTCATCATCGCTGCACTCTATACTCTCTCTTCCCATTCCTATCTTGACCCCTTATTGAACCAAATCAACTCTACAGTATCCTCAGCCCTCAATTCTTTTGCCCCTTGTCCTGTTGCTCATCATGCCATGCTAAGCTACAACCCTGGATGTCTCTTACCATCCACCTCCTCACATACTGCTGGATGGAGCAGAAGAACATTATGAAACTGTACTGACGGGACCTACTACGAATTTATGTTATCTAATCTCAACTGGGGCTTCACTTCAGCAAAGCAAACATTCTCTTCCTCCCTAATTCATTCACTATCTCACTCTCCACAGCAGTGATTCCAAACCTTCTGGTCTCTCCTCCCCAAATCTTCCAAAGCATTCCTCTCCCCAACCCTCTCAGTTGACAATCTGTCTCATACTTGACTGAAAAACATTGAGACCATTTGTTGAGTTTCCCTTTCTCCTCTCATCACACATCATTTAGATATCTGTCTCCACTATCTTTCCCTTACTCCAGTGTCAGATGAAAAATGGAGAATTGAATTCTCTTTGTGAAAACAAACCCCTTTGGCATGTATTCTTGGTCTTTTTTCTCCATCTTCTCTAACAGGTTGCTCCCACTACCATGCTCACTGTCTTTCATCTTCAATATCCCCCCGTATCATGGCTCATTCCCTGCTGCAAACAAACATACTCATGTTTTCCCCATTCTTAAAAAAACCCTCACTTGATCTAACCAACTCCAATAGTAATCATCTTATGTCTCTTCTCCCTTTAGTAGCTAAACTCCTTGGAAAGGCCATTTACCTTCAATAATTCCACTTCTCTGTCTTTCTTCTAAATTCTTTGAACTCTGGCTCCATCATTTAACTTAACTAAGTCACCAATGGCCTGTTAAGTGCAATGTCTAATGGTCTTTTCTCAATGTTGATTCTCGTTGACTTTTCTGCTGCATTTGACCCTATAGATCACCTTCTCCTTCTGGATATTCTCTCCCTTATAGATTTTAATGACACTGCTCAATCTTGGTTGTCTTCTTGTATATTGGGGCAGCTAAGTGGCACAGTGGTTAGATCACTGGCTCTAGAATGAAGAGGATCTGAGTTCAAATCTGGTATCAGATGCTTACTAGCTCTGTGACCCTGGTTAAGTCACTTAACCCTGATTGCCTCCTTTATAAAAAGAGTCATACTCTTCCTGTATATCTGCCCTCTCCTTTGCTGGTTTTTCATTCATGTCACACTCAGTAACTGTGAGAAAATCCTGAGGCTCCATCCTGAGCTCCCTTCTCTTTTCTATCAATCCTATCTCACTTGGTGATCTCCATTAACTCTTACTGATTGGATTATCACCTCTAAGCAGATGACTCCCAGATTTATATATCCAGCACTAGTTTCTCTGCTGAACTACAGGTGCACATCTCCAAATGACTTTTAGAAATTTTGAACCTGATAGCCTATATGCATCTCAAACACAGCACATCCAAAACTAATTCCTTATCTTTTCTTCCAAAACACCTCCCCTCTTACAATCTTCCTTGTTACTTCTGAGGGCACTATCATTCTTCCTTACACCCAGGACAGCAATTTCAATGTCATCCTCAAATCCTCACTTGCACTCATCCCACATATCTGATCCATTGTTAAATCTTGTAGTTTCCACCCTTACAACACCTCTCCTTTTTATCTCATTCTCTCCACTCATACAATCATGATACTAGT
The DNA here is from genome assembly GCA_028646595.1 of Phalanger gymnotis. NCBI lineage: Eukaryota > Metazoa > Chordata > Mammalia > Diprotodontia > Phalangeridae > Phalanger > Phalanger gymnotis. The sequence continues at coordinate 92,523,929 of CM053625.1, read as the reverse complement.
CACAATGCTAGTTCAGGCTTTCATCATCTCTTGTCTGGTCTACCAGAATAATTGGTAACCCTTCCTTAAGTCTCTCCAGACTCCAAACCATCCTCCATTCAGGTGCCAAAGTGATTTTTCAAAACTGTAGGTTTAAGCATGTTACCCACCCATCCTCCACCCCACCCCACAATGAGATCCAATCAATGAAATCCAGTGACTCCCTATCACCATCAGGAACAAATAAAAATTGCTCTGTATGGCATTTAAAACTTTTCATGACCTGGTTCCTTCATCTCTGTCCAGTTTTCTTAAAACCTGCTACCCTCCATGCACACTATAATCCAGCTACACTGGCCTCCTTGCATTTCCTGGAAAATGACAGTCCAGCTCCTTTCTCTGTACTTTTGCCTTGGCTGCCTCTTAGCCCTGGAATTCTCTGCCCCCTTAGCTCTCCTTCTTAGTCTTCCTTTAAGACTCAGCTCAAAATCTGTCTTGAGCAGGAGGTCTTTCCCAATTCCTCAGTTTTTAATGCCTTCTCCTTTAAGGTTATATTCATCTATTCTGTATAAAGTTTGCATGTACCTAGTTATCTACATGCTCTCTCCTCCATGAGAATGCGAGATCCTTGAGGGCAGGGACTGATTTTGTTTTGTTTTGGTCTGGTTCTTTTGCCATTCTATTCCCAGGACTTAGTACAATTGTCTGGCACATAGTGTTTTATAAATATTTGTTGACTGATAATTAACTAACTGGAATATGCCTATGATATAGTCCCTAACCTTGAAGAGCATATCATACAGGATTTCGTGGTACATGTACCATATTTCTTACTTAATATTTGGTACTTGATAGTATTGTCACTTTAAAGCACAGAATTATGTGTGCCTGGCCCACTAGGATCCTCCATAAGAGTACGATCTGTCAGACTTTCACTTTGTCTTCCTTGGCACTCTGTCCTGACTGTGGTTTGAACACTGGCCTGGCTTCTGACCGCTTCATTTTTACTCTTTCCTTCTAGTTCTGACCCCAGACAAACCACTCTTTGCAATATATAGCTGATTTCCAGATACTGGCTCTTTGAAGGGTAACCCCTTCTTGACTTGCATTGGCTTACTGAATGGGACACTTGTAGTATATGTATCAATACATAGACTACTTAAAGACTCTTTACTTTTTAAGTTAATTTAAAATTTTGATTGCTCTTCATTTCTGTTTTCTATTTAAAATTTTTGGCAGATTTATGTTGGGTCATCTTGATGTCAATAGACATCATTTTAAAGGATAATTTACAGGCTAATATTTGTGTCAAAGAATTCATCCTATTTGCCTCCTACTCACATAGGAAAAGGGTTATAATAGGAATACTAAGAACGCCCATTATTTGGGATTCTAGATATGATTAGAAAGAATGATTGTTTTCTGCTTTAGCTGGAGAACAGGATAGAATTGAATAGAAAAGGTTGGAGAATAGTTAAAAATTACTGAGAAAGGCACCAAATTGTACCTAGAAACCCTGAAGAATAGTGCTTAGAGAACCCAAAGATTGAGGATTTGAAGCAAAGTTAATTAGAGAGGCAGTGGAGTATTGTATAAAGAGACTTAGAATCTCTTCCTTCCTAGGTAACATTTTTAAAAAGAGAAAACATCTGGATTTCTGTAACAAATGCTAGAGATGGAATGAAGAAAAAGCCAGGTAGGAAAGCTAAGCTTTAACCACGTCCGTAGTTCTGAAAGGGCTTCTTAGGTGTTATTCATAGGTCACTCAGCCCCTGTATGCCTCAGTTTTGCTGTTTAACCCCATAAATTGGGCTAATGATATGAAACTACTTCACAGAGGTGTTGTGAAGATTAATTATGGTTTGCAAAGTGCTTTGAAGGTGAAAAGTACTTATTATGGTGAGACACAGCTTTCTTCATGTCTTCTCTTCCTTAACACTTCCCCTTCTCTTTTTCTTTCCTTCGAGGGACCCCAACATGGGAGGCATGCTTTACCTTGAAACATCCAGACTTCCTGTTGAAAAGTTAAGAATCAGAAAGACTCATGCCTTCAATACAACGAATGAAGCCCTCTTTGAAAAAACTTTGTTACCTAAGCTACTTCTTCATTTCAAAATTAACCAAACTACTTCAAAAACAATTTGAAAGAGATGCAGCAAGGTGTATAGGAAAAAAAAATAATGCATTTCACCTCTGAGCCTGTTTCCTTATCTTTAAAATGGGGATTATTCTACTTCTTACTACATGGATGTGAGAGTTTAGTAAATTATAAACCATCGTTTATAGATTCAGCTCTTACATTTTCTTTCCAAACTAAACCAACTTTAGCAAATTTGATCATTCACATTGGTAGAAATTTGATCTTTCATCCTATTCTCAGATTGTATATGTATATATATACATATATATATATATATCGAGAGAGAGAGAGAGGTGGTAATTTGATTGAATTGTTTTGGTTTTTTTTGGGGGGGTCTGGCAAAAGACATTTACAAAAAGTTTCCAATCACATTGGAATACGTTGCACATAAATTCACATGCAAGTAGTTTCAAACCATTAAATTTTAGAATTTTATAACCATAAGGGAACTTAGAACATAAGATGTTAAAACTGGAAGAGACTTTGAAATTTATTTAATCCTACTTTATCATTTTATAAATAAGCAAACAGAAGCCTAGAGAGTCTTAAGGATTTTCCTGTGGTCATACATTTCCCAATGTGTTGGCCTCCTCTTGCCTTTTTGACTGGACAAAACTTGAGCACCTGGATTTTGCCCAGATGGTTTATTATTATTATTTTTTGTTTGGATCTTATTTAGCTATCTAATAGATAGGATATGCACAGAATGGGAGCCTATTTGCTAGCATGAAAAAGTCAAAAGCAATAAGGCAAAAAATTAGAAAAATGGAATATTGGATCTAGCAATATCATTGCTCATAAAGAAATTGAGTTGTTTAATCCCACATTTCTACATTATATTGACATTCCATATGCTCAGAGTTTTCATTTCAGAGTGGTAATAACACTTGGTTGTCCAAATGAAAAGCATGCTGGAAAAGTGTGCTCAGTGACATTATATAGTAATTACAACAAAAATGCTGAGGCTGATGACACAATAATGGTAGTTCCTTAATGAAAGACACTGTTACATTCTTTTTTCTTTTCAATTCTTTCTTTTTAAAGTTTATAAAAATTTTCTATATTATGAACTTAGCAAATGTCAACAAAGATAAATATTTTAACAGAAAAAGAACAGAAAAAAGAATCAGATATGAAACCATGAATGTTACACATATCTTTCATGAAAGTACCTATTAAATTTAACATTATGGTACCAAAACTGCCATGGTTTCCATGTTCCTTTTTGAATTTCCTTCTCCTCACTTCTGTGTATTTTTCAAATGTTTCATTAATGCTCTTTTCTCTCCTTTCTTTTACATCATTATCATTATTCATCCATTTCTTACCCACAACTCTCCCCCACAAATATCCTCCCTTAAAAAAATAAGTACAGTTGAGCAAAACAAATTCACACATTCATCATGTCTGAAAATGTATGTCTCATTCTGCATCTGTAGTCTATAATCTCTTTGCCAAGAGTTAGAGGGCATGCTTTATCATCAGTCTTCTGGAGTCAAGAATGGACATTGCATTGACCAGAATTCTTAAACCTTTCAAAGCTGCTTTCCTTTACATTATAATAGTCATATAAAATGCTCTCCTAGTTTTGCTCACCTCTCTGTCAGTTATATAAGACTTCCTTGGTTTCCCTGACTCTATCCCTTTCTTCACGGCTTATGGCATAATAATTTTCCATTATATTAGAATATCATAATTTGTTCAGACTTTCCTCATTTAATGGGTACCCACTTCATTTCCAGTTCTTTGGTGCAGTAAAAAGTATTTCTATACATATTTTTTTTACATATGACTTGTTGCCTTCTGGTTTTTTTTTTTACCTCTTTGGGATGTATACATAGTTATAGTAGACAAAGGATAGATAGATAGATAGATAGATAGATAGATAGATAGATAGATAGATAGATAGATAGATAGATATGATTTTTGAGCATAGTTCCTAAATACTTTCCAGAATGTTTGGATCAATTCATAGTTCCACCAATGGTGCCTGACCTATGACAACCCCTCCAACAATTGTCATTTTCCTTTTCTAGGTCATTTTTACCAATCTGATAAGATGTAGAGTCTTACAGTTGTTTTAGCTTGTTTTTCCCTTATTTTGATAATTTGTAATTCATTTCAAATAATTGTTAATAGCTTACTCCTCTTCTTAAAATTTCTTGTTTGTATAATTTCATCATTTACAAATTGGGGAAATAGCTCTTGTACATATATCTTTCTATCAATTGCTTATTTGATATCTTATATATCCGACCTTTGTCAGAAATTTCCTGTATAGATTTTTTTTCTAGTTAACTGTATCCTTCTCAATTTTATGCAATGAAAATTATTTATTTTATTTTTTATGAGCATTTCTATATTCCTTTTTAGTCAAGAATTCTCTGCCTAGTAATAGTTGTGAGAGGTATTGCTTTTCTTTTCTCATTTGTTTATGATATAACCTTATATATTTAGGTCATATATTCAGGGGTGTTGTGAGGCTTAAATAAGATAATAGATATGAGGCATTTTGCAAACCTTAAGGTCTTATAAATGACAATTATTTTAATGATTACTATTATTATTAGCCTATAGTCACCAAGACTCCAGGCTGGCAATGGTTTTTTACCCGGAGCCTTCTACTGTACTACTGCTGAGCTCAAAAAATATTTATAGAGCAATATAGGAGTAGGATCATAAATGTTTAAGAACCAGGCTTTCCAGAGGAAAAAAACATATACACACTTTTCAGTTTAATCTGTTTTATTAACACTTAACTAAGTTTAGATAATCAACAAAACAATTAATCAAGTTCAGATTGTAGCAATTGTTGATTTCTGAGGTATAAATACTTATATTGAAAATTTGACAATTGACAGTCTTGCAAGACAATTTTGTCTCCAGCAAGCCTCTTCATATATCCATTTGGAGTTTATTGTTGTGTATGGTGTGAAATGCTGGTCTAAACCTAATGTGTCAAACTACGTTCCCATTTTCCCAGAAGTTTTTTTTTTTTAATTGACTAGTGAGTCCCTAGTACTTGGTGTCCTTGGATTTATCAGCTACTATTCAACTATGTTTGATTGCTTCTAGGTCTTGCGTACTTAAACTGTCCTATTGATCAACTTTCCTATTTTTAATAGCAATATGTAATAACAGTAATGGGGCAGCTAGGTGATGCAATGGATAGAGTACCCAGCCTGAAATCAGGAAGATCTGAGTTAAAATCCAGCCTCAAACACTTAGCTGTGTGACCTGGGTAAGCCACTTCACCCTGTTTGCCTCAGTTTCCTCATCTATAAAATGAGCTGGAGAAGGAAACCACTCCAGTGTCTTTGCCAAGGAAACCCCAGTGGAGTCACAAAGAGTCAGGAGTGACTGACAAAATGACTGAACAGCAACAATAATAGTAAAAAGTAGATTTGATGATTATCGCTTTGTAGGATCTTGGTGATACTGCAAGCCCACCATCCTTTTTGTTCCTCCATATGAATTTTGTTATTATTTTGTCTAGTTTTAAAGAGGAGGATTTTGGTCATTTGTTTTATTTGATGCTATAAATTAATTTAGGTAATATTATAATTTTTATTATATTGGCTAAGAGTTCAATTATGAGCAATTAAGACTTTTCCAATTATTTGTATTTCTTTTTTTAAATAGTATTTAGTTGCATTCATATAATTCCTGTATATGTCTTGGTGATGATTTCACTTAGTCCCCATTTAAGTTTGAATTTTTTCTTAAATTTCTTTGTTTATTCTAATTTTTATTGTGTTGTGGTCAGTTAAGGATGTGTTTAATATTTATAAATTTCTTCATTTGTTTATTAATTTTCATGCCTTAGCACATGGTTAATTTTTATAAAGATGCTATGCAAAGCTGAGAAATATATACACCTTCCTTTCAATTCCCATTCACTGTCACCAGACACCTATCTTATCTGACTTTTGTAAAATTATATTCAGGCTCTTAACTTCTTTCCAGTTTTTCTTTTGGTTAGGTTTGTTTAGGTCTAAAAGAGGCATGTCAAGTCTCAACTATTATAGTTGCATGGTCTATTTCTTTTTGTAATCCAGTCAGTTTTTCATTTAAGTACTTAGATACTATGTCATTTGGCACATGTATTACCTACTGATGTTTCATTATATATGGTGCCTTTAAGCATCATGTTGTTTCCTAACTTATCTCTTTTAACCACGTCTATTTTTATTGTTGACTATCTAAGATCATGACTGCCACACCTTTAAAAAACTTTCCTGAGGCATAATAAATTCTGTTCCAACCTATTTTAACTGTGTGAATCTTTATGTTTCAAGTGTGTTACTTGTCAACATATTGCTGGATTTTGTATTCTGATCCAATTTGCTAACTTCATCAATTTTGTGGGTGAGTTCATCCTATTCACACTCATTGCTATGGTTATTAGTTTTGATCATAGTCTCATTTTTCTCATTGGTCCTCTTTCATCCATTTACGAAAAGAAGGTAGAGAAAGGGGAAAAAGTATGATCAATGATAGAAATATAGAAATTAAATGTTCTGATCTGACTCCTTTGGCCTTCATCCCTTCAACTAATCTAGAGTGAAATCACCAATTCTAATATATTTTTTCTCCCTTTTTAATCCCCCTTTTATGATCTACCTTCCATAGTTGAAGCTAGCTTGTGAATCTTTCTTTTCCAACTCTACCATCTCTCTTGAATCCTCTTTTCTTCTTTCCATGTTCCTCACTATTTCCTTCAGAAATTTAAAATATTTCTATACCAAACCATGTGTATTCAACCTTTCTTTTCTCAGTTCAAAGTGAAGTGCATGCGCTTCCCATTCTCTCCTGATTCTTATTGTCTTGATTCATGATTCTTCATGTTTATATATTTTTCCTCCCTAAAATCTCAATAATTATGAGAAATAAGTTCCTCTTCTTTCTCATTTCTTTGTTAAAGTATTTCTTTTTACATTTAATTTTTGCTTTATTTTTCTTAGTTATATGTAAACAATAATTTTTAACATGTTTATTTTCAGATTTTGAGTTCCACATTCTCTCCCTCTCTTTTTCCTTCCCCTCCCTGCTCCTTGAGAAGGCAAGCATTTTTTTTT
>CM053625.1:92445451-92516232 GCA_028646595.1 Phalanger gymnotis | reverse complement strand
CAAAATATGGATTTTCAATAAAATAGAGGACTTTCAAGCTTTCTCAGTGAAAAGGCCAGAGCTGAATAGAAAATTTGATTTTCAAACACAAGAATCAAGAGAGGTATGAAAAGGTAAACAAGAAAGAGAAATCATAAGGGACTTACTAAAGTTGAACTGTTTTGTTTACATTCCTACATGGAAAGATGATGTGTATAATTCATGAGACCTCAGTATTAGGATAGCTGAAGGGAATATTCATATATATATAGACAGAAGGCACAGGGTGAGTTGAATATGAAGGGATGATATCTTAAAAAAATAAAATCAAACTAAGGGATGAGAGAGGAATATATTGAGAGGGGGAGGAAGGGAGAGATAGAATGGGGTAAATTATCTCACATAAAAGTGGCCAGAAAAAGCAGTACTGTAGGAAGGGAAGAGGGGGCAGGTGAGGGGGAATGAGTGAATCTTGCTCTCATCAGATTTGACCTGAGGAGGGAATAACATAGACACTCAATTGGGTATCTTACCCCACAGCAAAGAAGGAGGAAGGAGATAAAAAAAAAGGGGAGGATAATAGAAGAGAGGGCAGATGGGGGAGGAGGTAATCAAAAGGGACAGGGTCAAGGGAGAAAATTGAACAAAGGGGGATAGGTAAGGAAGGAGCAAAATATAGTTAGTCTTTCACAACATGAGTATTGTGGAAGGGTTTTACATAATGATACACATGTGGCCTATGTTGAATTGCTTGCCTTGTTAGGGAGGATGGGTGGGGAGGGAAGAGGGGAGAGAATTTGGAACTCAAAGTTTTAAAAGCAAATGTTCAAAAGGAAAGTTTTTGCATGAAACTAGGAAATAAGATATACAGGCAATGGGGTGTAGTAATCTATCTTCCCCTACAAGAAAGAAGGGGAAAAGGGGATGGGGGGAATGGGGTGACAGAAGGGAGGGCTCCCTGGGGAATGGGACAATCAGAATATATGCCGTCTTGGAGTGGGGGGAGGGTAGAAATGGGGAGAAAATTTGTAATTCAAGAAAGGTTCCCTGAATGAGGCAACATTTTCTCAGCTGAGCTGTCAAGGAACACAGGGATTCCAAGCTTCCTAGACTGATAGAGGCTTGGCCAATAAGAAATAGCCCTACCCATTCTTGAAAAAAGGGACTTATGAACAACAAACATGGATGCTAGAACAACAAACATAAATGCTAGAAGAAAACTTAGAGTATAGAATGTTTCTAAAAGGGCCTCGGGACAAAGAATATTAGAACATAGAATATTTGAGGGACTTTGGAACATAAAGTATCAGAACATAGGAGAAGCTTCATTTTAATTCTGCCTTTACAGGGACAATGGAAAACTTAAGTTGGCATCTATCAGAATCGGGTAAAAATCCACAGCATGGAAGACAAAGTGGTCAAAAATCATAACAGGAAAACCACAAAATCTCTCTCTTTTTTTGATCCTTTGAATTACTATGACAAGAGATTTTGAAAAACTAGGTAGAGATCATCAGACACCATTGAATGAAGACTAGGAATAATTACTTTTCTTCTCTCTTTTCTGTTGCTATGGGTGCCTGAGGCACTTGAACCTGGAATCTGCCCCTGCTATCCGAATCTCCAGAGCTTCTCCCTCTGAGTCTCATCTTGATCCCCTTCCTTCTGCCTCCTATTGTTTCCCTTTAAATGGCTCATCTCTTTTGGGAGGACGGATCTCCCCTGTTCTATTCTGTGTCTCCAGCACTGCTCTGAGGATTTGCCAGCAGGCTGTTTTGAGGCTTATGAGCCCCAGTTTCCTTAGGGGCTGCACTATCTGTGCTCTGCTGAATAGTATTACAATTACCACCAAACTCCCTAGCTGGCTGCAGACAGTCGTGCTGTCAACGGAATTGCAAAAAATGCAATTCTTGCTACTTAATGAGCAGTTTGTTTGTGTAAACAAACCAGGTGAGGTGAAAAAAGTGATGCTCTACAGTCTGAAACACAAGTGAACATTAGCCAGATGGAGAGAAACACATTTCCACACTTTTCTTTTTGGTGAGACTTTGGGTGGCTGGAACGGACATCTCGGCGCTGCATGGGAGTTGGTACTTTTCACATCTCTCTTCCTGGCCTGGATATCATCACATGGACAGTTCTTTTCTTTCTTTTCCTCTCCTTTCAGTTTCATGCTAGCATCTGTTGCTGCCACAGCCTTTTCTGGCTGTTTTGAGGATCGCATTAGTATCCCACAGAGGTAATTCCTTACCTATCAGATCAGTATAGAATCATAGACTTGGAAGGATCCTTAAAAGCAAAGAATGTTAGAAAGTGTAATATAGAATGCTGGATCAAGAAGAGATCCTAAAACATAGGATATTATACTACACAATATAGAATGTTAGAGGTGGAAGGGATTTTAAAGGTTATCTCCTTTAATATTCTCATTTAACAAATGAAGAAATCCAGGGAGGCAAATATCTGTTTGTTGGTGATCTTTGAAAGACTGTAGCAAATGGGAGCACTGCTATAGAATGAGAGGAGGGCAAGTGGGATTTCGATTTTCAATAAAAGGAAGAGAATGGAATCCACAGATTCAGTGAAATTCTAGAAAATATTACTGAAGAGATGACTTCTGAATATCTAGGGGAAAAAGTGGTGATCCCCAAGAACCTACATGGTTTCATCAAAAACAGTTTACGCCAGACTAATTTCATTTCCTTTTCTTTTGACAGGCATCCTGTAAATCAAGGGAATGCTCTCTAGATTTCACCAAAGCACTTGACAGAGTATATTATTATTATCATTTTTATTATTACTAACAATAATAATAATATCTAACATTTATATAGCATTCACAATATGTCGGGCAGTGTGTTAAGTGCTTTACAGTTATTATCTCGCTTGATCTTCACGACAATCCTGGGAGGTAAGGCCTATTGTTATGTCCATGTTGCAGATGAAAGAAATGATGCAAACAAGAGACTTGTCCAAGGTCACAGAGCCAGTAAGTGTCTGGGGCCAGATTTCAACTAGTCTTCCTGACTCCAGGCCTGACACTCTATCCACTACATTCAATGCCTCTATTTTCTCTCCTTTCACTCTTTTGTTTTTTTGTAATTTTTTTTTAATTTTAAACTTAAATACAAAATGAGAAGAGAAAAAAAAAAACATTGCCATGTACACAGAAGACCATAAAAGAGGATTCAATATAAGACAATAAATTTCCATTTCAAGAAAGCCCATATAATAAATACTACACATTGTTTTCCAAGCTGCCCAGTTTTTCTTTGTTTCCTTGTTGGTTTTGTTTGTTCTTTTGTTCTCTGCTGTGCACTTTTTACTTTATTTTATCCCCTTCCTCCCCTCTTCTCACCCTAAAGAAGGCTACAATTAAGCATGGATATGGATATATATATATGGATATATATAATATATATATTATATATGTATTACACATATATATGCATATAGATATCTATAAACATACACATCTATGTAAGACTGTACTATGCTTATTTCCACCTCTTATCTGTTTCTCTGAAGGTGGATAGCATCTTCCTTCATAGGTCCAAGTCTTTCCATGTTTTTCTAAATCAACCAATTCATCATTTCCTATCCCACAGCAATATTCCAACCCAATCACATCCTATCTGAGAGTTCTCTCCCCCAAATTTTCTGCATTCCTTCTATTCTTAGCTACATAGGTTTTATTTATACAATAAAATTTTAGTTTATAATAATAAAAATTGTCCTTTTTACACTTCAACAGAGTTCTCCTTTATAATACACTTTAAGGTCTGATACTGCTGAATCTGCCTTTACATCTTTTTTCCTGGTTTCTTTGAAGCTCCTGACCTTTTGCTCTTCCAAATGAACTTGCTATTATTTTTTTAACTTGGTAAAATAAATTTTTAGCAATTTATTTGGGATGACATTGAATAAATAGATTAGTTAGGTAAAATTGTCATTTTTAAATTATATTGGCTTTACCTACCCATGAACAATAAGTTGTACTTCAATTATTTAGATTTGAGTTTATTTGTGTAAAAAGTGTTTTATGTTTGTATTCATATAGTTCCTATGTCTGTTTTGGCAGGCATACCCTCAAGTATTTTATACTGTTTAGGTATTTTAAATGGTCTAAAACAATATTGAATAATATTGCTGACACATAGTGTAGTGTCTCTATTTTTCACTTTTGATTAAATCTATCTTAATTTTAACTTTGTCTGAGATCGTGACTACTATCCCTGCTTTTTTTTTACATAATAAATTCTACTCCTGACCTTTATTTTATCTTTGTGTGTATCTCTCATTTTTATGTTTCTTGAAAGCAACATCTTGTTGAATTCAAATTTTAAATCTGCTCTCCACTTCTATTTTATGGGTAAATTTGTCCCATTCACATTCTAAGTTAGAATTACCTGCTGTGTATTTTCCCCCTCTATCCTTCTCACCCTATTTACTCTATTTCTCCTTAATCCTCTGCTTTACTTCTACCTACTACTTTGCCTTCCTATTCCTTAGCCTACCCAATCCTCTAAAAGTCCCTTCATTATCCTATTTGCCCACCCCTATTCCCTTGCCATCTTATTTCTTTCTGGATTTAGAAGACTTTCATACATACATATATATATATATATATATATATACATATATACATACACACACACACATAGACACACATACACACATATATACATGTTTCCTTCTTTAACCCATTCGCAATGAGAGTAAGTTTCCAGCATTACCCACCAACCCCCTACTAGCTTCTTCTGTATCAATTTTTCCTTTTATGACTCATTTGTATGAGATAAATATTCCTTTTTATCTCTCCCTACACAATTTTATTTTTTTTTAGAATCAGCCCAGTATACTCTGCTTAGTCCAAGTCTTTCTTTCAACCTATCCAAATAATGAAGACAATCCTAAGAATACTGCTAATATTTTCACACGTACAAAGTAAACAATTTGAGTCCCTTATAATTGGTCTTTAATATTTACCTTGTATTTCTCCTGAATCTTATGTGTTGAATTTTTCCTTAAATTCTGAGGTTTTTGTCACAAAAACCTGAAAGTCTTTCAGTTTGTTAAATGTTTGTTTCTATTCAGTACTATACTTAACTTTGCTGGCTAAGTCACCTTTGGTCATAACCCCAGCTCTTTTGCTGTACAGAATATAGTATTCCAAGACCTACAGTCCTTCAAGTGTAGTAGCTGCTAAGTATTGTGTAATCCTTATTGTAGCTACATAATATTTAAATTTTTTTCATGTTGCTTCCAATATTTTCTCCTTAACCTGGGAGCTTTGAAACTTGATCATAATTTTTCCATAAGTTTTCCTCCTCGGATCTCTTTCAGGTGGTGATTGGTGGGTTTTTTCTATTTCTGCTCTGCTTTCTTGTTCTAGAACTTCAGGGCAATTTTCCTTGATAATTTCATGTAATATTTTATCAAGATTCTTTTTTAATAGTAATTCTCAGGTAGTCTGACTATTATATTATTTCTCCTCAATCTGTTCTCCAGATCAGTTGTTTTTCTGATGAGATGCTTCACTTTCTCTTCTATTTTTTCATTCTTTTCATTTTGTTTTATGATTTCTTGGTGTCTTAGAATGTCATTAACTTCCCCTTGCCCAAATCTAATTTTTAAGGAATTATTTTCCTCCTTAAGTTTTTGATTGTCTAATTCCTGTTGATTGATTTTCTTTTCATAATTTTCTTGGATGGCTCTTTTTTCTTCTTCTAATTTTTCCTTGATCTCTCTTCTTTGATTTTGAAAGTCCTTTGTAAGTTCTTCTAAGAACTCTTTTTGTGCTTGGGACCATTTAACATTTCTTATTGAAAAAGAAGTGGCTCTTTTAAGCTTCATTATTTTTCTCTGAATATGAACCCAGATCTTCTCCATCCCCATAGTAATTATCTATGGTTGGGTTCTTTCTCCTTTGCTTACTCATTTTTATTTATTTATTTTTTGTTTTATGTTGTTTTTAGCAGTTATTAGTATAATCAAGTTGTAATCCCAAGGTATGGGGAAGGATGCACCAAGTCTTAGGTCCTTCTTACTGTTATTTTCTGAGGTCTGTCTTGAAGTCCAACCTTGGCCTCTCCTCTCCACTCCTAAGAGGCAGAAATGATCTTGCTCCCCACAGTCCCTCTGGTGCCCATAAACTACAGCTGTCCTCTCTGCCCTAGAACTGAAAACAGGGACTCAGCTCTCCTGCAAGTGCCCACAGTAATCAGGATCCTCACGCCTCACTGCTGCATTTACCAGGTGTTTGCTAGCTCCTTCTCCCCACAGCGACAGCCCAGAATACATCTGGTCAGCACAGATATGCTTAGAAGGTCCCTCAAGTTTCTCCTACTCTATTGTCAGACCCCAACAAGGTTTGCAAAATGAAAGTTTCTAGGACAGAGGCTGTCTCTCAACCCAGCTCCTCCAGGGCTTATTGTTTGTTGATTTTCAGAGTGGGTGTGGAGGTGTTTGCTCTTCACTCAGGCTGAACCTTGGAGAGTCTGTCTTTCCCAGGGTCATCTCAGATTGTCTTAGGAGAACAACTGCTTTACCCCATATTTATTTCTGCTGTTCTAAATCGATGTTCTGTCTTTTTTTTTTTTTGTGGAGGAAATTTAGAGAGCCAAAAGCTTTCTAACCTCCTCTGCCATCTTCCCAGAATCCTTTCTTCTCTCACTCTATTCCAAGCTCCCTGCAATCTGGCTTCTAACCTCATTATACAACTGACTCTTCTCACTAAAGTTACCAATGATCTCTTCATTTTCAAATCGAATAGCTTTTTCTCATTACTTCTCTCATCTGTTGAAGTTGACCACATTTCCCTCTTTAATATTCTCTCCTTTCTGGTTTTTTGTGACTCTTCTTTTCTGGTTCTTTTTCCTCTCTGACTGCTTCTTCTCAGTCTCTTTTGCTGGATCTTCAACCATGTCATGCATACTGTGGGTACCCCCAAGGCTTCCTCTTTGGCCCTCTTCTCTTCACTTTCTATACTCTTCCAGATGGTAATCTTCTCAAGCTTTCTCAGGCTCAAAGATCATATCTATGCCGATGTTTCCTAGATCTATTAATCTCATCCTAGTGTCTCTCTTGAGTGACAATCCAGCATCAGCAAATGCCTTTTAGTCATCTAGAACCCAAACAACTCATATCTTTCCCCTGAAACCCACTTGTCTTCTAAGCTGCCCTATTATTGTTTAAGGAATCATTGTGTTTCTAGTCACCCAGGTCCTCAACTTTGGTGTTATCCTTAACTCTTCTCTCTTGCTCATCCCATATATCCAATCAATTTCCAAATATTGTAATTTATTTCGCTATCACTTCTCTCATTATTTGTCTCTCCATTCACACAGTCAACACCTTTTGCCTGGAATATTACCATAGCCTTCTAATTGGATTCCTAGTTTCAAGTCTCTCACCAATCCAGTGTTGTATGTTCTCCACACATCCAAGGTGATTTTCCTAAAGTGTAGGTCTCACATCTCTCCCTTAGTCAGTATCTCCCAGTGGTTCCCTAGTTCCTCTAGAATCAAATATAAAATTCTTTGTTTGGCATTCAAAGCTCTTTACAACCTTTCCTCTGCCTATTTTTGCATTCTTTTAATATATTTCTCCCCTTTACACAGTCTGTGGTCCAGCCATATCAGCCAATTTTCTGTTCCTCATATACTTCCCTCCATCTTCTGCCTCTGTGTTTTTGCACTGCCCAGTCTCATGCCTGGAATACCTTCCCTCCTAACTTCTGTCTTGTGAAATTCATGGCTTCCCTTAAGATTCAGTTAGCACCATCTGCTACAGGAGGCTTTTCCCAGTCCACCCAGTTGTTAGTCACTTTCCCAATATGGTACTTTCCATCTATTCTGTATTAATCATATATATTGATTTATGTATTTGTTATTTTCCCCTTAGAATATAAGCTCAAATAGGTAAAGAAAGACTACTACCAAATTCCTTTTATGACACAAATATGGTTTTGAGACCTAAACCAGGGAGAGCAAAAACAGAGAAAAAAAAAACAATAAACTAATTCCCCTAGTGAATATTGATGCAAAAATTTTAAATAAAACACTAGCAAGGATACTATAACAATAAATCATAAAGATCATATGCTATGACCAGGTGAGATTTATATGAGGAATGCAGGGTTGGTTCACTATTAGGAAAACAATAAGCATAATTGACCATATCAATAAAAAAAAGTCATATGATTATCTCGACAGATACAGAAAAAGCTTTGGACAAAATACAATGCCTATTCCTATTAAAAACACGAGAGTTTTTGGTCTCCATCTTCACCGCAGAGGAAGCAGAACTAGCATGCCCAAGTTGCCACTACACAGCTGTTTGTCTGTGCACAGGCTCTGCACACCCTCGAGGTAACCAGGAAGGAGACAGTGGCCCAGATCAAGTCCCATGTGGTGTCTCTGGAGGGCATTGCCCCCGAGGATCAAGTCCTGTTTCTAGGGGGCTCCCTGGAGGATGAAGCTGTCTTGGGTCAGTGTGGGGTGGAGCCCCTGTCCACCCTGGAAGTGGCTGGTCAGATGCTAAGAGGTAAAGTCCATGGCTCTCTGGCCTGAACTGGAAAAGTGAGGGGTCAGACTCCCAAGGTGACCAAACAGGAAAAGAGGAAGAAGACTGGGCATGCTAAGAGGAGGATGCAGTACAACCGATGCTTTGTCAATGTAGTACCCACCTTTGGCAAGAAGAAGGACCCCAATGCCAACTCCTAATCCCCTGGTACTTTCTGTCCCGAATAAAGCCACTACAACTCTAAATTTTTTTTAAAAAAATCCCACTAGAAAACATAAGAATAAATGGAACCTTTCTTAAAATCATAAGTATAATCTATCTAAAACCAAGAGCAAGTATTATCTGTAATAGAAATAACTAGAAGTCTTCCCAGTAAGATCAGAGGTGGAGCAAGGATGTCCATTTTTAACACTATTATTCACTATTGTACTAGAAATGCTAGGTATAGCAATAAGAAAAGGGAAAAAAATTGAAGGAATAAAAATAGACAAGCAGAAAACAAGACTATCACTCTTTGACTATGACATGATGATAAACTTAGAGAACCACAGAGTACAACTTTAAAAAAACTTTAACAACAGAGTAACAACTTTAGCAAAGTTGCAGGGTATAAAATAAGCCAATATTAATCATCAGCATTTCTATATATTACAAAAAACACAAAAGAAGAGATAGAAAGAGAAATTCCATTTAAAATAACTGCAGACCTTACAAAATACTAGGGAGTCTGCCTGCCAAGAGAAACCCGGGAACTATGTGAATACAATTAAAAAACACTTTCACACAATAAAGACAGATCTAAACAACATCATGGGTAGTGTGAACCAATATAACAAAAATGGCAATTCTACCTAAATTAATTTGCTTATTCATCTCTATACCAATCAAACTACCAAACTACCAAAACTACCAAATATAGAACTAGAAGAAAAATAAAATTAATCTGAAAGAACAAAAGCTTAAGAATATCAATGGAATATTTTTTTCTTTAAATGTGGAGGAAGGCAGCCTAGCAGTACCAAATTTCAAACTATATTACAAAGCAATAATCATAAAACAATCTGGCATGGGCTAAGAAATATAGTGGTGGATCAGTGCAATAGATTAGATACACGAGACAGAGGAGCGAATGACTATAGTAATCTAGCGTTTGATAAATCCAAAGATCTAAGCTTTTGAGACAAGAACTCACTATTTGACAAAAACTGCTGGGAAAACTATAAAACACTTTGGCAGAAACTAGGTATAGACCAACATCTCACATGATATATACCAAGATAAGGTCAAAATAAATATGTAATTTATATGTAAAGGGTGATACCATAAGCAAATTAGGAGAGCATGGAATAGATTACCTCTCAGGTCTATACATAAGGGAAGAATTTATGATGAAACAAAAGATAGAGAGCATTATGGAATGGAAAAATTGATGATTTTGATTATATTAAATTAAAAAGGACTTGCACAAGCAAAACCAATATAGCCAAGATTAGAAGGAAAGAAAAAAGCTAGGGGAAAATTTTTACAGCAAGTGTCTCTGATAAAGCCTTATTTCACAAATATAGAGAAAATGGAGTCAAATTTATAGGAATACAAGTCATTTCCCAATTGATAAATGGTCAAAGAATATGAATAGGGAGTTTTCAGATGAAGAAATCAAAGTTATCTATAATCATATGAAAAAAATGCTCTAAATCACTATTGGTTAAAGAAATACAAATTAAAACAACTCTGAGGAAAAGGAAAATGACAAATGTTGGAGGGTATGTGGGAAAATTGGGACACTAATGCATTGTTGGTGGAGTTGTGGACTGATCTAACCATTCTGGATAGCAATTTGGAACTACACCCAAAAGGCTATTGAAAATACTCTTTGACTACTTCTAGGTCTGTATTCCAAAGAGATTAAAAAAAGAAAGGGAACTATTTGCACAAAAATATTTATAGCAGCTCTTTTTTATGGTAGCAAAGAATTGGAAATTGAGGGAATGCCCATCAATTGGGGGAATGGATGAACAAGTTGTGGTATATTTATGTAATGGAATACTATTGTGCTATAAGAAATGACAAGCAGGATGCTTTCAGAAAAACTTTGAAAGACGTACATAAACTGATGCAGAGTGAAGTGAGCAGAACCAGGAGAACATTGTACACAGTAACATCAATATTCTATGATCAACTGTGAATGACTTATTCTCTTAGCAATACAATGATCCAAGACAATTTCGAAGGACTCATGATGAAAAATGCTATCTACCTCCAGAGAAAGAACTGATGAAATCTGAGTACAGATCAAAGCATCTATTTTTTACTTTATTTTTTTCCATGGGCTTTTTTTTGGGTTTGTGTTTTCTTTTACAACATGACTAATATGGAAATGTTTTGCATGACTGCACATGTATAATCTATATCAAATTGCTTGCCATCTCAGGGAGGGGCGAAGGGAGGAGAGGAGGAAGGGAAAATTTGGAACTCAAAATTGTTTTTACAAGTAATTGGGAAAAAATGAAATCTTTTTAAAAAATAAGTAAATTAGGGGAACATGGAAAGATGTACCTGTCAGATCTATGGATAAGGAAAGAGTTTATTACCAAACAAGAGATAAAGAGGATCATAAGTAATAAAAGAGATAATTTTGATGTCATTAAATTAAAAGGTTCTTATACAAATGAAAACTCTATAGCCAAAATTATAAGGAAAGCAGGAAACTGGAGGGAGGAAATTTAACTCACAGTTCTCTGATAAAGTTCTTATTTATCAAACATATAGGGAACTGAGCCAAATTTATAAAGATAAAAGCTATTCTCCAATTAATAAAAGGATATGAACAAGCAGCTTTCAGAAGAAGAAATTAAAGCTATCAATAGTGACAAGAAAGGATACTCTAAATAACTATTGACTAGAGAATTGCAAATTAAAACAGTTCTGAGGTGCCACCTCACACCTATTAGATTGGCTAACATGACAGAAAAGGAAAATGATAAATGTTGAAGGGGATGTGGGAAAATATGTACACAAATGCACTATTGGTGGAACTTGTGAAGTGATCCAACCATTCTAGAGAACAATTTGGAACTATGCCCAAAGGGCTACAAAAATGTGCATGCTTTTTGACCCAGCGACACCACAATTAAATCTACATTTCAAGGAGATCAAAAAAAGAGAAAAGGACCCATGTGTACAAAAAATATTAATAGAAACTCTTTTGGGGGTGGCAAAGAATTGGGCATTGAAGGGATGTCTATCAATTGGTGAATTGCTGAACAAGTTTTGGTATGATTGAGATGGAATACTATTGATCTTTAAGAAATGACAAGCAGGATGGTTTTAGAAAAACCTGGGAAGACATATATGAAATGATGCAAAGTCAAGTGAGCAGAACCAAGAGAACATTGTATACAGTAACAGCAATACTGTGACAGTGATCAATTGTGAAAGACTTAAGCACTCTGATCAAGACAATAATCCAAGACAAAGAACTCATGATGAAAAATGTTATACATCTCCAGAGAGAGAACCGATGAGCTCTGAATGCAGATTGAACCCTTCTTCTTTCATTTTATTTTCCTTTCTTTTTTCACAACATAGGTAATGTGGAAATATGCTTAGCATGACTTCATCTATGTAACTGATATCATATTGCTTGCCTTCTCAATGGGTGGTAGAGAGGCAGAAGGGAGAAAGAATTTGGAACTCAAAATTTAAAAAAATGTTAAAAATAAATTTTAAAAGTTGGAAAAAGAATATAAACTCCTTACAGACAAATCGTGTTTTAGCTTTTTATTTGTATCCCCCAGACTTAGCACAGTGCCAAACATATAATAAGTGCTTAATAAATGCTTGTTGATTAATTGGATTATTCCGTCCTGATGGACAGATAGAAAGATGTGAGCAAGATAATGTGAGTTAGATTCAGAATTAGTTGAATGACAACCCAAAGAGAAGTCATTACTATCAAACCAGAGAGAATTTTCTCCTGGAATCCTACTGTGTCCTAGGCTGTTAGCATACCTGACATACTTATCAACTTTGTGGATCACACAAAGCTAGTAGGGATAGCTAACATATAGCAGAACTGCGTCTGCATTCAAAAGGATCTTGAGAAGCTAAAATGATGAGCCAAATATAATAAGATGAAATTATAGTAATATATCACAAAGATCATACACTATGAACAAGTGGAATTTATACCAGGAATGTAGGACTGATTCAATTTTAGGATATATAGATAAGTGTAAAGTCCTGTACTTGGGCTCCAAAAAAACAGTCACACATGTAATATGAAGGAACCTTCACTAGAAAACAATTCTTCTGAAAAAGATTAGTTGGGTTTTTTGCTTTGTTTTGTTTTATGCATTGCAAGTTTAATTCGTATGGCAGCAAGGAATAGTAGATAGAGCACTGGATTTAAATTCGGGAATATCTGAGTTCCAATCCTGCCTCAGATATCTATTAGCTGTGTGATCAGTTTCCTTATTTTAAAATGAGGATAACAATAGCATCTACCATATGAAGTTGTTGTGAATATCAAATGAGATAACACATGTAATGCTTTGTAAACTTTAAATTAAACACTATTTAAATCAATATAAATCAATATCATGACATAACAGAGAAAAAAGATGAAGTGATCTTAAGCCGCCTTAAGAGAGGTGGCGTAATGCCCAGGGTTCAGGTGATAGTGGTGCAGTGGATAGAGTTGGGCCTGGAGTCAGGAAGACCTAAGTTCAAATCCAGACAAACGTGACCCAGGTCAAATCACTTAACCCTGTTTGCCTCAGTTTCGTCATCTGTAAAACGAGCTGGAGAAGGAAATGGTAAACCACCTCTGTTTCTTTGCCCAAAAAAACAAAAAACAAACCAAAGCAAAAAGCGGTCAGAAACAGAAGGGCATGACTGAAAATAACACAACAATGTCAGGTAATGGTTTTGCTATACTATGGTGGTAGTAAGTAGTAATAAGACAACATCTGGGGTATTGTGTGTTCAGTTCTAGGTGCCATATTTTAGAAAGGACATTGATAATCAGTAGAGTGTCATGAGATGACCATTCTAAGAAAATGGGAATGTTAATCCTGGAGAAGAGAAGACTTAGTGGTAAAAGGGGCGGTGGAGGTGGGAATGATTAAGTATCTGATGGATTATCACATGGAAGAGGGATCAGATTTATTCTCCTCAGTCCCACAGGACAGAACAAGGAATGATGGGCAGAAATTACAGAGAAGCAGATTTAGGCTTGATGTAAGGAAAAATCTCCTAACAATTAGACCTATTCAAAGATGGAATGGACTGTTCTGGGGCTTCCTGAGGAGGCCAGATGGCCATTTGTTGGAAATGTTGTAGAAGGGATTGTTGTTCAGGGCCAGCTTGGCCCTGCTGGCCTCTGAGGTCCTTTCTAATGCAGTCTCTGTGATTCTGTTTTCTGGCTCCAAGTTCAAGATTCTAGCCACTATACCATGCTGCTTCTCCTTAAGACCAAGAAACTTCTAATAGAGAGTGTGCTTTGTTTCAGCCACGCTGAAGCAATACTGTCATTTTCCAGTAAGCCTGAGTGTATTTAGTATTTTTTTAAACATAACTGACTCATTCTAAGGGAAAGAATGCAAGCATTTCAGTAAAAATAAACTACAGCAGAAGATCCTTGCCTACTTCTCTGTGGATGCCATTGTTTGTCAGCCTCTATACTATAAGCTCATGGTTCAAGGACAAAGACCACCTTAGGCACTGAGAAGTGTTTAATGTGGCCTTGGTAAATCACTCTGACTCTTAGGCCCCTGGTTTTCTCAGCTTTAAAATTAGGTGGTTGGATTAGATGATCTCCAAGGTCCTTTAGCTGTGTGATGGTAGGTAAGTCACTTAATCTGCCTCAGTTTCCTCATCTTCAAAACGAGGATAATAACAACACCTACATTATAGGATGGTTGTTGCTTTTGGAGAAGAGCAAATGAAATAATATTTGTAAAGCACTTTGCAAACCTTAGAGCGCTATATAAATGCTAGTTGTTATTCTTATTTTTATTATTATGTTATGTTCTATAGTCTCTTTCCAGTTTAATATTGTCCATTCCAAGGTCCCTTCTAAGTGGATCGTCATCATATGTTTGCTCCTCAGAGAACATACATTGTCCATCAAGAGTGTCTCTATAGATGGAAGTCTGGGTAATTGCCTTATATTCCAGGAAGGAAATGCATTAGGATCACATAACACACATGCCACACTATATAACGTTATTCTTAGGACAGAGAACACATGCTCCTATGGCAGCTACTGACTAAAGCTAAACCGTCTGCCTCAACTTCTTCCTGCACTGGTAATGTGGCTACCCAGGAGCTGATGACAGTTTAATAGACTCTTTACCCTTGAATGCTAAGGGAAAAATAACTCACAGCATTATGACATACGAAAGTAATGTGCTTTATTTTTAGGCAATGCGGTGGGAGAGCCAGAAACATATGGAGAAAGTAGACTACAGATCTGCATCACTTTTTCTTGGGAGGCTTGGGAGGGTTAGTGGTGGAAAAATCCCTGAGCTAGGAGGCAGAAGATTCAGATTTGAGTCCTGATTGACACTTACTGGCTCTCTGACCATGGGTGAGTCATTGTCCCTCTTTAAAACTCAATTTTATCGTCTTTAAATGAGGAAATTGTACTAGATGATTGGTTCCTCTCAGGGATGGTGTATTGTGTATAATAATTACAACACCAATATTTAATAAAATTCCTAACTTCTTAGGAGCATCCTAAGTTCTTACAATCTTACAATGAGCTTTCTCGTTACTAGGAAGTCAATTAATAATAACAATTAATACAGTTAATAATTATAACAGCAACAACAATAATAGATGGCCTTTATGCAGCACCTTAAGGATTTAAATATTCTTTCACAATGAACTTGAGATGTAGGTGCTTTTGTTGCCCCCTTTGATGAGGAAACTGAGGCAGCCAGAAGTTGTGACTTGCCAAAGTCTCACAGCTAGTAAAAGTCTGAAAACAAGATTTGAATCCAGTTTGGCTCTGGCCTCCGAGATTCTTTCTAATAGAATTTCTGTGATTCTGTTTTCTGGCTCCAACTTCAAGGCTAATTTTGATGGATAGGTGGCTCAGTGGAGAGAGATCTGGGTCTGGAGTTAGAAAGTCTTAGTTCAAAACTAGACTCAGACACTTTCTAGCTGCGACCCTGGACAAGTCAGTTAGCCCTTTGTTGTTGGCCTTGGTTTTCTCAAGTGTGAAATGGGCATGATAATAATAGTACCTACCTCCCAGTATTACTGTGGGGACCAAATGAGATAATTATGAAGTACTTAGCACAGTGCCTGGCACATAGTAAGCACTATGTAAATATTAACTATCATCATTATTATTATTATTCCTGATTCCAAGTCCATTGCTTTATCCACTGAGTCACCTAGCTGCCTCATTTTTTTCATATTTTAGAGCAGGATTCAAACTATGGCCCAAGGGCTAAATCTTGGGCTATAATATAATATGATAGAATGCAATATGTACTCATATATTATATTATGTAACATATAATAATATATGATATAACATAAAATTTTTACATTTTTATATACAATAAAACTTTATTTTAAAATGCAAAAAACAAATCTTAGATCACAGGCCATTCAAAAACAGACAGTGGGCTGGATTTTGTATGATGGCTGTAGTGTGTCAACTCCTGATGTAGGATATCTTCAGGCTTTAATATTGTGTTCTAAGGTCCTTTTCAGCTATCACATTTTATGTTCTAAGGTTTCTTCCAGCTAAAACATTCTATGTTCTAAGGTCTCTTCCTGCTCTATGTTCTGAGGTTCCTTCCTAAACTCCTACAATCTACAGGATTTTTCATTAGTAGGAAGTCAGGTCTACAGAGTATAATGTTTCAAGCTTTGGAACACTTACCCTTCTTTCTGCCACAAAATGGCTAAAAAAAAAGTGAGATCCCAAGAATGCATCCACAGCTAATTGGGAACAAGCAAGTGACCTTCACTAGTTCAAAGAATCCCTTCACCATAGTAACAGGACCTAGTAAAAATGAGTTCCTGGATTGAACATCAGCCATGAGATCAGATATCTCTGATTTTATTCTTTACTCTGAGGCTAAGTCTCATTTTAAACCCTATAAGAGTCTTACTCTAAGTCCTCTCTCCTCAATCTGTGAACCTAAGGAAGAGCCACTCAGAAGACCTGAGTTTGAGCAGTGTCTGTATGATCTTGTGAGAGCCTCTTCCCCATTTCTGAATCTGTTTCCTCATCTGTCAAATGGGGATAATGATACTCTCACAGAGCTGTGGTAAGAAAAGTGTTTTGTAATAAAAAAAAGTTTATGGTACATGTGGTCTATTATTATTTCATCTTTGATACTTCAAAAGACCCATTACTTCACTGATGTGGTCACTCCCTTCACTCATGCAGATCTGGGCCCCTTTATGCCTCAGAAAGACCAAACTTCCTGATTTGCTGGGTTCATCAGAACACATGACTGGGCAGCCAGCCTTCCAGTGATTGCAATTCTCTGCACTCGGCAACTTAGTTCTTGTCTAACAGACACAGAGAACATCACTGGGGCCTGTGTTTGAAGCCTTTGCAGTTTGATAAGCCCTATCCAAGCTTATGTTCTACTAAAAGCTCCAACAGAGCTTTTTAGAACCAGGATCATCCCTCCATGCTGCAATGAGTCTTGGAGAAGGACTTTAATGAGTATTTAATAATAATGATAACAAAAACAATAATGACGATGATACTACTATAATTATTGTGACTGTAATTCTTCTAAGATTATGGCATTCCATGATTCACAGCTACTGAAAGAAAGTGTTACAAAAGAAGGAAATAAGCATTTAGTGTCCATGTGCCCGGTACTATGCTAATTGCCTTACAAATATCCTCTCATTTGATCTTCACAACCACCCCAGAAAATAGATGTTATTATTATCCCCATTTTGCAGGTGAGGAACCTGAAGTAGGCAGACGTTAAATGACTCGCTCAGGGTCAAACAGCCAGTAAGTGTCCTTGGGCAGATTTGAATTCAGGTCTTCCTCCCTCCAGGCCCAGCACTTTGTCCCCTGTTAGCTGCTTCTAAAGATGGATTTGTTTTTGTTTCTGTTTGGCAGCAGAGATTATCTTGAGCTCATCGATAGTCTCCTACGATTTCCCCAATACAAACCAGCCTGCTCTACTCCTCCTGATCAATTCTGGAGCAATCTATAGTTCACCTGTAGTGCTTTTCCAAGAGATACATAGGTACTAATGACTGCCAATAGGCTGTCCAACTGTGTATATTCTGGGCAATATTCATCCTTCAACCACTTGTTTCTTTGTTTTTCCCAGTGTGGAATCATAATTACAGGTGACCTATAAATGGCCCATGTGGTAAGTGTAAGTGGAGTGTAGTCTGCTACCAAAGGTAGAAGTGGCCTGTAAGACATAATCTAAGATGAGGAGACTTGTAACTAGGTCAGCATGACTGAGGCTTCGCCACAGGGCACTGAAATTTAAAGAACAAAAATTTCAAATGATGATTTAGAAAGATTATGCAATTTCAAGATTTGTCAGTTTGTTTTTGGTACCACTTTTACTCCTTGAGCAGGTAGATAGTCATAGGCCAGAATATTAGCAGAGCTTTAACTCAGCCAAGGCAAGTGGGGCTTTGCCCCAGGTCTTCAAATTTATTGGATGTCAACAGCACTTGCAGTCTTTCAGAAGCACAGAAGCAACAAAGCTTAGTGTCTAGTTTGCAAGAACAATTAGTTAAAATAGGATGCTACTAGACGATAAGCAGGGATGGGCTCCTTCCCTAGGTCATCTTTCTTTTCTCCCCTACCCAGTGGCTTTCCCAGCAACAGCCTCAAAAGAGTGACCCAATGTCTTTATCCCTTTCCCATGAAATACCGTTGTGTTCCATTCTCACAAGAGCTGAGGGTATGATTCTTTTTGCTTGTCCTAAGAATGGTTTGTGACACTTACTGGGAAACAAGAATTTCTAGCTATTCCTTTGCTAATCAGCTAAACTAGGAAGCTACCAGATGGTATATTTCCCCACCCCATCCTCTCCTTCCCTGCCCTGCATCCTAATACTAGGGAAGCTCTTCCTTTAACCATCTCTGTCTTACTTCACCATCTAGGCAATAGCCAATCTAGCACTACAGTGCTTCTCGGTATCCGAGGATCTTCCCCCACAGAGGCCTCCAACCCAGGGTCTTTGTTTCCCCCTCCAGGGGCATTGTCTGGGATCTCTAATCATAGAGGGCTGGGGTCCTAGGGTCTCTTCTCTCACTTTGCTGAATTTTCCTTAATTCCTTCTTATATTATTTTAAATTAGTGAAATATAAAGTTGATTTGAGGGCACATTTGGTGCTGATTGTCCTGACACAACATTGTGAGTTACAATTCTGCTCGTAAATACATGTGACTTAAGGAGGAGGAGGATTGGTCATGTAGTGAGAGTTAAGGAGTACTGATAGATAGCTTGAAGGATGTGTTGGCATCCACAGAATATTAAAAGAACCAGAAGGGCCCCCCAGAGTGTTGGATGGGTCTTCAGTGGAGTTAGTCAAGAGGCATTTGGGTCAGGCACTTTGCTAAGCATTGGGGATACAAAGAAAAGACATGGTCCCTGCTCTCAGGAGCTCAAAGGCTAACAATAAGCAAGCTATATATAGGATAAACTGGAGGTAATCAACAGAGGGAAGAAACTAGAATTAAGGGGCATTAAGAAAGGCTTCTTATAAAAGGTGGGATTTTAAGTGGGATTTTGAAGGAAACCAGGAAAACTGGGGAGAAGTTGAGGAGGAAGAGCACTGCAGGCATGGGGAAGAGCCAGTGAAAATGCCCAGAGTTGGGAGATGAGTGTCTTGCTTGAAAATTAGCGAAGAGGCCAGTGTCAATGAATCACAGATGGGGAAGGGGAGTGTGACATGTTCAGAACTGTGCTTTAGGAAGATCATTTGGCCAGCTGAGTGGAGGATGGACTGCATTTATGGACAAGAACCTCACATTCTGAAGACACGGAGGGGTTACAATCTACTCCAGAGAGTACAATGGCCATATTATTGACACTATAAATCCGCTGAGGCATCAAATTATTTTTGTTATATAAGACTCAAAATTATATCACTTAATCAGTGCTTCTGAAATCAGCTAAAATAATAAATACGATTGAGCAAATATTTGATAATCGATTCGATTCAACAAGACGTCCTTCCCTCATCACCTCCAAACTGATCACAATGCTGTTAACTCGTCTTGATTGACACCACCTCTCTCAGTCTCCTCCTCCTCTGATTGGATAGTTAGAGGATGGAGTACCAAACTCATTCCAAAGCCTTCCACAGAACAAGATGCCCCTACTCTGGGTACCCATAGGTCTCCCTGCCCCACCCCTTTCCTGCCTCCTTTTGTGTGTTGTCTCTCCCCCATTAGATTGTAAGCTCCTTGGGGGGCAGGACTGTCCTTCTTTTTAATAATTAAATCCCCAGTGCTTAGCACAGTCCCTAGTACATAGTTTATTGGATTGGATGAGGGAGAATTTGAGAAGGATTGTTATAATTAAGGGGAAAATAATGACTGCATACCTCCAAGATAATAGACACTTGTGCACAGAAGTATGGGGGGGGGTAGGGAAGGCCACAATGCAAAAAATAAGGTATGAAACACAATATGGAGACAGTTAAATTCAATTCAGAAAATACGCAATAAATGCCTACTGTGTAAAAGGCATTGTACTCAGTCCTTTGAGATACAAGAACAAAGAAAAATAATAGTGTCTGTCCTGAAGGTGCTTACCATTTATCAGGTGGGAATACCATATATGCAAAGATAAATACTATAATACAAGGTAGGGTATAACAGTGCAAAGGAGAATTAAATTTTCAAAATACCCCTAGTTCCCCAGTTCCTGAAAGGAGAGAAATATAGCCACTTATCCTCAAAATTAAGTGGTGGGATGAACCTTTGGGGTGCTGTCTCACAAGGTACTGATAGATGACAGTCATCTCTGAGAAAATAAAGGCAGGACCAATAGCTCACATTTCTATAAGATTTGACAATTTACACAATGCTTTCAGGGTACATCCTCTCACTTGATCCTCACATATCCCTGGGAGGTGGACAGTGCAAATGCAATTGTTTTCATTTCACAGATGTTTGGGGAGAGCCTGAGAAGTTAAATGACTCGAGATGCTACAGAGGGGGAGGTAAAGTTGGCAACTTTTGCCTTGCATTCTGGCTGCATGAAGGCCCCTGACCCTTTTGAGCCAGTATTCAAGGTCCTCCACAATCGGGCTCCAATTTGCCTTTCCAGCGCTGCTTCACTCTTCTCCACTTTACACACTCTATCCCCCAGTGAAATGAGAATACTCAGTACCGCTTGTTCTTGTCCTGCCTTGTCCTGTCTCCCAGCCTTTGTTTATACTTTTCTCTCTGTCTGGAGTGCTCCATTTGCCTCCCCTTCCCTTCCTCCCCACTCAAATTTCCACTTGCTGAAGTAATTTCCTTTCTTCAAGGCCCTACTCAGATCCCCCTCCCCCAACCCCATGAAGCCTTCTTTAATACCTCCAGCTGCAAGTGATCTCTTCCTCCTTGAATTTCTTTTAGCCTTTTGTTAGGACCTCTCCTTTGCACTCATTGTCTCTATTGAACTATAGTTGCACTGCAGATGGAAAACAAAGCTAGAATCCAATAGGAGGAGGGGTTAAATTGGGTCTCATCTTGGAAATTTCATAGAATTTTCAATTATCCAACACTCGCCACGATAAAAGCTGGTCTACTTAAACACCAAACTTCTTCTAGGAATGCTGTATGGCTGTGAACCTTGGAACACCATGAACTCTGAAACTATAGGTGACCTAATCCACAGATATATGATAGGATTAAGCAGACTCCCACCTATTACCAGTCAGCTAACTGTCATTTAATTAAGTACCTACTACACACCAGGCCCTGCACTAAGTGCTCAGGGTACAAAGAAAGGCAAAAACAGAACATCCCTGCTCTCAAGGAAGTCACAGTCCTAAACATAGCTTGCAGACAAGAAGAGGCTTTTTGACACATTCAGTGACACTTAGGACCTTGAAAAGGAGGTGGGCTGTCCATGTCATTAGACATGATAGATGGACAGCCCAAGTGCTGCAGTGGTACCCAGGAGACATTAAAAGAACCAGAGGAAGGTCCTCAGGGCATTGGGTGAACCCTCTGAAAAGCTTTGTCTAAAGACAAGGAATGGAGAAAGAGACCTGTGGAAGAAGCATCGTCATGGATAAAGTCATAGATACACAAATATTGAAATATGCGTATCTTATGTCTCCTACTAGACTGCAACTACTTGTGAATTATGATCTTTTCTGACTTTATCTTTCTATCCCCAGAGTCAAATGTTGGACCCTGTATCACATAGGGGCTTAACAAACTGTTGTTGAATTGAATAAAAACAGAGCAATGAATCCCGGCCACCAATTTAGGCATTTTGCTCTTTAACAAAACGACAACAGTCAAGAAGCAACAAGCATTTACTTAGCTCCTGCTATGTTTTGTTAGGCTGTGGAGATACAAAGAACAATTCTCTGCATTTAGTATGATATTCTATCTGGGGAAATAACAGATACATATTTGTACATATGTGTATATAGGTTTTTAAATTCAAAATATTTCCAAGTAAATACAAAGTGATGGGGGCAGGGTGCAGAGTACTAGTAGCTACTGGAATTTGAACTGAGCTTTGAAGGAATCTAGTAATTCTAAAAGGAGGAAGTAATGAATGGATCCTAGGCCTAGGGGTAGGGAGTAGGAGATGACAAAGGTGTGGAGCTGGAGCTGGAATGTCCTGGGGAAGAAATAGCTAGAAGGCTGGTTTGGCTAGACAGATGCACAGAGTGCATAAAGAGAAGTAATATGAAACAAGCCTGGAAATGTAGGTTGGAGCCAGATTGTGAAGCACTTTAAATGCCAAACAGAGGAGGTTATATTTTTATCCTAGAAGGCAAAAGGGAAGAACTGAAGCTTCTTGAGCAAGGTAGTGATATGGTAAGACCATGCTAGATCCAGAAATGACCTTAGAACATAGAGCTTCAGATCTGGACAGGAGCTCAGGACATAGACGGTTACCCTTGAAAGGACGCACCTCCCCTCATACTATCATCATATAACATTCTTCCCTTTCTTAGCCAAACCAAACTCTTAGAAAAAGCTGTCTGTGCTCATTGCTTCTGCAGTTATTCCTTCCACATCTCAGGGGTTAGGGGTGCTGCACCCTCATGATCTGAAAAATCTGCATACAATTTTTTGGCTCTCCCTTCATACCCAAGAAGAAGTCTGAATCTTTTCTTTCTCTTTTATGGGGTGTTTACAGTGCCTTATTGTAAAAGTTGGGTTAAGTATTCAGTCATAGGCTCTGTGTCATCTGCTGGCTTTTGTGTGCCATTTGAGACTTCCTCTGACTCCCCAAAATTTTCCTCAAAATTCTCATTTAATTTCCTATGCCAACCTATGGTATATTGAAACCACAGTGAGGAAAGTCACAATGTGGAAGGGATAACTGTACTTTCTGTTCTCTCACTTCCCAAACCGTTGTAGTCTGGCTTCCAAACTCATCATTAAACTGAAACTGCTCTTTCCAAAGCTACTAGTCATCTCTTCATTGGTAAATCTGATAGCTTTTTCTCAGTCCTCCTGTATATTATCCCTTCTCTGGATTTTCATTACATTACCCTCTTCTGATCCTCTGCCAAAAGTATCTGTGTGGTGCCAGGACAGAGGGGTTGGCCTGGAGTCAGGAAGACCTGAGTTCAGATTCAGCCTCAGATAATTACTAGCTGTGTAACCTTTAGGCAGGCCATTTAATTTCTATTTGCCTCAGTTTCCTCAACTGTAAAATGGACATTACAATAACACTTGCTTCCCAGAGTTGTTGTAAGGATTAAAAAAAAAGAGAGAGAGAGATAATATCTGTAAAGAGCTTAGCTCAGTGCCTGGAGCATTCTAAGTGCTACATAAATGCTAGTTATTTTAACCTACCTATCTGATTGCTCCTTCTCAGCCTCCTGTACTGGGTCTTCATTCATATCATGCCTTCTAACTGTAGATGTAGCTCCAAGATTCTGTCCTGGGCCTTGTTCTCTTTTCTCTCTACATACTTTCATTTGGAAACCACATTAGCTACCGTGGGCATAATTATCTTCTCTGTTTTTTTGTTATTCAGACGTCTTAGTCACATCCAATTCTTTGTGACTCCATTTGGAAAAGATACTGGAGCAGTTTGCCATTTTCTCCTCCAGCTCATTTTACAGATGAGAAACTGAGGCAAACAGGGTTAAGCTCAGGATCACACAGCTAGTAGGTGTCTGAGGCCACATTGGAACTGGGAAAGATGAATATTCCCGACTTCAGGCACCCTCCCTATTCACTGTTCCACTTGGCTGCCATCATCTCTATAGAGATGATAATTTTACATATACATCTGTATACATACATATATACATACATGTATATATACATTTACATACGCACACATACATATTATATGTTTGTACACACACACATATGTATACATATGCCAAGCTCTGTTCTCATATCACCAACTGCCTATTAGGTATTTCGAATGAGATGTCCCATAAACATCTCAAACTTGACACCTGCATAACAGAACTCATCTTTTCTCTCAAATCCATCCCTTTTCCAGATTTCTCTATTTCTTTCTGTCAAGGGTACCAGTATTCTTCCAGTCTACCCAGTTTTGCAACCTCGGCATTATTCTTGATGCCTTATTTTCCATTACTTCGCTGATCCAATCAGTTGCCAAATCTTGCAGTTTCTAACTCTATGACATCTCTCTCACACAAGCCCTCATTACTTCTCACTTGGATTATTGCAATGTTCTCCTAATTGACCTCCTTGATGCGTTCTGTGACTCTAACCCATCCTCTACATTGGTGCCAAAGTGATTTTCCTTAAGGGTAGGTCTGACCACATCACTCCCTTACTCAATACTTTCTAGTGGCTCCCTATTGCCTCTGGCACAAAATATAAACCCTTTTGTTTAGCTTTTAAAGTCCTTTGTGATCTGGCACCAAAATTACCTTCTCAGTCTTAATTATATATCTCCTTTTTGTCCCCTGGGGTCTAGCCAAAGGAACTTCTCGTACATGATACTCCCATTTCCCATCCCCATACCTTTTCACTGACTCTCAACTGTAATATAATTCTCTACCCCCTGATGTATGCCTCATAAAATCCCTTACTTCCTTCAAGACTTAGCTCAAGCATTACCATCTAAATGAAGTCTTCTCTGATACCCCAACTGCTAGTGCCATCCCATAACTATTTTGTATTTATTTTCTTTTTGCCATGTCTATATTTATAGCACGTACATTGTTGTTCATCCTTGGTTCTTAAAGAGGACCGATGACGTCAGGAGGGTGATGTCCTGACTTGCAAGTGAATTGGATTTAAGTGAGACAGACCTGTGCAAACTCAACAGCCCCACTGTCTCCTCCAGAGTTATCAGTGTCCACTGGCAAGATATAGGTCAGAATGACTGGCAATGGCCAAGGATGCAGTGCAAGACCTTGGTCTTTTAAAGCTAACGTCGTTCCCATGTGTCATTTTGTCTGAGGCAATATGTAGTAGTTAAAGGCTAGGTAAGAAATGAAGAAAAAGATGACCTAGTTTTTCTTCATAAAAGAAATCAATCAGGGAGGGCAAGACCCCCAGAGTTTCTGGCCAGAACAGAAACAATTGCTATTTACACTCAGTCTGAACCATCAAAACCAAAACAATGAGCAAGTGAGGCTTGGTCTGAGGCCTGTTATTGGCCAATCAGTGAGAGTCAGAGTGATTTGGGCTTAAAGACCTAAAGTAGCTCCATTTGAATCCCAGTGGGCCTTATCAAAGCCTGTTTTTTCAGAGCTATATTTCAAAAAGTCATAAATGAAAACTACATGAGACAAAAGAGTTAATTGTCCCAGTTTAAAAGAAAAAAACGATGATAGAATAAATGAGTAGGGAAGAAAAAAAATCTAGCCCCAAACCACAAGCTGCGTTGTAAAATATAAGTGAGCAAAATTCATATTCCTTTGGACAGAGCACCCACATATAAGGTTATGACTCCCCATGTGGAGGAGTAAATAGTAGCATTGCCCAACTGGAACTAGCCTGTTGGTTCCCCCTGGGGGTGGGGGAGGAGGCAGCTACTACTGCTTATAGATTGTTGTTCCTCCTTCCCTCTTAAAGAGGACCAATGACATTAGAGGTGTCTTGACTTGCAAATATACTCTAGAGGTCAATCTCTCAACCCACACTCAGTAGTTATAATTTGGATGCTGAAGCAAGGCTACTGCTCCTTTCAGGCAAAGCCTAAGGGTCTTAAGGTATCTTTTAGAACTTTGCCTCAAAGGCCTCCAACTAGTATATTCCCTTCAATACTAATCACCAGTGATTACTGCCCCAATATAATTTTGATCAGCTGATTTTCCAAAATCAATTAATCCATGAACATAAATTGGTTTTTACAAAGGACTATTTACTGAGAAAGTATAGCAAGGACAATATTTTGTAACACATTCCCCTTGAACCAGGAGATATTTTGCCCCACACACCTGTTGGGTCTCTGGGGAGAGTGGACTCAAACTTAAAGTGATAATTATCAGACATTTATCCTACCAAGTTCATTTTGGGCAGTGACATAGCCTATGGATGATTCACTTCCATGGTCATAGAACATGGTGTCTCAGCTGCCAGACCGATTAATTTCTGGTCTGGGACATACAGATTGTTCCTAAGGGCTGATTCTTCAGGATCTCTGGCTGTAGCTATCAGTAGACTTAACACAAACTCTGGTTTTTGGACTTTTGATGGTTCTTCTGGCTTTTCAAAGCTTATAAGGATATAACCTGATCAGTTCTTTCTCTCAGTTCCTTCTCTCTCTCTCTCTCTCAGTCTCTGTCTTTCTGTCTCTCTCTCTCTCTGTGTCTCTCTCTCTTTCTCTGTCTGTCTGTCTCTGTTTCTGTCTCTCTCTCTCCCCGCCCCCAAACCCCAGGATTAGGAAAGAATACATGTGAGAGAGATAGAAAACAGAAGCAGAGGTGGCACTAGATCTTCACAACTACATCGCAGTTGGGTGTGAGATTAGGCTGCTGGTAGATTGTCTCTTCCCCTACCTGGAGGCTTCTGGCATTTTTAATTCCACTCAAAAGACATGGAGGTTTCACCTTTTGTATGTACACTCACTTCCAACTCAGCACGCAAGTGAAAGTCTTTCAGGAAATTGACAGGCAATGAAGAATACTTATGCAGGATCTGAAGCAGTGATAGAAGGGACTTTCCATTATGAATTTCTCGAAGTAGGCTTACCAAGTCTACAGATGGATTGGCAACAGGCAGGCCGCTGGGTGGCACAGCGGAAGGAGTGACAGGCCGGGAGTCAGGAAGATCTGAGTTCAAATGAAGTCTTAAACACTTAGCAGCTGTGTGACCCTGGGCAAGTCACTTCACACTGTTTGCCTCAGTTTCCTCAACTGTAAAATGAGCTGGAGAAGGAAAATGGCAAACCATTCCAGGATCTCTGCTAAGAAAACCCTAAAAAGGGTCATAAAGAGTCAGGCATGACTGAAAACAACTAAACAGCAATAAGGTATTATGTGTGCTCTAAGGACTAGGCCTCATTGGCTAGTCCCCCATTATGTATTTACATATGTACGTGTCACCCCGCCCCCCCATAGAATGTAGATACTTTGAGAACAGGGACTGTTTTTGAATTCTCAGTGCCTAAGAGTATTCTTGATAAATAGAAATGGTTTAATAAATGCTTTTTGTTTGGTTCATTTATATTAGAACAGAATTTTGTAGTCTGAAAGAGCCTTATAGGTCATCTTGTCTAATACTCTCATTTTGCAGTATAGGGAACTAAAGCCTAAGAAAGATTAAATGACTTGTTCTAGGTTGCCCAGGTAATTAGTAGCTGAACCAGATCATCAGCAGGATATATTACTCTGTTGTAGGCACTGTGCCAAACACTGGGAACACGAAGAAAGGCAACACATTCTCTGGCCTCAAGGAGCTCACATTCTAGAGGTCTAGACAACAACAGGCAAAAATCCAATGTGGGCACAAGCTATTTACAATGTAAATGGGAGGTAATCTCAGAAAGTACTGGGGTGAGAGAAGGGGAGGGAAAAAGAGCTTCAGGGGGTCGGGGATAACCAGAATAGGTCTTTTGCAAAAGGTGGAATTTGAGCTGAGTCTTGAAGGAAGCCAGGGAAGCCATGATGTAGAGATGAGGGAGAGAGTTTCAGGTTTGGGGGACAGTTGGCGAAAATCCACTGAGTAAGGAGATGGAGTATCTTGTAAGATGAACAGCAAGAAGGCCAATGTCACTGGATCACAGAGTTCACAGGTATAAGTTTTGCAAAGACTGGCAAGAGGATGCCAAAGGATTTATATTTGATCCTGGAGGTAATAGGGAACCACCGATGTATATTGAAAAGGGAAGTGACATGGTCAGAAGATCACTTTGTTAGCTAAGTAGAAGATGGATTGGAGTGGGCAGAGAGTTGAGGGAGGGAGACTAACCAGCAAGAATGGACTGTTACAATAATCTAGGCATGAGGTGATGAGAGCCTGCACCAAGGCTGTGTGAGTGATTGACCAAAGCTAGAATAGAATCTGAATCTCCTGGTTTTCAGTCTAGAATTCCTTCTATTTTATTACACTGTCTTCCATCATAAAGGAAATAGATTAACAACACAGTAGCTTTGAGTTGGAAAGAACTGGAGAGATTGTGGACCACCAACTGTATCAGAAGAGACTTCTGTACATACTTCTGTACATGCTACAGGCACCCAGACATTTTTGTGGGCACGCCAGTTACAACCTTCTTTGAAATGGTGCCAAGGTTGTGTCTCACCAAAGAGCACATTTTTATTTATAGTCTCCTGTGTGGGACTTTTGAACTAACTCCTAACTCTGGGAGAGATCTTGATAACAACCATTTCCTTGGAGAAGGTTCACAAGAAATAAGATGAAAAAACACTACAGAGACCATATGTGTCTAGTAGTGCTTTGCCTTCAGAAAGTGTTTGTTTATATGAGTGGCTGGGTGTTGGAAGGTAGATTCTTTTCCTCTTTATATGATTCAAAAGACTTAGAATTTGAAAAAGATTATATAGACATTTTTGAGGTAGGTCATATTGTCCTTAGGAACACCATAGCCTGTTAGATCTGGGGTGTCCTTTAGAACATAAAATGGTAGGTATGGAAGGGACATTAGAATAGCAATAAAAAATATTGGAGTGGAAATGGAACTTGGAATATAGAATATGACCCCTTAATATGTTAGAACTGCAATGGACATAGTGCTATAACTTAGAATATAGAATTTTAGAATGGGAAAGGTGTTCAGAACATACAGTATTGAAATCAGAAGAGACATTAGGGATCTTATTGTGCAAGGTTAGGAAAGAGGGAGAGAGAGAGAGAGAGAGAGAGAGAGAGAGAGAGAGAGAGAGAGGTATGAAATGACTTGAACAAGGTCACACAACGAGTTAGTGGCAGAGCCAGGACTAGAAGCTAGATGTCCTGGTCACCTCATCTATTGCTATTTTCACTATTCTGCTTCTGTTGTTTTGAATGTTTTTTAAAAAAGAAAGAACAAATGCTCCCTTGGGTTTAAAAAGTCTGAGGATAAAGTAAAAATAATTTTTATCAAAAAAAAGTATCAAAAGGCACTGCCATCACTATAAACTAATAAGTAAATAAGGTTCTACCTCTTACCTTTTCTCCTTGATACTCTCTTCTCTCCAAGTTTCCTTGATACTACTTCATCTTAGTTTTCATCCTACCTCAGAGATGAGATACAATGTCATATAGTGGCAAGGGTCCTGGATGTGGAGTCAGATGAGCTGGGTTCAGATTTTGCCTTGGACACTTATTAGCTGTGTTCTTCCTGTTGGACCACTCCATCTTAGTCTTCTTTTCTGGACGTTCATCCAGGTGATATCTGCTAACTGTGGATGTCCCTCAACACTCTCTCTGGGCCCTTTTTTCTTCTTCCTCTATAATATTTCACTTGTTGATCTTATTAGCTCCCAAGGAGTCAATTATCAGCTCTATGTAGATGATAATCAGATATACTTGTCTAGCCCTAACCTCTCTCCTGACCTCCAATCTCACATCTCCATCTGCTTGTTAGATGCTTTGAACTGAATGTCTTATAGACAGCTAAAACTCAACATGCTCAAAACTATACTGATTCTGTCTGAGCTCCCTTCTCCCCTGCCTACTTCCTAACTTCCCTGTTACTGTTGAGGGCATCACTGTTGACCGAGTCATTCAGTCTTGCGCCCTAGATGTCATCCTCTACTCCTCACTCCCTCTCACTTCCTATATCCAATCTGTTGTCAAGTCTTCTTGATTTTACCTTCTAAACATCTGTGGTATGGGCCTTTTTCTCTTCTCTGACACTGTCAGGACCCTGGTGTAGGCCCTTACTCCCTCATGCCTGGACTATCATAATACTCTGATGGTTAGTTTGCCTGCCCCAAGTCTCTCCCTTCTTCATTACATCCTCCAATCAATCAACAAATTAATCTTTATCACCTCCTTATATGATAAACTCCAGTGGCTCCCTATCACTTTTAGGATTAAATATGAAATTCTCTGTTTGGCATTCAAAGCACTTTATAACCTGATCCCTGCTCCTTTACATTCTTCTTACACCTTATTACCACCATCCCTCTCTCCAGTCATCTTGAACTATATCTGGCCGCTGGACAAAGATGGCTCCAGAGGAGAAAGTGAGGCTGATGACTTTGCACAGCCCTCCCTCACTTAAACCCAGTTCACTTGCATGTCATGGCATTACCTCCCTGTTGTCATGGTCTTCTTTGAGAATGAAGGACAAACAACAATAACAATAGCTATCCTTCTCCTTCTCCCAGTGACTCTACACTCTTCTGGATTTCATCATGCTCCCTGGAAGCCCATTATCCTATAAGATCACATCAACTCTGCAACTTACACCTCAAGTAGCCCCTGCCCCTGGAGCTCCTCCTTTCCTCCCTTCTTCCTCTGAATATGACATCAGAGCCACTGCTAGATCCTTCATTTAAGGAGGGCACTCAGAGCAGTCTATTCATTTCCCAATGGAAATTTCTTCTTCTTTCTATCCCTATGATCCCCACACTCTCCTACCCTTTCAGCTGCTTTTGATGTGTTGTCTTCCCCCCATTGCATTGTGAGCTCCTTGAAGGTTGGAACTGTCTGTCTATCTTTGTATTCCCAGTGCTCAGCACAGTGCCTGGCACGTAGTAGGTGCTTAATAAATGTTTATTGACTGACAGTTTGACTCATTGCTGTTCCTCTCATAACACAATCCATCTCCCCACTGGACATTTTCCCTGGCTGGCCCCCACCTTATCTTTAGCTCCTAGTTTCCCTAAAATCCCACCTGCCATAAGAAGCCTTCCCTGACCACCTTAATGCTGATACTTTTGTATTGTTGATTATTTCCTCCTTAATCTTAGTGCTTCCCTCTGGGAAGGAAACATGTTTCTTTTTGGGAATTGGGACAAGGTAAATGCCAAGAACAAGACCAGGACAATAGGAATCCCTTTGGGTTGGGTAGGTGAAGGGTGGTGAGCGCAAGTAGGAGTTAAAAATACCTTTTACCACATTGTTCCCATTGTCGATGAGCTTCACTTTATCCCGTCTACTTCTTGTTTGTCTATAGATGATAACATGTTGTCTCCCCATTAGAACATGAACAAGGACTTTTGCCTTTCTTCGTATCCACAACGATTAGCACAGTGCCTGGGACATAGTAGGCACTTAATAAATAAATGCTTCTTGACTCACTGGTCACTTGACTAATATTTTTTAATCTGAGACTTTGGAGCTGTGCTGAGGTAGAATATTGTTAACTTCTTATTGGTGTTCAATTGTTTTCAGTTATGTCTAATTCTTCGTGACCCCTTTTGGGGTTTTCTTGGCAAAGATACTGAAGTGGTTTGACCTTTTCCTGCTCATTTTACAGATGAGGAAACTGAGGCAAACAGGATTAAGTAACTTGCCCATTGTCATATAACTAGCAAGTGTCTGAGGCCAGATTTGAACTTAGGAAAATGAGTCATCCTGATTCCAAGTGAATGCTCAACTGCACCACCAGTATTTATGAGTATTTAGGTGGAGAGAAAAGGGATTATGAGATTTTAGCTTTTAGAGTTAATGTAATAGCAACTCAAATCAAATTGTACCTCCCTTTCGGCAGAGCACCCAGAGGAGGTGGGAAAGAAAGAGGGAGAAGGGGAGAGGAAAAGAGAGGGGGAGGGGCAGGAAGGGAAGAGACTATTCACCCCGTTGTGTTTGTCCTTTGTTCTCAAAGAGGACCACGACATCAGGCAAATGATGACATGACTTGCAGTTGACTTTGATTTGAGCGAGGGAGGGCTGTGCAAGGTCACTAGCCTCATTTTCTCCTCCTAGCACAAAGTGAATGTAAATACTAGGTAGTAACTGTTTCTCTTTTGGCCAGAACCCTCAGTTTGATTTTTTTTTTTGAGTTTTGATTAAAGGGGCCATCCCTTGATTAACTTTTTAAAGAGGCCTATTCAGTGAATGGGTGTTACCTCACTCAAAGTGAGAACCTGAAAGGACCTTAGCCAGAAAGGGCCAGGGTCTTCCAATGCATCCTGGGCCATCTCCAGTTGTCCTGGTGAATATCAGGCCACTGGACCCAGATGGCTCTGGAGGAGAAAGTGAGGCTGGTGACCTTGCACAGCCCTCCCTCGCTGAAATCAAAGTCAACCACAAGTCATGTCATCATTTCCCTGATGTCATGGTCCTCTTCGAGAATGAAGGAGAAATACAATACAACAACAATAGCAACTCAAATATATGCATATTGCTTTAGAAGTTTAAAAATACCATACATAGAATACCTCTTTTGATCCTTTCAACCAATCTGCAAGGTAAGGGCTACTGTT
Source organism: Phalanger gymnotis (assembly GCA_028646595.1). Taxonomy (NCBI): domain Eukaryota; kingdom Metazoa; phylum Chordata; class Mammalia; order Diprotodontia; family Phalangeridae; genus Phalanger; species Phalanger gymnotis. The sequence goes on along the minus strand of CM053625.1, from coordinate 92,483,756 downwards.
ATCCTCATTTTACCAATGAGGAAACTGAGGTTGACAAGAGCTTAAGTGACTCAACCAAATTCATGAAGTTAGTAAGTATCTGAGACAGGATTTGAACTTAGATGTTTCTGACTTCGGGTCTAGTGGTCCATCTATTACACCGTACTCCGATGTAGTATAATCTTTCTTCTTACAGATAAAGAAATTGAAGTCTTTGAAGTTTAGTGAATTATTTAAGGTCACACAGGTTGAGATATGAACCCAAGTCCTTTGACAACGTCAAATGGAATTTTCCTGCACCTCAAATTAAAAAAACAAACAACTATCCTAAATTAAATTAAATACCTACATGCCTCTTTCAGGTGGCCTACGCTGACTTATGCAGTGGAACAAGGATACCCAAAGCACGAATAGGAATTCCTTTCCCCATCTGAATCATGCATTAGACCAAACAACACTTTTCTGATCTCCTCAAGTGGTGAATTATATGTTACATTTATAGGTAACATGGAGTCTCCAGAGTAGTTGAGAGGTGGATGGTTACTGAAGGGGATGGCTGGAGGATTCCTGGGCTCTGTAAAGGAAAATCAAGGTCTATGAAGCCCTAGTAAGCAGCGGGGAAGGAGGGGGATAGGTGGGTAATCTACAAAGGCCCAGTGGTTTGAGCACAGAGCTGACCTCCAGTAGACATCTTTGAGATTAAATTGAACCTATCTCTATATGGGAGAAGGCAGAGGGCCTATGTTCTTTGTGGCAAAGTTGTAGGACCAGATCATTTCTGCAGCAGTTTGGTGTTGCCATAAGGGACATGTATGAGAAGAGAGGAAGGCAATAAGCATTTATTAAGCTCCTTGTATGTACTGGCACGGTGCTAAGCACTGTACAAATCTTATCTCATTTGGTCCTCACAATAACCCTGTGAGGTAGAGGCTATTATTATCTCTATTTTACAGATAAGGAAATTGAGGCAAAAAGAGGTTAAATGACATGCCTAGGGTCACACAGGTAGTATTCGAGGTTAAATTTGAAATCAGATCTCCAGGCCCAATGCTGTATCTTACAGAGCCTAGCTGCCTGGGAAGGAGATCTTCTTAGGTCTCCATAGGGCAGGAATAGGTATTTCTGCAGAAGAGATTTATGGAGACAATCTCCATAAAGGAATGAAAAATGGAAGTAGGAGAGAGTCAATCAACAATCATTTATTAAGCACTTAATATGTGCCTCATATTGTGCTAAGCACTGGAAATAAAAGGGAAAAAGCACATCTCTACCCTGGAGGGGTAGTTCACAATCTAATGGGGTAGATGGCATGCAAAAATGTTTACATATAAGATTTTATCTATTTATATTATATATACGGTGTAAGAATAAATTTAACTTAGAGGGAAGGCACCACTAGGGGCAAGGGGTTCTGTGTTGAGGTGGGAATGATGTACTGGGAAAGGCCTCAAATCAACTTGGAAACAGTAATGTACAAATAAGGATAAACTAGAGACAATCAAAGAAGAGGTGTGTGTGTGTGTGTGTGTGTGTGTGTGCTTGAGCACACACATGGGTGACCAGGAAAGACCTGTTGAAGAAAGTAGGATTTTCACTGAATCTTGAAAGAAGCCAGGAGGCCGATGTGAACAGGTAGGAAAATATTCCAGGTATGGGGTGGGGTGGGGTAGGGTGGGGGTGGAGGGAGCAGCCAGTGAAAAGGCATGAATTCTGGAGCTGGAGTGTCAGATTGGAGCAACAGTATGAAGACCCCTCTATTGCTCTTTGAGTGACCCTCATTTTGAATACGGTGGAGGCTGTAGTGTTTCATGACTCACAACCATAACACAACACCAGAATTAAAAAGATGAAGCTTTTTGTGAGCAATTTGTTATCATGAAAAAGCTCTGAAATATCCAAAACACAATTTAGCTCACTTTCTTCCTCTTGTTTAGTACTTGACTCAATTCATCCATTTGCAGTGATTGTTGAAGATTACATATACACATATATACATAGCTATACTCACACACATATGTATACACCCTATGGACAATCTTGGTAGCAACTACGGCAATGGTTCTGCAAGAAAAGATGGTCTTGGCTCTCACGTTGAAATGTAGGTGTTTGTAGGGAGGAGTTGGTTTCCATAGAGAATTGTAGGGGAAGGTATGTGGCCTGTATAGTGGAAGCCTAACAGAGGCTGTAGGGGAAGGGAAATCCTCCTGTAGAGGAGAGTTGGGGGGATAGAGAGGAAAATAGTGCCTAAGGAAGGAGGCTAGTGAGCCACTTAAATATCCTTTGGGTCTCCTCAGGTCAAGACAAGAAGTCTTTATTAAGCACTTACTATATGCCAGTTACTGGGCTAGTACTAGGGTTACAAAGAAAGGCAAAAAATAGTTACTGCTCTCAAGGACCTTATAGTCAACTATGTAGAAACAAGATGGATACATATCTATGTATAGGCACACACACACACATATATAAATAGATATAGATACATATGTGTGTATAGAGATAGATCTATACATATATGTATCTGTCTTGTTTCTACATAGTTGTTTCTAGTACATAGTTGTATGTATTTATCTCTAACCATGCACACATATGTATCTATATATATCCATCTTGTTTGTACATAGTTGTTTGCACATATAAAATTGCATATATAAGTTCATGGTTTTCACATGGGTACATAACTGTTCATATATGTATGTAAGTATGTGTGTACGTGAAATACACACGCACACACACACATATCTTGAGTTAATCTCAGAGGGTAGGCACTAAGATTTAGGAGGCTTGGAAAGGTCTTGCAGAAGGTGAGACTTCAGCTGGAACTTGAAAGAAGCTAGGAAAGCTATTAAAAGGAGATGAGGAGGGAGAACATTCCAGACTAGGGAACAGTTAGTAAAAATGCCTAGACCTGGGAGATGCAGTGTTTTGTTTGAAGAACAGCAAAGACACCGGTGTCATTGGATCAGTAGAGTAACGAGAGCGGAGTAAGATGTTAAGAAAACTGGAAAAGTAAGAACGGGCTAGACTATGAAGCACTTTCAAAAGCCGGAGGGTGTTATACTTGATACTAGAGGTGATAGACCTTGGAGTTTGTCTAATGGAGGTGGAGTGGGTGACACGGTAAGAGCTGCTTTTTAGGAAGATCACTTTGATCATACTAGACTGGAGCTGGCCGAAAGCAGGCTATTGTAATAGTCCAGAGACCTGAACCCGGTTGGCAGCAATGTCTGATAAGAGAAGAGGGGCATATCCAAGATGTAAGCTAGAAATGATAGGACTTGGCAACGACTGGATAGATCTACTAAAGGAAAGGACACGTGATTATTGTAAAGAACACTAGATTTGGGAATCAGACTACATGGGTTTTTGAACGCTGACTCTCCTAGTTCCCAAGTCACTTCTCCTTTCTGAGCCTCATTTTCCTCTTCTGTAAAATGAGACTGTTGGACTAATCTGTAGTTTCTCTTTCAGCTCAAATTCATTGGGTCCTATGACTGCGTTTTAACCAGCTTTTCCTTTTTTTTTTTTTACCCACCCCTTGCTCTGCCCTGTCCCGAACTTCCCGGGCTAAGCCCACAGGGCCCTGGACTACAAGTCCCGGCAGGCCCCACGCGGCGGGAAGGCGGTGGGGCGGGGCTGGGTGCGTGTCTGAGCCTCTGCCTCTGCCTCTTATCAGAGTGTGGCGGGGAGGGAGATTGCTGAGCCGTGGGATTTAGGCGCGCGCGCGCGGCGGCGGGGACGCGCCCCAGCAACCATGGCGTTTCCCGGGACCGAGCGAGCGAAATAGACCCGGGAGGGGGCCAGAGGGGCGGGGCGGGGAGAGAGAGGCAGGCAGGGAGAGGCTGGGGCCGGGCAGCGCCGAGTGGGGCCGGGGCCCATGAGGAGTCCCGGGGACCATGGGCTCCAGGATCAGGTGAGCGCGGGCAGGCAGGCCTGGAGCTGGGGAGGCCGGGATGAGGTTGGGGGAAGCCGGGTTGGAGAGGCCGCGGGCCCGGGGGACTTGTTGCAGTGACAGGAAGGGCCTCGTCTGCTCGGGAGTGGGGGTGGGGGCGCGAGCTGTGGAATGGAGGGGGGGAAGTTGCCATGGTGACTAGCTAGGACTGGAGTGTGTGTTGGGGGGGGGGGGGCAGGCAGCTGGTCAGGCGCTTTCCGGGCCCCGGGTCGGGGCGGTGAGCAGAGTCGCAGGGAAACTCCGCTTGCCTTGGGGAAGGGGAACGGGGAATGGTAGTCTAGCAAGTGCTAGGGTCGCATAGAGAGGGAAACATGTGAGCAGGAGGCGTCACAGTATCTTGGGATCTACTTCAGCCTCCCTCATTTTACAGAAATGCAGTGTGGTTTAATGGTAAGAACCCTCATACTGGAATGAGGAAAACCGGTTTCAGGATACCCGATCCCATACTCAATAGCTCTGAGGTCCTGGGAGACTCACTACTTTGCTTATCTGTCAAATAGAGAAAATCACAATTTCACCACCTACCCCATAGGGTTGTTGTGAGAAACTTGCTTTACCAAAATTTAAAAACATTGTAGAACTGGGGCATACTATTTTTACAAGTGAGGAAACTGAGGCTCAGAAAGGGGAAGTGACTTGCTCAAAGACACATAGTTTTTAAGTGGCAAAAGAGGGACTGGCTTTCTGGTCTCTTGATTTTAAATCCTGGAAACTTAAAAATAGGGCAGAGATGGGACGTCAGAAAGGCCCGGGGGTGGGGAAGGTAGGGGAAGTATTGGAAAGGAATCTCTAGAACTTTAGAACTTAGAAATGCCCTTCTTCTTAAAGCTTCTTTGAGAGGGGAGAACTGAGAGCCAGAGAAGAAAAGTGATCTAGGAAAATACTATTTATTCCAATTCTCTTCATTTTAGAGAGGAGGAAACTGAGACCATAAGAGTTAATATAACTTGTCCAAAGTCACAGAGATGGCAAAGTCAGCATTTAAAAACCCTGGTCCTTTGCCTAATTCCATTACTTGCTTCTTCCACCATGCTGAAGAGAGTGGGGGTGGGGAGGGGTGTCATAAAACACTTTGATAGCATTATTGAATGCTTACTTTGTGCCTGGCACTGTGCTAATATTGCGTTACAGTTATTTAAGTTTGTATCTTCTCCTTCTGGGCTTCCTGAGTGTTCTTATCGTGTCTTACATGAACATTGTATCTCTCCAAGTGCCAACCTTAGTATTTTGTGCAAAGGCTTAATAAATGTTTATTGAATGAGTGCATGAATCAATACATAGTAAGGATATGCTTTTCCAACTTAAGTGCCTTACCAAATGTAAAATGCTTTGCAAACCTTAAAACTCTATGCCAATGCTAGCTTCTAATAATATTATTACCAATTGCTGTGGCCCCAGTGCCTTTCTCTGTAACTAGTCTTGTGTGCTACAGCTTGGTTAATAGGTCGATACCTGGGCAGTTATCATTGTAGAGGTAGCTAGGTCCCTGAAATACTAAGAGTGGTAGCTGTGAGATTAATCTTAGCCTATTTTAAAAAGAAACTGACAACTTTTATTATGAGGGGACAGAGGAAATCTGCATACAGCTCCCTGATATATGAATTGTATCCTGGGGTGAAAATTGGCATGTATTTGGATGCAGCTGGACTTTGTGAAGTCCTTAAGACACAAAAGCCAAAGTTTTGTCCTCAGTATTTTCCCCTCATCTGGTTATTTAAGGGAGATGGTGTTTATAAGCACAATGCTTATCATCATTATACTATACATCTCACTTTTTTGAAAAGCATTTTAATACTTCCCTAAAGCCCTACTTTGATACCTAATCTTAGATAGGAGGTGATACTGGGTACTTGAAAATTGCCAGTGGAGTGAAAGCTCTGGCAGGTCTTACTAAGTTGGAAAGACTTCTGAAAATAGGTCTAGAAATGAATAGAGTTCAGAGAGGCTTCAGGTTGATTGCAAGGTGATTCTTTTTTTTCTTGAATAGCTTTCAGAGACCACTAAATTATCAAGGATGATAGGATTACAGATTTATAGCTAGAAGGGACCTAAAGTACCATGTAGTCCCACCCGCTTAATTTATACTTGAGGAAACTGAGGCCTGGGGAGGAGAAATGACTTGCTCAAGATCATGCAAGTATGCAAGATACTAAGTAGTAGACCTGGGATTTGAAGACAAGACCTTTGATTACAGGTCCAGTGCCTTTGAAAAAAATGCTTTGCTGATGATTTTTTAAAAAAATATATAACTATAGGCCTAGAGCTAGAAGGGAGCCTCCAACATCACCCAGTCCAGCCTTCTCATTTAACACATGAGAAAACTGAGGTTCAAGGAAGTTAAATGACAGTCACACAGGTATTAATCATCAAAGGTGAGATTCTGACATAATTATGATGATGATGATAACTAGCATTTATATAGCACTTTAAAGTTTACAAAGTACTTTCCGAATATCTCATTTTATCCTCACAACAACCCTGAGAGGTTGGTGCGTTATTATCATCTCCATTTTATGAATGGGGAAACTGAGGCATATCAGTTAAGTGACTTGTCCAAGGTCATACAGCTAGTAAGTATCTGAAGCAGGATTTGAAATCCAAAAGTCTATACATGGTGTCACTTAGTCACCTCATTTCCATTGACTTCCTCTTTCTACCTCCCCCACCAAATACAAGTTCAATAAATACAGTTAATAAATACAGTTCAGCAAAAACAAGTCAACACATTGACCAAGCCTGAAACCTATAGTTGATTGCCTCTCTACTAAGATGCCAGAGGTATTTTTTCAACTTTTGTCCGTTGCAGTCTTTTTTAGACACTGCATTGTTCTTAAGTCTTTTATTTTTTTTTTTATTGTGGTCATGGTATAAATTGTTCTCTTGGTATATTCGCTTTATTCTGCATCAGTTTGTACAAGGTTTCCCAAGTTTCTCTGAATTCTTCATATGTCATTTCTTAGGGCACAATATTATTCCATCACATTCATATACCAGTTTGTTCATCTATTCCACAATTGATGGGCTTCAGGACCCACTGGGCCCCCTTCTCTAATGGGGAAGGATCATGACTTTAATTAGTGGAGGAGTACCCACATTGAGAAAATTATTTGAGGCGCTATATCACTTCAAAGTTTATAAAAATGAGCCTTTGAGAGGTAGAGAATGCAGGTGGTGGGGGCGGTGTGTGTGAAATAAAGTCAGGTGAAATGACTTGCCAATAATCCAGGAAGCCAGGTAGTATTAGGGCTGGAACTCAAACTGAAGGCCTGTGCTCCACTATACTAGTTGCTTGATGTTTAGTGTGTCTGCCTGGTCTGGTAAGACTGTTCTCCTCTTGTTCTCTTTAAAGTTTTTATAGCCCCACTTTTAAAAAGAATACTTCTTCCTGTATATGAAAAACAGAAGGGGTATGAAGACAGAAGATTTGTAGCTATGCTTCTGCTCTAACTGAATTTGAGACTGACACTATATGGAATATTAGTTTGGTGTAATTCAAATCAATAAATTGCTGAAATTCACCTAAGTCCTAGAGCCATGGGTTGAGTTTTTAAAAAGCCACTTGTAAGTTTCATTTCTAGACCCCAGTGAAATTTTGTTTACATTATTACCATATTACTGACTTAGGAACTATAATTTTCAATCATAGTTAAAAGGATGGTAATGTTTTTGGTGAAATATCTTCTGATATCAGGATCCTGATACATAGAGCTGGAAGGGTCTTTAGATGCCTTCCATTCCAACACTCTTATATTTACAAATGAGAATACTGAGGTGTAGAGAGGGAGAATGATGGAATAGTGGTGTGGTAGAAAGAACATTGCCTTTGAGACAGGGGACTTGAGTTTGAATTTCAGCTTTGCTGCTAACCATCTGTGTGACCTTGGGCAAATCACTTAGTTTTTTGGGGTCTCAGTTTCCTTATATGAGAATGAAGGGTTTGGCCTACATAGTCCCTTCCAGTTCTGCTGTCTAGGAATTATCTTATTCTTTACTTATGGTCATTCAGGTAGCTAGTGGAAGAGTTAGCATTCAAACTCAGACCTTCTGAGTTCAAGCCCAGTGCTCTTTCTGTTATATTATTCTACACTGGTTTCTCTACTGTCATACTTTCTCTTGTTGCTTTTTCCCCAGCTGTAGATACCTGGATGCATTAGCTCTATGTATATCTAACATTGTTTTTATTCCCCTCTCTCCTTTATAAATGTCAGAGAGCCCTGACTCTCTTGTTGTTAGATACAATGCTCCTCCCTACCCCATCTCCAGTGTAACCTTTTTCCAAAGCAATTAACCTTTTGCGTCTTAGATTCCAGTTACAGTAAACATTATAGAATTGGTTTATTTCAGTGTTTTGAGATTTGTTCTTGTGGAAGTTAAGAAGGGGAAGAGTCTAAGGGTGGGGCTCACAGTTATTTTTACTGGAACATTGGCCTCCAAGTTTTATTGCTGTTAGGCTGCATGACTCTATGTTGCAACCTTCATTGAATCATAGAAGAGAACATTAGAACATAGAGTTTTAGATTTAGTAAAGACTTTGAAACATGGAATGTCAGGTTGGTAAGGACCCTTAAAACATGGAAAGTTAGATCATGGAATCATCCTGAGCACAAAGAATTATTGTTATACGAAGCTCAGGACACAGCCTGCTTGCTGGGCCTTAGCTCTGGAAAACAGAATATTTTGACAAATGTCAGATCAAGAAGGGATCTTAGAGATCATTTAGGCTAACTCCAATCTGAAGTTTAAATCCATTGCAAGATATTTCACAAGCAGTTATCCACCTTCTGCTCAAACACTTCCAGTTACAGGGAAAAGTTAGAAGACTCTTGAATCTGCTCATTACATTGTTGGCCAGCTCTAATTGTTAGGAAGGTCTTTCTGATATTGAACTGAAATTGCCTCCCTCTAACTCCTACCCATTGGTCTTACTTCTGCTCTTTGGGGCTGAGTAGAATAAATCTAATCCACTTTCTTTATGGATTTGGGTTGGGTTTTTTTTTTTTTTAAAAATGCATTGAGTATGGACAAAGTGCTGAAATACTTGCAGAACAATTCTGGAGAATTTGGTGCTTATAATGAAGAAGTAAGAGGGAAACCTGCATAGCACTTATTTTATATTTTCCTTGGGTTGCAGTTAATTTGAAAAAAGGTTAAAAATCTAATTTTACAGAATTTTGAAGCTGGAAGGAACCTTAAAGAGCCCCTCTTCACCCTTATTTTTCAGAGGAGAAAAGCGAAGTCCATAGAATTTAAGTGACTTGCCTTAGATTATACAGAAAATTAGTGGCAAAGCTAAAACAAAAACTCACGTCTCATGACTCTTATATTAGTGTTTTTTCATAATGCGACACAAGTCTACAGATAAGAAGAGCCTATGTGATATATTTAGGGTCTTGCCCATAATGTGCATTAAATAAGCATTTGTTGAATCAATGAAAATTGGGAGGCTAAAGACTTAGTTTGAAATATATAAAGCATTAGAGTGAAAGGTATGTTACTTTTTATAAAAGAGTTGTACAGCAGACATTTATTAAGCCTTGTATTCAGAACACCATGTAGCTTACGTTTCAGTAGAGTCATAGATCATAGAATCTTTGAGCTGAAAGGAACCTGTGAGGTCATTAATCCTAACCCCTACTTGAATTAGAATCCTTTTGACAATACCACTCATTGAGCCTCCAAAAACTCACTGCTTTCTGATGTACCCCATTTCAGTTTTGAACAGTTCTTATTTTTAGGCAGTTTCTCCCTGAAAACTGCCTCCTTGTAACTTCTGCTCATTGATTTTGCTTTTGGCCTCTGGAACCAAGGGAAACAAGTCCATTCCCTTTCCTGCAAGACTGCCTTTCATATATTTGAAGATAATTGTGTTTCCCTTAAATCCTTTCTTCTCCATGTTAAGCATCACCAGTCCTTTCAATTGATTCTTCAGTCCTCTCCCAAGCCTGGTCTCCCTCTTAGATGCATTGCACCTTAATAATACTCTTCCTCAAATGTTCACTTGCTAAAATAGGAATCCAGCATGTTGTAGTCGAAGAATTATGGACTTTGAAAGGAATTTGAGACCTGGCTTTGAAACTTCTGAACTGCCTGACCTTGGGCAAATCACTTGAGGTTCAGTAGCCTCACCTGTAAAATGGAAGATAGGCTTAGAATTGCTTTGAATCCTGAAAATTCAAGTGACATTGTTACTTCCCTGTCATCACATAGCCATTGTCTGTCAGAACTTGAACCCAGCTTTTTCCTGACTCTGGGATCAGCCCACTAGCCATTATACCACATTGCTCCTTTAATGTTGTAGGTTATAAACCAGTTGCTATCTTGCATCGATGGAGAGAGTTTCTACACCAGCAGTTACATACTGATAAAGTCATAGGTCAAGACCAAAACCAGATGGGAATAGTAAGACTAGTAATCCTGACCTCACGGGTTGGAGTAAAGAAGAGGCTTAATCAGGTGCTTGAGCTGTTGCTCCTCCTATTTGCAAAAGCTAACATTGACCTCTAGTCTGTGAGGAAGACCAGGGTCCTCCCTGAATAATGCCGGGAAGTGAAGAAACTTGCCCTTTTGTGAGACAGGGTCAGTCAGCAACTGAGATTCAAAAAATCTCCAGTTAATACTAGCTAGCCATTAACTCTCTCTTGCTTTTGGTAGAATACAGCAAAGCAGGCAAATTTGGTTCTTTGATCTTTTGGAGCCTCTCTGTTTTGTGGTAAATATTGCCATAATATCTGAGTGCTTGGAAAGGGAACTTAGGAAGCATGAAATTATATTTAGTGTAAAATTTGTACAAAAATGAGGCTTCCTGATCATTAAGCTAGACTGCTCTGGGCTAGTAGCTCAGGGGAACTGAAAGAGCACAAGACCGAAGTTTGAATCCTGGCTCTGCCCCTTACTGTTTGAAATCCCTTCACCTCTCTAAGCCTCAGTTTTACCACCTATACAGTGGGAATAAACTTACCCGTCTCACAAGGTTGGTGGGAGAAAAGTGCTTTTAAGATCTGTAGGACTGCGAGTAATTTCTTACTGCAGTGAATAGGTTCCAAGTTTCTGTGTCCCAGTTGCGGGAGAAAATATACCATTTGTGACTGACCGATGCTTATTGACTTTAACTCAAGGTATTACTTAGCCTGCTGAGACAAAATTTCAAGCAGCAGGTTCCAGTTCAAACTTCTCAACTAATCTGACCTTTCCTACTCCCATCCTCAATAACAATGAAATTCAGTGAACATATTTGTTAAATGCCCTACTATGCAGTGGACGCTGTGCTAAACACTGGAAATACAAAGACAAAAATGAAACAGCCCTTGCCGTCGAGGAATTTACATTCTGCTGGAGGATACAAAACAATTTCAAGAGGGAGAGAGTACTAATCATCGGGGTGGGGGATGGGCAGGAAAAGTCTCATATAGAGTGTGGCACCTGAGTTGTGTTTAGAAGGAAGCACATGCCACATACAGGGGGTCACTTGTGCAAAAAGCATGGAGGTAGGAATTGGAAAGACCTATGAAGAGAAGAGCTAGCAGACCCCACAAAAAACACAGGTTTATCACAAATGGCCTTATGGAAAGAGATCTCTTAGGCATTTCAAAAGCACCTATGTTGCCCTTGCTTTAAAAAAAGTTATTTTTCACATGAAATTGAATTGAAATAGTTTCAAATGTGACCAGTCAACTTTTTTTCTTTGAATCACTTGAAAGCATCTAAAGTGATTCTGGGAGAATTCTGATTATAATGTTTCAATGTATCTGGGTGTGATTGTCCACATTTCTTGATGGAGTAATTAGGGCTATATCCAGAAGCCCTGTGACATTCTAAATATGTTTAAATTCCAGGCCTTTAAGCACTATTTAAAAGCATAGGAAGCTATATAAAAGTAGAAGCAAGAACCCTGGATTGAAGCTTAGAAGGCCTATTCCTGGGAAACAGATTATAGCTCAATATAAGGAAGTATTTTCTAACTATTATAGCTGTCCAGCAGAGGAACAAGTTGCCTTGGTGATAAGTGAGCCTCATCCCTGGAGGTCTATAGAGATTGAGTGATCATTTGTTGGGAGTGTATGCATCATGTGGCACTTAGACCATTTCTAAGGTCCTTTTCAGCTATATGAATCTGGGATCCCTGCTAATATTCTAGGATGCTTTGACTCTGAGATGTCATGAAGTTAGCACCCTGGAAAGCTCCTGGAAGGTTACTCTTTAAACGTGAACAGACGTGGGTCTGGTCTGTTCAGGGAATTAATAACTAACAAAGCTTGGACAGATATGTTTAAATCTTATTTAGTCTTGAAATGATCCCTGTGGATTGGAATGTGGTTAATATAAAGTAATTTAACTGATAGTATAGACACATTGCCGGAAACCATACTGCATTCTAACATTGGTTGTGGTGACATCTCAGAACTCGTTTCAATGCATCAAGTGAAGGAAGTGGGTTATAAGTCATTGAAGGAAGTATTCTAAGTGAGTTTGAAGCAACCTGACACATTTATGGACCTAGGGAAAAGAAGATGAAATATAACATAGAACATAGCAATGAGAAAGCTGGGCAGGATGGCTAATTCAGCATTCTTCTGGTTATTTTTTTTTTTTACTATCCTGGGATTGTGCCTAACCAATATTACATAAATAAATATTTCTCTAATTTAATAGATACTTATTTAGTGCCTACATGTTGCTAGCACTGTGGAAGAAGTAGGTCTTATACTCAGTAGCTGATAATTAAAGATCACTGGGCTATGCGTCATGAGGCCAGAGTTCTAGTCTTGCTTCTGGAAGCCATTTTTCTTCTCTGGACCCTAATTTCCTGCTCTGTGAAATGAGGAAGTTTAGACTAGATCTCATTAATTTGTAACATTCTATATTCTAAGGCCTTGTTGAGATCTAGCATTCTTCTATGCTCTAAGGCCCCTTTCAATTCTAACATTTTGTCTTCTAAAAGTCTCTTCTAGCTCTCACATTCTAGGACAGCGATTCTATGATCTTTTTCTAACTGCAGCTAAGTCAACCCATTTACTAAGGGTGAGACGAGGGTGGGGTGTGGATTGAGGACAGGATGTGTTCATCTGATAGGAAGGCTGATTCTTGGAAGCTAAAAAATGGAGTATTTATTTTTATTTTGTTAAACCTCTTGGAGTGGGGGAAGTGGACCTGGCTTCTGCTTTAGGGCTGTGAAGGTACAGCCTTTTCCTGGCCCTTTGGGATAAAAGGTCTCACTGTTTTCCAACATTCTTTTTGTTTAAAACTGGCTTTGTTGGGCAGCAGGAAAATAAACAAAAAAGGAAAACACACCAAAGAAAGCAGAACTTTATTCTCGTCCCAGCTATTCTTAAGGGAGTCAAACAGCTATTATTTCTCGAATCCTTGAGAGTTACGCTGAGATAAAATAAAGCAATTCAATAAAAAAAAAAAAAGCATTTTGAGAGAGGTAATGTGGTGTTCCTGTGTTTAAATCCTGTCTCTGCTGCTTATTAGCTATGTGACCCTGGACAGAGTGTTTTTCCTGGAGTGGGGTGAAGGGGACAACTAATATTGAAAGCAAAACACCACTGCCCCTTTAATTATAGCATCTCTGTCTTTATATAGCTGATTCATAAGATTTTAAATGGCTGAGAGGGATCATGGAGTATTAGGGATCTTAGTGGTCACATAATCCCACTCTTTTTATAGCTGAGGAAATTGAAGGTCAGAGAGAAGAGATGATTTGTCCAGGGTCACAAAATTAATAAATAATAGCTCTAGGATTTGAACTCAGGTCTTCTCACACTAAATGCAGGGGATTTTCTTTCCTTTGTGAGACTGACTCTGAAAATATTACTAGAAGTGACAAATTAAAAATAAAGTTTTGTAATTGCTTGTATAATTGCACAACAAAGTTAATCATTTTATAACAAGTCTCAGCAGTATCTTACATTCTTTTCTTAAGGTGTTAACTTGTTGAGAGGTTAGGTTTGCTAAAGCATTCCATTTTAGGATTAAGATGACAAAAGGAGATTTGTAAAACAATAGTATATACTTTTTGCCTTTTTGTCTAATCTTGAGGCATCAAGATTTATTAGATGATGGTTGCCAACTATATTGGAATGTATATACAGTTTCTGGTCACATAATTGTTAGTTAATATTCAAACGATTCAAGAGGCTTACTGAAGTTGTAATGGCAAAATGACTGGGTTTAAAGTGAGTGGACCTCTGTTGGATTCCTTCCTCTCCTACTTATTAACTGCATGACTGTGAGCAGTTTGCTCTGCCTTTCTTGGGTCTTAGTTTACTCATATGTGTAATGAATGATTAGAATACTTTATCTCCAAGTTCCCTTTAAACTTTATGATTCTTATGATAAGTTGTATCTAAAGTAAATGTGTGATTACTGTTGAAGGGTATGAAATGAACTGTAATGAGTTCCAGCGTTGTGTTCATTTCAGCAATTAAAAATCTCTACTTATTAAGCATCATCTCTAGACAGTGGAAGATCTGAAGATAGATATGCTAATGGTTGAATAGAACTTAGACTGAGATAAATGTAATAGTACAAGGTAGAGTGCAATAATGAGAAAGGAGTGATCCAGACAAGATGTTCCAGGAAAATTTAAGGATAGAAGGGTCACTTGCAGCTTTGGAAGGCTTAGGGTATGGGGAAATTTGGGAAGGCTTGATGAAGAAGTTGGTGCCTGAGGTGGGCCTTGAAGGAAGACAGACACGTGCGTGTGGGCGCACGCACACGCGCACACACGTATGTCTATAGATATAATATACACACATACATTTATTTATTGGTATGTGTATATTTATATCTATCTACCTGTGTATATGTATGTGCTTTGCAACCTTAGAATGCTATCTAATTGCCAGCTATTATTTCAGCATGGGAGGAGTGCTTTCCAAGTATAGAGGTAGGAAAGGGCAGGATGACTTAGCTAATAGTCCATTCTGGCTGGAATGTAGAATGAATGAAAGGGAATGGAGTAAAATAAGGCAAGAACAGTAGAGTAGCTCCATACTGAGGAGGGCCTTGAATGACAAGGTTAAGAACTTATATTTCATTCTGTAGACAATAGGGAGCTATTGAAGGTTTTTGAACAAGGGAATTTGTACATTAGGAAGAGTTTTTGGCAGCTGGGTGAAGGATGGTTTGGGTAGGGGAGAAACTGGAGATAAGAAAACAAGTTAGGAGTTCATTACACTAGTACAGGCCCTCTGGAGGCATCATTGGTTATTGCTTTAATCAGAGTTTTTAAGTCTTTCAAAGCTATTTTTTTTCACAGTATTGCTGTCCCTGTATACATTGTTTTCATGGTCCTATTTACTTCACTTTGCATTAATTCACACTACCTGCAATTCTCTGGAATTGTCTCTTTTGTCATTTTATGGGACAGTCATATTCTATAACATTCATATGCCACATTTTTTTCAGCAATTTCACAGTTAAGAGACAATGTGAGGCACATCCTTAGGTTGTAGTTCTTCTCTGTCTCTCTGTCTCCCTCTCTCTAATCCATCACTTCAGGGTTAGGAAGTTGGTTTTGCATGTTACTTATTCCTTCCCCAATATTATCCTCCCTTTTCAGTGGAAATTCCTCCCTCTTGTTTTCTTGTTTGGTTTTGTATGTTTCTGTACCAAATTGTTAGGTTTGTATGTGTGTTCAACCCTCCTTGGTCTGTTTCAGGTAAGAGTAAGGTTCATCTGATACCCACTCTCCCCTTCCCTTTTCCTCCATGTTTGCTTTTCTCTTCAGGTACTCCAAATGTGGGAAATAGCAAGTTCCATTGCCCCTTTCCCTTCTTTCTATTTCCTTCTCTTTTCTTTCCTCTGTTAGAACCCTCAGAATAGAATCCTCAGTACACCAGGACCTCTGTTTTTCTTATTTAACTTCCTTGGTACCCTTTGAAGACATCAAAATTTTGAAAAGACACTTATTTCTACTCCCTATTGTTTTCATTACATCCTCTTACAGCTCCTTCCACTTGCTTAAATAAACTTATCTTTCTAGGTTTCTCTTGGGTTTGTATTTCAAATTTGTTGTCAATATTCAGATTTGTTTTGTTTTGTTTTCTTAAATCAGAAGTGCCTGCAAGTCCTCTATTCCATTAAAGGTCTATTTTTGTCCTCTGTCAGATTTTGCAGAGTAAGTTACTCTTGATTGTAAGCCCGTAACTGTTGCCTTTGGGGATATTGCATTTTGAGATCTCTTCTCTTTCATAGTAGATGTTATCAGATCTTGTGTGATCCTTATTGGAGTTTCTTGGTACTTGAATTGCTTTTTGTATGGAGGGGGACTCCATGAGGTGGAGATAAGGAGGGAGTGCATTTCGTGGGTGTGATAGCCATTACAAAGGCACAGAACATGGAAGATGGAGTGGCATGTGTGAATAAGGCCAGTTTAGATCAAGGAGTATAGGCAGAAAGAGTGGTGTCCAATAAAAGAAAATAAGTTGGTGCTAGGTTGTGAATGGCTTTAAAAAATAAACACAGGAATTCATATTTTATCCTAGAGACAATAGGAAGCCACTGGAATTGATTGAGTAGGGGGCTCACGTGGTCATATATGTGCTTAAGGAAAATTACTTTGGTAACAGTGTGTAGGATTGGATAAATCAGAATGGTTAGAGACTTGAGGCAGGGAGACCTATTAGGAGTCAGTTGCAATAATCTAGATAAGAGGTGATGACGATTTGAATTAAGATGGTAGCTGTGTGAATGGAGAGAAGAGATTGCATGCAAGAGATGTTGTGGATGGAGAAATGGCAAGATTTAGCAACTGATTGAATATGTGAGATGAAAGAGTGTAAGGCCTTGGGGATAATGCTGAGGTTACAAACTTGGGAGAATGGTGGTATCCGATAGAAGTAGAGACGTTTGAAAGAAAGGAGTATTTTGGTGGAAAGATAATGAATTCAGTTTTAGATATGTTGAGTTTAAGGTGGTTATAGGATATCTACTTGGAAATGTCCAGTGGGCAGATGATGTGGAACTGAAACTCCAGTATGTGAGTTATCTGCATAGAAATGATAGTTAAGCCCATAAAAGTTGTTTAGCTTACTGAGAGAGAAATTGTAGAGGGAAACAAGAATAGGGTTTAGAACCAAGCCTTGGGGAATACCCCAGTTTAGCGGACATGATGTGGTTGATGAAGCAGCAAAGAAGACTAGAGAAGAAAACCAGTAGAGAGTAGAGAGTATCCAGGAGACAGAAGTCACCAATGAAAAATTCAGCAGGCAAATGAAGATGAGGACTTAATTGCATTTGGCAATTAAGAGATCTTTGATAACTTTGGAGAAATCAACTTTAGTTGAGTGATGAGGTTGGAAGCTAGATTGCAGTTTTGGAGTGAGTAAGAGGAGAGGAAATGGAAGCAGTGAGTATAGACAGCTTTTTCAAGAAGTTTGGATAAGAAAGCAAAAGAGATATGGGATGATAGTGTCTAGTGAAGATTTTTCATGGATGAGAGAGACCTGAAATGTTTGAGGGCAATATGTAGAGATCAGTTGAAGATAAGGGAAGGGAAGAGAGAGAAAAAAAGGTGGGGGGAGAGGGAGGAAAGGAGAGAAGAAGAGAGAGGGGAGAGGGAGAAGGGATGGAGGGAGAAATGGGGAGAAGGGAGAGGGAAGAAGAGGGAGGGAGAAGGGAGGAAGGGAAAATGAAGAGAGGGAGACGAGGAAAGAGGGAAAAAGGAAGATGATTAAACATACATGTAGAGGAATTAGCTTTGCCTAGGAAAGGGCCACTTTTGTCAGAGATTGAGTGAAGAGAGAAGATAGTAGCAAGCAGATGATGTCAGAGAGTTTTGAGATGAAAATCATTAAGTGATAATTGGTAACTTTCGGAGTGAAAAATTTCAGTTGAATAAAATGGACTTCATTTGGTATGTGCAATAAAGGAAAATAAAGTGTCAAAGATGACTTCAGGGTTTCAAGCCTGAGTGACTTGGTGGTGGTGCCATCAA
Organism: Phalanger gymnotis; assembly: GCA_028646595.1. Taxonomy (NCBI): domain Eukaryota; kingdom Metazoa; phylum Chordata; class Mammalia; order Diprotodontia; family Phalangeridae; genus Phalanger; species Phalanger gymnotis. Next base: position 92,465,889 of record CM053625.1, on the reverse strand, counting down.
GAGAAGTTGGAAGAAGGGACAGGTTTGGGGAAAAGATTGTGAGCTGTTTTGGGCATGCTGAATTTGTGGTACTGATGGGTCATTTAAGTGGAGATCAATTAGTCAACAAGTATTTTTAAAATAACTACAATGTGTCAGGCACTGTGCTAATCATTATATATTCAAAGACAAAATTGAAACAGTCCTTGACCTCAAAAGTCCTTGCCTACTGTTAGAATGTCTCAGATCTCTAGCCTCTAGTACTCAAAAGATAATACACCCACAGATTCATTTTGAGAGGACTTTTATGTTTTCTTTCTAATCTGATGAAATGTAATCAAAGAAAAGTGGATGCTAATTGAAATGATAAATCTACATTTATGTCTATCAATCTATATATGTTTTAAGATAGTTCGGCTTTTCCTTTCTTTGAGCTCTTTTACCATTTGCTATATTCTTTATATCCATTGTGTATCACTTGACTTCATAGAAATTTGGAGTTAGAAGAGTACTTCGAAGCCCCCTGGTCTAAGCCCCTCTTCCCTCCCTCCCTTATAGATCTTTTTGACAGCACAGCATGCCTGGCAGTTGGTTATCCAGCCATTGAATTACCGGACATTATATAAAGAGTTCTATAAAGAAAAATGTTCTTTTTTGACTAATTTCTTGACTTACTCCCATGCTTATTTTTAACAGAAACAAGAATTCTGATAAAAGACAAAGCTTTTGTTAAGCCCTTACTATATGCCAGGCACTGTGCTAAGTACCAAGAATATAAATACGAACAGAAAGAAAGGCAGGCTGCTAGGGTAAAGGTAGAGAAGTAATTAGGCTAGGGAGTCATGCGCAGGTTGAACTGGATTTGATAGTGAGCGTGGTTAGCATGATTTCTCTCAGGTTCATTTATAGTAGTCTTTTGTAGCTATGTATTTGTTATTTGCAAGTGAAATTTAGTGCTACCTTCCCCGCACTAACATTGTTAGTGCTAGAAGGGAACTTAAGACATAGGGTGTTAGACCGGCAAGGAATAAACATAGTGTGTAAGAGCTAAAAGGACCTCAGAGACCACCTTGTCCAATTTCCTTTGTTTACATAGTAAAAAAACTGAGACTCAGAGAGGTGGTGACTGATCCAGGGTCTCATGGCAAGTCAGTGGAGTACCTGGAACTAGAACTGTGGTCTCTTATTCTCATTTCATTGCGTAACTGCCCTTTTATCCCAAAGGAAAGCATCTTCAATAGCGCTTCAGTTTGTGCTTGATAAATTTGACTTTGTCAGTATTTGCCATTTAGAGAAAGACTGAAGAATTATGAGTAATCGAAGACTGTAGAGCACATGCTAGGTCATAGGAATTAAGAGTTGCAAGAGAGTTTTAAAAATATGTTTTATTTTTTCCTCCAATTACATGTTAAAATAATTTTACTTTTTTAAAAAAGTATTGAGTTCCAAATTCTGTCCTTCTCTCCCTCCTCTCCCCCCTCCCTGAGTTGGTAAGCAATCTAATGTAGGTTATACATGTACAGTCATGTAAGTCATTTCCATATTACAGGATGTTCCTAAAGTCTGGACACATAGGCAAAAATGCATATTTTTAAGAAATGAAATTAATGAAATTTTCAACAACATTTTATTTAATTGGAATATTAACAAATAACATCATCAATATGATTTCCATCATTTGTGATGCAAAGGTTGATGCACTTTGCAAGATTCACATGAACTCGATGCAATAACTCCATATTGCTGTCAGTTTTAGCACATTCATTCTTTGTGTGTTCAATCAAACGTGTTGCATCTTTGATTTTCATTGAGTACACTTTCTCCTTTAGTATACCCCAGAAAAAGAAGTCAGGGGGCCTAAGGTCTGTTAATATTCCAAATATTTCAAAATATGCATGTTTTTCCTATGTGTCCAGATTTTAGGGACACCTGTAGTAATTTTGTACAAGGAGACTCGAATAAAAAAAGAATGAAAGAAGGTGAAAAATAGCATGCTTCAGTCTGTATTCAGACTCCATGTTCTTTCTCTGGAGGTGGATAGCATATTTCGTCATGAGCCCTTTGGGATTGTTTTGTATCATTGTATTGCTGAGAATAGTTGTCATTCACAATTCTTCATTGTACAATATTTCTGTTACTGTGTGCAGTGTTTTCCTGGTTTTGCTCACTTCACTTTGCATAAGTTCATGTAAATTTTTTTTAATCCAGGTTTTTTTTTTAAATCATTCAGCTTGTCATTTCTTATAGCATGATAATATTCCATCACAATCATATACCCCAGCTTGTTTAGCCATTCCCCAATTGATGGGCATCTCTTGATTTCCAATTCTTAGCCACCACTAAAAGAGCTTGCAAGAGATTTTTGACATAATTTAGTTTAACCTTTTCATCCTACAGAAAAAAAATGAAGGTTTAGAGAAAGCCTAAGCCTAAGGTCACATAGGTAGCAAGTCGAAGAGCTAGGATTTGAATCGAGGTTTTCTGTTTCCAAATCCAGTGTTCTTTCTGCTTAGAAGAAAACACATTGTAGAGTTTGTTTGTTAATTTAAGATAATAATATATTGGACATAAGTGCATTGTGATAGAACCAAGACTACTTCATGATCATGCCTTTACATTGGGTACCCTTCCTCCCCCTCCTTTTTCAGCTTCATTTATATTCATGTATGTCGTCTTCTCCCATTAAATTGTGAGTTCCTTGAGGTCAGGAACTGCCTTTCCTTTTTTTGTATTCATATTCCTGGTGCTCAGCACAGTTCCTGGCACGTAGTAGTTGCTTAATTAATTTTTATTGACTGACTTGACTTTGCCATGATGGTACATTAAGTACACAGAACATGAGATAAGATTTCTGCCTAGAGTAGAAAATGGCCTCTGAGTGTGACCATTACATTTATCAAATTAGCAATGAGTATTAGCAATAACTTCCATTTCTATACTGCTCTGTCATTGAAAAGTGCTCTCCTCACCTGTGAAGCAGGTAGAGCAGAGATTGTGGCCAACATTTTAGATGATAAAACAAGCTCAAGGAGAAATGAGTTGCTCACAGTTACACAGGGTGTGTGTGTGTTAGGCTGGGACTCATATCCTAGCTTCCAGCAGGCCAAGGTCCCAGGAGCTACGTGTTTCACCAACTGATTTTTCCAGGATGGACTTTCTTTTTGCAAGGAGTTTAAAAAGATAAAATTGAAAAGTCATGGATTAGTTAAGTAGAATGAAGGCAGTGATTAGTATTCTCCTGAAAAACAAGAAGGTATCTTAATTCTTATAAGGAAGTAGAAATAAGAAATAGTAATTAAGAGAGGGAACAAAATAGAAAAAAAGCCTTTCTTGTTTGAATGTGAGTTAAGTACTCTAGATTTGGTGTCTATAAAAATAACTCATGGAGATTTGTTGATGTCTTTATATATATATATCTTGTCTCAGTGTTAGTCATGGCTTTTTCCATCTGTAACATGTAAATGATCATAGATAAATACAACTGTAACTAATAATTACAGCACAATTTATTCCCAGTGTTTCTCAGAGTATTTCACAATTTCAGACTCCATGTGGAATGTCAGACTCCAGATGTTAGAGCTGGCAGGGACCTCAGTCTCCATCTAGTCCAACTTCTAAATTTGACAGATAAGCAAACAGGCCTGGAGAGATTTCACCTTGCCATAGGTGACACATGTAGACAGAGGCAAAGGATACAACCTGTTTATGGGAGAGTAGGAAGAACATGATTCTGAAGACCTAGGGTCTACTGATTCAGCCACTTATAATCAAATAATATGTCCTTGAAGTCACATAATGTCTTTCAGCCACCATTTCCTCAACTTTCAAGTAAGGATGACCACTCCTACCTGATAGGGCTGTTGTGAGAATTAAGGGAAATAATAAATATTAATCACTTGATAAACTATTCTTTGTAAATTGTAAGGCATTCTAGGAGGTACAAGTATTGTAAAGCTGGTACTTAAAACATACTGGATTGAACTCAATTTAACAATTAAACTAAGTGAGAAAACTTCATTGATTTTATCATCACTCATCACATTGAAGTAATAGTTATGAACTAATTTTAAAAAATTCTTATTTTCAGTTCCAAATTTTCTCCCTCCCTGCCCCGTCTTCTTTATCCATTGAGAAAGTGGGAAGTATAATATACATTATAGTATATAAAATACATATGAAGGCATACAAAACAACAAGAAAAACAAATAAATAATATGCTTCAGTCTGCATTCAGAGTACATCATTTTCTCTGGAGGTGGATAGCTTCTTTCATCCTGGGTCCTTTGGAATTGTCTTGGATCATTGTCTTGAACAGAGTAGCTAAGCTTTCACAGTTGATCATCGTCACAATATTGCTGTTAGTCATTCACAGCAGATCATCATACAACATTGCTTATAATGTTCTCCTGGTTCTGCTCACTTTGCATTATTTCATATAAGCCTTTTCAGGTTTTTCAGAAACCATCCTGCTTGTTATTAGTTATAGCACAGTACAGTTTCATCACAATCATATACCACAATTTGTTCAGCCATTCCCCAATTGATAGACATTCTCTTAATTTTCAATCCTTTGCCACCACAAAAAGAGCTGCTATTAATATTTTTGTAAATATAGGTTCTTTTCCTTTTTCTTTGGTCTCTTTTGGGTACAGAGCTAGTAATGGTATTGATGGGTCAAAGGATATGCAGTCTTATAGTCCTTTGGGTATAGTTTCAAATTGTTCTCCAAAATAACTAGGTCCATTTACAGTTCTACCAGCAGTGCACTGATGTGCCTGTTTTTTCATATCCCCTCCAGCATGTGTCCTTTTCTTTTTCTGTCATGTTAGCCAATCTTATGGATGTGAGGTGGTATCTCAGAGTTGTTTTAATTTTCATTTCTCTAATTATCAGTGATGTATAGCATTTTTCCATATGACTATTGCTAGCTTTGATTTCGTCTGAAAATTGCCTATTTCTGAACTATTTTTTTAAAAAGTTAATTGCTAAATATGGAAATATATTTTGCATGATTTTACATGGGTAATTGGTATCATTTTGTTTGCCTTCTCAGTGGGTGGGAGATGGATTGGAGGGAAGGAATTTAGAACTCAAAAGTTTAAAAGAAAAGAATGCTGAAAATAAATAATAAATTGAGAAAAAAATTTAAAAAAGTTAATAGCTAAAATAGTTTAAAAGGATAGGAGATAGAAAATAGAGAGACTAGGGATTCATTGTTACTAAAGTTTGTTTTTACTTCATGTTAGGATCATTTTTGTAAAAGTAGAAAAGCAGTATGGTATATTGGAAATAGAGTAGGAGTCAAGAGACCTAGGTTTTAGTCCTGTCACTTATAAGGTCATGTTACCTTGGGTAAATTACTTTCCCTTTTTGAATCTCCTTTCTTGTCCATAAAATGAGTAGGGTGTACTATGTGATCTCATGTGTCCCTCTAGCCTGACATGCTCTTTTTTATGGTTACTTTAAGCTCTTCCATTGTGTGGTGTAAACTTCCCTTTCAGCCTCTACCATTCTATGCTGATGTAGAATCCAAGCTATTTATTAGTGCCACATTCTTGTTTCCTAGATTACTTGTTTTTTTTTTTTTTAATCAGGGAAGAGAGTACAGACTGTTTTAGTGCCTCCTTCCTTGTGACAATTGGGGATTTCACCTTCAGTGCTTGTGTGCCCATGTGTACATAATATCCATTTTGGTGTCAGCACTGCTGGTGTTTTCAAGTTTTTGGGGAAATGGTTGGGGACTCGTGATTTGACATACATATACATTCTTTTTTTTTGTTGTTGATGCTTTTTGATTCACATTAATTTTAGATTTTATCCCTTCTTTCTTCCTACCCACAGAGTATAACAAAGATTAAAAAAGAAAAGCAAAAAAAAAAGTAGCTTAGAAAGACTTAAACTTGTAGACAATGTCTAATATCATATGCAATTTCACACTCATAGTTTCTCCTTCCCTCCTACCTTTGCAGTGAAGAGAGGGAGGTGCGGAAAATGTACTACTCATTTATTCATCCATTCATTCTTCTCTTTCTTAGAGATTTCTGGGTTAATACACGGTAGAAAGAGGAAGACTTTTCCATCTTTTGTTATCTGCCAATGTGCTGGGTTTGAGGTTGAAATCTCAGAATTGTTTTAATTTACATTTCTTGTTTTATTAGGGATTTGGAACATTTTACAGTTCTTTTTAAAAAACTGTGTCTTTTGATGACTTTACTGCTGGATCACTAAATCTTATCTGGGTCCAAGCTTAGTAATTATACTTTCGTAGCATTCAGCTTTATTTTATTGTTCTTTCCATTTACATTGTTGTAGTCAGTATGTGTGTTGTTTATATTTTTTTTCCTTATTCTGCTTATTTCTTTTTGCATCAGTTCATATAAATCTTTCCCTATTTCTCTAAATTCAACAAATTTGTGTTTCTAAAGGTGAATTCATATTTTTATCATATCAATGTACTACAGTTTGTTTTGTCATTCCCCAATCAATGAGCACTTTGTTTTCAGTCCTTTTCTACCTCAAAAAGTGCTATCAAGAGTTTGATCAATGTTCTTGCTGCCTTTGTCCTTGATGAGAAGTATATGGCTGGCAAGACATCTCTGGATCTAAGGCTGTGGACATTTTGGTCTCTTAAAAAAAAAAAGACATACTTGCAGATGACTTTCCAGAATAGTTTGACTAATATTTGGCACTCCCAACAAGTGTATTTATGCCTGTCTCTATCTGCAGCCTCTCCAGTATTGACATTTTCGTAATTTCTTATCTTTGCTGATGTGTTGAGTATGAAGTAGAACCTGAGTTGGGTTGCATTTCCCTTTTTATTAGGCATTTGGAATAGTCTTTCCTAAGGTTCTTAATAGTCCTGCAGTTTTTTGAGATATTTTTGTTTATGGCTTTTGACCACTTATCTGTTGAGGAATTGCTCTCGGTAGCTCATGATTTAAAATATTCATGAAACAGACATGAAATGCCCTTGTGTGGGCTAATGATACACAGACACTGTTCTTTTTTAGGCCCTTTTAGGGTAGAGAAGTTAATTATATGTTTTTTGTCATATATGTGTGTTATGTTAATCCAGAATTCTAAGTGGAAAGGAGCTACAGAAAAATCTATTGCTATGTAATGTATAAATAAAATGTTAAAATGTGGAGAAACATTTTCTAATTAATATTTTTCTTTACCATCAAGTATGATTCTTCCCTTTGCCCCTTCAGTTGTACCTGCAATACACATAACAAGTGAACTTACAAGTTTGAACCTTTCCTTCTCTTCCATGGGAGGCAATGTGATAAGTGTAGTGGAAAGAACACTTGGCAGGTAATTGGGAGCCCTGAGTTTAAGTCCTGACTCCACCACTACTTGCCTCTGATACTAGATAGGCTACTTTTTCTGTTCATGAGTTTCTTTATCTCTAAGAATGCAGGGCCTGGAGTCAGGAGAACCTGAGTTCAAATCTGGCCTGAGACACTCAATAGCTGTGTGACCCAGGGCAAGTCACTTAACTCTGTTTGCCTTAGTTTTCTCATCTGTAAAATGAAGTGGAGAAGGAAATGGCAAAGCCCTCCGATATTTTTGCAAAGAAAATCCCAAGTGGGGTGATGAAGAGTTAGACACAATTGAAACAACTGAACAACACTCAAAGGCTTAATCTAGTTCTCACACTGTGTGACTATGAATAAGATATGGACTTATTTTATTTCATTTTTAAAATTTTCATTATTTCATTATTATTATCATTATATCCTTTCATTATCCTATTTCATTTGAACCTACAAACAGCAAGTAAACTTAACTATTTCCTCCAAATAACTGCATTTCTGTTGATACCATCGTTCTTCCCACATTGCACTTTCCATTTTGCCTTTTCCCTCTTTCTCAGCCCATGTGTCCAGTCAGTAGCCAGATCTACAACTCTACAACTCAACTCTATAGCACCTCTCACATTTGTTCCCGTCTCTCCACTCACACAGCTGCTACTCATTATTTAAGTCCTCATTACTCTTACCTAGACCCTTGGAAAAATCTTGCAATTGGTCTATCTGCTTCTATTCTCTCTGATCCATTTTCCAAAGAGCTGTCAAGTTGATATTCATCTACAGCACAGATAAGACAATATTATCTCCTTCATCTCTCCAACCCCTCCCCCGCCCCAATCTTATATGGCTCCCTATTCCCTCTAGGATAAAAGTCAAGCTCCTCAGCTTGGCATTTAAAGCCTTCTATAACCAACCTTTCTTGTCTTATTTTATATTGCCTTCTCATGGATTTAACTATCATTTCTATCCTGATGACTCCCAGATCTGTACATTCATTCCTAGTGCTTCTTTTCCAAGTTCTAGTCTTACATTACCAACTTCCTATTGAATATTTCCAACTGGATGTCTGAGGGGCATATTCATCTCAACATATTCAGAACAGAACTCATTACCTTGCCCTCCAAATCTGTTTCTCTTCCAGATTTCCTTATCTGTGGAGGTACTACCATCCTTCTAGTTACTGAAGTTTTCAACCTCAATAGCTCAGCCTCCTCACCCTATGTATCTCATCATTGCCAAACCTTGACCTTTACATTTCTATCTCTATAACATCCCTGGCATCTATCCCTTTGTCCCCACTCACCCACCACTTTGGTTGAGGCCCTTAATACCTCTCACCTGGATCCTTAAAATAACCTCCTAATTGACTTCCCTGCTTCTAGTCTCTCTCCACTCAAATTCGTCCTCCGTATAGCTCCCAAAGCAATTTTCCTTAAATACAAGTCTGGTTATCTCACTGATACTCACCACTCTCTAGCAGCTTCCTATTACCTTTATGATAAGGACTAAACCTGTGATTTCATAGTTATTGGAAACTACTGGCTGAGGAAATGCTTTCTACTATCTACCAATTGCCATCTCTATATCTTATAGTGTTAGAGCAGAGGAGTCAAACTTAGCCTTCTGGCCACAAGCAGCCTCCCAAGCCCCACGGTGTAACCTGAACCAAATTAAAATGTAATTAAGAAATATTTAACAAAATAAATAAAAATATAATACAACATAGCATTAATTTGTGGTTTCCTAAGTCAGTATGCTGCAGCAGGGATCTTTTGAGTTTTATACCACTGGTCTCTAAGTTCTCTTTTTATTAGGCATTTGGAGCAATTCTTTCCTAAGGTTCTTAATAGTCCTCCAATTTTTTGAGAAGTGTTTGTTTATGGCTTTTGACCACTTATCTGTTGAGGAATTATCTGTTGAGTGAAAGATTAAATGATGTGCCCAAGGTCTCTCAGTCAATATGTATATCTAATGCAGGACCTGAACTCAGGTCTTCCTGACTCTGAAGCTACATTTCTATTCATTAGGCCAGGACTTCTTAAACTTTTTCCACTCTCGACCCCTTCAGCACTTCTTAAGTTGTCACAGTTTAAGAAGTGCTGCACTAGGCCATGAGGCTTCTCTTTACTTCTAGGATCAAATACAAACTTCTTTGGCATTTAAAGCCCTTTAGGACCTGATCCCAACCTACCATTCCAGCTTTCTTACATATTACTCCCCCTTAAACAGACACACTGGCATTCTCAGTGTTCCTCATACATGGTGCCTTTGTATTGGGTGTCCTCCGTGTCTGGATACGCTCCCTGCTCACCTCTTATTCTTAGAATTCTTAGTTTCCTTCCAGTATTAGCTCAAGCAAGAACCTTCTGTGAGAAATCTTTCTTGATCTGCTAGTGCCTTCCCCTCAAAGTTATTTTGGATCTGTTTTGTATATACCTATATATGTACATGCTATCTCTCCTGGCTAGATTGTTAAGTGCCTTGAGGGCAGGGACTGTTTCACTTTTGCTACCTTTGTGATTGTGTTGATTCTGATTGAGTTTTCACCGAAGTCTATATAAGACTTCAAGGATGTTTTCTACAGTATTCATCAGTGTAGTACAAATGTTAATAACCTTCATGTTATTTTATTGTAGGCAAAATCCAGAGACTACATTTGAAGTGTATGTTGAAGTGACCTCTCCTGGGACAAGGGGCCCTCTTTCAGGTACTTGTGTGTTTGGTTAAGATGAGGTCTGTTCTGTTTGCTTTAACACATAAGGTACATGTTTAAATGGGAGAATGTTTATTTTTTAAAAGTATATATTTATTTTGAGGGTGTTTGTAGCCCTGGTCTGTTTTTACATCATACTACAAAGAAAAAAAAATGATGTGATGCAACATATTATCTTGTTTCAGTTATACCAGAAAGGACTCAGTTTGAATCTTACCCTTGAATATGAGGGTCAGTTGAGTGTGAAGCAATATTATCTTCAGGAAGACATAGATCACTCTTTTCCTTGTAAAATTCTCTATGTTGTCGTGTTCCTCTATAATCAAACCTGAAAGGGACACTTGATTTCTAGTCCATGTTAATTCGTTGTGGGCAAGTCACCTCCTGTCTTTGAACTTGAGTTTTCTTACCTGTAAAATGGAAGGGTTGGATTAGATCACCCCAATGTCCCTTTTAACTCTAACTGCAGTCAATATAAACGGTGTAGTGATAATGGATGGAACATTGGTCTTAGAGTCAGGTGACCCGGGTTCAAATTCTGCCTCACACTTTGAGGACTAGTTGTATGTTATAGTGTCAGTTTCCCTGTCTGTAAAATGAGATGCTTCTAGAACCTACCTCATAGAGTTGTGAAGAAAGTACCTTGTAAAACTATGCAAAAATGAATTACTGTTAATACTCTGTGCCCTAATATTTGGTGTCCAAAGGCCCTTTCACCTCTAATATTCTCTCATTCTTTGACTTCTTAGCACACCTTCTTGTTCTTTTAAAAATAAGAGAGTTTTTTTTAAATGATAATTTGGATATGACCTTTTAGAAAAGAAATGTATAGTGATAGGTGTAGGAAACTATAAACAGGCTCAACTTATTTATTTCCATTTAGTCGCTCATATTTTGAGTATTTTAGATGAGCAGTCATAAATATTCAGTATAACCTCCTTTGTGAGTAATAATTATCATCTGAACAAGAATGAGGGCATTGAGAAGGAAAGAGTTAGCAAATGCAGAAATGAGATAAAATAACAGACTAAACACACTGTAACACATTACCAATAATTTACATGGAGGGGGGGAGTGGAGGCATCATCTAGGACATGGTGTCCCTGGAAAAGGAGGTGGGCTGATCTGGTATTAAGAATCAGGGTCGACAGATGGACAGCCTGAGGGCTGTACTGGTCTCCATGAAATATAAAATAATCAGAGGAAAGCTTTCAGTGCATTGAGTAGATACTCTAAGGAGGATTTAAAGGAAAGACATGGATAAGAATTGCACTGGATGAGAGAATATGAAAAAGTTTTAGTCTGTGCTGGTGAAGGGAGCTTTTGCATGGATGAGATCACAGATTTATTGAAATGTGGAATTATCTTGGAAAAAAAATCACCATTACTATAGAAAAGCGACAATGAATGTCCATACCTAGAAAATTAGTTTGTATTCCAGCCTATTAGTTCTCCATCTGTGGCAGATGTGTTCACTTTATATCATTAAAAAAAAAAAATTTAATTTCCCTGTTAGTTTAGAAAGTGTTCCTAACCTTTCATGAGTATCTTTGAGTGGTATGTCAAATGATTTCCTTCTTACAGATAAGGGGAAGTCATTCATTCATACCTGCAAAATACTTACAACATTCGACAAACTCTTCAAAGTGACATAGAGTATACAATCCCCCTTAGTCCTCTAGGAGCTTAATAGAAATGGATGCACACAGAAGGGACCTTAGAAAATAGGACGTTAGTGTTGGAATGGATCTTTATAATACCTAGTCTGATTCTTTTAATTTTATTGATAAGGAAACTGAGATCTAGAGAAGTTAGCTGACTTAAATAAGGTTGCAAGATTGAATTAATAACAGAGCCAGCATTATAAACCCTAACCAACTGAATCACTTCAGTTAGGAAGTTCTGAACTGCGATGGGGCTAAGGCCAATTAGGAGTCCTCACTAAATCCTACGCTAATATGATGAACCCTGGGGAGTTAAGGGTCACCAGGCGGCCTAAAGAGGGGTGAACCAGCCCGGGCTGGGAAAAATGGAGCAGATTAAAGCTTCCATGCCAATCAGTACTGGGATTAGACTTTTGGAGGCCCACTGAGAAAGCCTGAGAAAGATGGGGAGATCTAGTCTCCAAAAAAACAAAACTTCCCAAATGCAATACCATAATAACATCGACAGCTGTTATTTATATTGTGTTTTGTAGTTCCAGAGCACTTTTTATAGTGTGCTAGAGCTAGGACTGGAAAGGACCTCAGAGTCCATCTTATCTAGTATGTCATTTTACAACTGAGGAAACTGAGGCACAGGGAGATTAAGTAATATCCAAAGTCATATAGGTAGTGTCAGAAGAAGGATTTGAATCCAGGCCCTTTGACTCCAGAGCCAGCGATTGCTCTGTGAAGTAGGTGGTGCAAATATTATTATCTTCATTTTGCATATACGAAAATTGAAGCTAAGTGAGGGGAAGCGACTGAGACTAAAGTCACATAAGTAGTGAAGGAAAAGACATCCTTCGGATCTTGGGGTTCTAGTTGAGAAAACTTGAAGCTGCTTCATTGAAATAAAAATACCAACATTCCTGGAAAACACCTAGAAAAAGCACCACCCATTTAAGCGTAAAGAGAAAAAGACATTGTGTTATAAGGTTACTTTTTTAAGTAATCAAGAAGAATTTTAGACCAAAACTAAATATACTTGGCCTACCCATTGAACCTTAAATGTAGCCCAGAGGAAGAGCAAATGATCAAAGAGCCTATGCTTCAGGAATACGGTTTAGTTAGTCAAAGTCAAAGCCAGGTTAGATATTCTAAGGTCCCTTCCAGTTCTGAGACATTCTTAAACAGCATCAATGTTCTGAGTTTCTTTCTTCCCCTCTTCCCTGCCGTTCTCTCTCCTTTTTCCCTTTCCCTCCTTCCTTGCTATTCTCCCTTCTTCCTCCCCTTCCCCTTTTTCTTCTGTCTTTTTCCCAACTCTCTCCCCTCACTGCTTCTCCTTACCTTCTTCCCCCATTTTTCCTTCCCTGTCCCCTCCATCTCTCTTCATCCCCCTCTTCTCCCTTTCCTTTTTGCTGAATCCACATATATGCAGTTTAGGGTCTACTGGTTTTTCTTTATATCACTTCATATAGGTCTTTCCTTATTTCCTTGAATGCTCATATTTATCATTTTTTACGATACTATAATGTAATACTGTAATATATTCAGTTGTGCTCTGATTATTAGACATAGAAGTTGTTTTCAGTTTTTTCTCCACCAACAGCCCCCCCCCCCACCTAATTGTGGGGTTTATACGGGTAGATCCTTTTTCCTTTTTAATGATGTTTCAGGGATGAAACCCTCACAGTGGAATTGCTGGGTTGAGAGGTATGATTGATTTTGTGACTCACTGCATATTGCTGTATTACGGTTCATAATATTTGTTTGTATCAGACTGCTGCCCACTAACAATATATTAGAAGTCCTGTTTCTCCGTAGCCCAGCAAACATTGAATTTTATACATTTTTGCTGTTTTTGTCATTCTAGCTGTGCAGACATTTTAAGGGGCTTTTGGCCATTATTAGATAAAGAACATAAGCTATTACTTAATATTTAATCTTATTGACTGCCATAAATTCATATGGGCCTAATTTTCTATAAATTATCTGTAGTATATTTATCCTTTGATGGTCTACAATTCCTTATCACTGTCATTTAAGAAAATTGCAAAGAATCTACTGTATGAATTGTCTTTGTTTCTTGTGTCTGAACTGTTTTTTGGTGCCAAATTCTCTGGACGAACTTAACCATAAACATTACATTGTACAGTACTAGTGTCTGGGCATAATCTTCCCTTTGAAGTTTGTTTGCATCCCCCTGGAGGGATTAATTCCCTGCTGTGGGAAGGTGGGTTAAAAAGCACTGAAACTACTTTGCAGTTTTTTAATTGGAGGATTTAGTATACATTTTGTTCTATAAACCAAGTGCATTTATAGGGTGCTTATTTTTTAGTCCTTTGCATGTACAGTGATATATTTTTTACTGTTAGAAAATAATTTTGAAACTTTGAAAGGACTACTTAAAGAAACTGACAGGTTGTCCCACAAATATGATACAAGGTAATAATCTCTGAGATAGCTGTATTTTTGAAACCTTCAAAGTTCGTAATAAAAATGAACTTATTTTAATTCAACAAATATATATTAAGCATCTACTATGTTCAAAGTCCTTCCTGTGCTGGGGATAGAGGTAAAAAACCCTTGAGGTCCCTGACCTCAAGGAGTTTACAGCCCAGTGGGGGAGATATGACATGCAGGACACAAAGGAGAATGTGATAGGGACCATAGAGAATCTCACCAGAAAGCATGAGAAAATTGGAGGAGGGATAGCTCCTTCTTGATCTGTCAAAAATCCTGCCTCATCTTTTAGGATACAGCTAAAATGTCACCATCTTTTATCATCTCAGTAGGATGTGATCTCTCTTTTTTTCTGGAGTTCTGCAGCACTGTGTACCTCGCCTAGCTCCTTTCCATATTCTCCTTTATTGTTATAGTAATTGTCATGTAGGCCTACTCTGCATAAGGTTGCCTGGACTAATGGTGTTTCAGAACAATGTAGTTAATGCATTCTCAGCCTGACATTTAAAGTCCTCCGCATTGTCATTGATTTGATGGAAATAATGGCCTCTATCTTCTACCTATCTTCCAGTTTTTTGTGGCTCTAATTAGTGGTGTTTGCTTGTGCTTGCCTTAGCTTTTCTACTAGATTGTAAACCAGGGGTTCCCAAATATTTGTCCCCTTGCTCTTAATTTTCAGTAAAACCTTTTTTTACTCCCTATTCAATATAAAATGTGAAATGAAATAAATTCTAGTACTTCCCATGAACCTATGCATAAGAAATAAAATAGATTCATTTTTTCGTGGAGAAAACAGTATTTGGTACATAACACTTTTTTTAGCCCCATAAAGTTGTTAATGTAAATATTTTCACTAACATTACTAACCTTAGAATATTTCAGTAGGATAATATAGTTATTTACTAAGCATTTCTCATATCCCCTTGGGGGCGGTCTTCATACCCAAGTTGAGATTCCTTACTGTAAGTTTGTTGATGGTGAGGAGCAAGGTGTAGTGAAAAGAGCATTCATTGGATTTGGAATCAGGAGACCTAGATTTCATCCACTTGCTGATTTTTCTACTTGCTTGTGACCTCGGACAAGTCACTTTACCTCTCTGAGGCTCAGTTTCCTCATCTCTGAAAAAGGGAATAATGATATCTGTACTACCTATTCACAAGGCAATTGTAAAGAAAGTCCTCTGAAAACTTTAAAGCTGTGTAGAAGGGGAAGTTGTTCTTCTGTTAGACACAGAGGCTACCACAGACTGTCTTCCATAGCAGGTGCTTAATAAGAGTCTTTTGGTTGGATAAGTGAAATATTTTCAATAGTTCTTTAGATAAAGAATACCCTTTCCCCCCATAGGCCCTACTTCCTGTTAGAAGAATTTAGAAAAAATTATATGTGTAAAATTGTTATAAAAATAGTATTTGCCTCTTAAAATTATATGTAGATTTGTGTGTTCTCTCAATCCTCTTTCAAATTTAACAAATCCAACTAGACACTACACAATCAAACGCTGTTCTAAGGGAGATATAAAGTTTGGTAACAGAAGATTCCTGCCCTCATGGAACTTCTATTTTAGTAGGATAAAATACTAACACAAATAAGTACTAGATGGTAATGGTGTCAGCTAATTGTATAGGGAAGCAGATTGAGTAGGACAAACCTTATCATTTATTTGCCCTTAACGAATATTTCAGAACCTCCTAAGTACAGAACACTTTGGGAGGTTCAGGGAGATATACAATGGTGAATAAGATGTGGTACCTACCAATAGAAGCTTATAGTCTAGTTCAGAGAAAGAAGGGAAGGGTTTAAGCATTTGTACAGCACCTACTGTATGCAGCACCTACTATGTGCCAGGCACTATGCTTAGTGCTTTTTACAAATATTATCTCATTTGATCCTCCCAACAATCCTGCAAACTAAGTGATGTTAAATTCCTACCTTACAGTTAAGCAAACTGAGACAGACAGAAGTTAAGTGATTTGCCCAAGGTCACACAGCTAGTAAGTATCTGAAACTGGATTCGAACACAAGTCTTCCAGACTCCAGGCCCAGCAGTGTATCCACTGTGCTATCTAGATGTCTTTTTTGTTGTT
The DNA here is from genome assembly GCA_028646595.1 of Phalanger gymnotis. Taxonomy (NCBI): domain Eukaryota; kingdom Metazoa; phylum Chordata; class Mammalia; order Diprotodontia; family Phalangeridae; genus Phalanger; species Phalanger gymnotis. Next base: position 92,449,694 of record CM053625.1, on the reverse strand, counting down.
CAATTGTGTCCAACTCTTTGTGACCCTATTTTTGAGATTTTCATGGCAAAGATACTGGAGTGGTTTGTCATTTTCTCCTCTGGTTCATTTTATGGAGGAGGAATGGAGGCAAACAGGGTTAAGTGACTTGCTCAGGGTCAAAAAGCTAGTGTCTGAGACCAGATTTGAACTCAGGAAGATAAGTCTTTCTGTGCCCCGTAGCTGCCCCTGATGCCTCTAATGGGGGGCATCATGACTCATATACAAATAAAATTTATGTCCTTATATTCCAGTTTGTAAGAGAGGTACAAACCAAATGCTTTGTGAGGTTTTGGAGGCTGGAGGCAGGGAGAGATCAGGGGAGGCTTCTTAATGGATGTTCAGGTGTGGAGAAGGTTGTTAGCAAAGGTCTAAGAAAGGGAAGGTGCAGGGTGTATTTGGATTCTGCCTAGTCCTATGGTTGGAGCATAAAATTGCCCAGATGGGCTGAGTGTGAGAGAAGGCTACAATGGGAGGACAGAGTCAGGCTATGGAGGCTGAGGAGTCTGCACCAATTATCAGGCAAAAGGGAGACATTGATAAGTTTGGGTATTCTAGTAACAGGAATATTGCACATATACAAATTATTGTAATGTGAAATAGAGCATAATGGCAGCTTACGTTACATGTTGCTTTATATAACACATTATCTGGCGTGAATATAGATCTGGACTTTGAGGCAGGAAGATTTGAGTTCATATCCTGCCATCAAGGATTATAAGCTGTAATTTTTCTGGGCCTTGGTTTTGTCATCAGTAAAATGAGGGAGTTGTGCTACATGACCTCTCAGGTCCTTTAAAGTTCTAAGTTGTCTTTAGTCTAATTTATTCTCATGACATCCTTGTGAAGTAGATATTGGAAGTGATATTATTATTCCTGTGTGAGAAATGAGGAAATTGAGATCATAGGAATGAAGTGACTTGTTCAGGATTATCCAGCTAAAAAATGGCATAGTCAAGATGTGAACTGAGCTCTCTTGATTTCTAATCCTGTGTTCTTTCCAGTGTGTGCTCAACATATAAACAAATTTGTATCTGGGATTTTGTCTGGGCACCTACTGATAAGTATTGGGCATTACAGGAATTAGAGACATTGGTCATGCTATTATTCTGTTATTATGTAATAGCAAAAATAATGCTATTGTGTTCTGCTATTATGTTCTATCCAGGTAGAAATGACCTCTTCTGTACTTGGAAGGGGATCTCTTGCTGCAGAAAACAGCCTATGTGGCCTCATCTTTGACATGCTGAAACTTTGCAATGAATTTTAAACTAAAATGCTCCATCGCAGTTGGCCTTGCTGTACTTGCTGCAAATACTGTCCTATGTCAGGTAGTTAACATTAGGAAGAGCATGCTCAGGTTCTTTCAAAATATGTCAGCTTCCAGTTTCCTTCTTGCTTCATTACCTCCCATTACTACTTCGTGAAAGTGTAGAGTGACATATTGAGATGCTACCTCAAGAACTACATGAGAAGAATATTCAGAGAATGGGTTGTTGTGTTTGAAAGAATTTTCAGGCTAGCTCCAGGTTAAGCAGAGACCCATAGGACCTTAGAACATTAAAACAGAAAGGGACTACAGAGTGTAGAATGTTAGTTAAACATAGAACACTGGAAATTATAGAACTTTAGAGTTTGGCCAGTTGAGGGGTGTAAGACACGGGAAGGGGAAAGAAAAGAGAATAATCTATTCCTAGATTTTCTCTACCTCCTGGCTAAGGGGGCGTTTGAGGTCATCTGGTCCATTGACCTTGATTATGTTCAGAATGCCACTTATTTAATAGATTGAGGAGGTATAAATCTTGATGTTTGGGAGGGAAGAAGAAACAAATCATCATGTTCCCCTGGCAGCTTGGTGGCATGGGATAGAGTGCTGGGCTAGGGGTCTGGAAGACCTGAGTTCAAATCCTGACTAAGATACTTACTAGCTGTGTGACCCTGGGTAAGTCACTTAACCTGTGTTTGCTTCAATTTTCTCAGCTGTAAAATGAAGATAATAATAGCACTTACATCCCAAAGTTGTTGTGAAGATGAAATGAGATAATATTTGTAAAGTCCTTAGCACAGTATCTGGTACATAGTAGGTGCTGTTATTATTATTACTATTATTATATCCTCCCTCCCTTCCTTCCTCCCTCTGAGATTATCACCTCTCTTGTTATGGACATTATACTTCTCATAACACAGTTTCGGATTGTATATTTGCTTGTTTGTTTGCCATATCACGTTGTTCACTCATGTCAAATTTACAAGTCCACTAATTACTCCTCCACTTAACTTTTTTAGACAAAATTTGTTCTAGCCCCATCTTCCTTACCCTGCATTTGTGAGATCAGCTTAGGATTTTGCACATCCAGGATTTCGCACATCCAGGATTTCTTTGTTAGCATCAATTCAGATAAACATTATCAAACTTCTGCTACATTCTGGAAGCTAGGGCCTGGCATGTTGGGAGGCGGGAGTGTGGTAGAGACAGATAAAGAAGACACAGTGATTGTACTCCCAGACCCTACAGTTTGGTAGGGAAGATGGGACATACAAATCTGTTTTATACAATTATCATTATGGTAATATGAATACAGTACTTTTTATGAGGTCTGAGATATAAGGTAATGAAATCTGAGACTGAGGAAGGAAAGATCATTACTGGTTTTGGTATAGGGAGGTTATCGTGAAAGGCATCATGGAAGATGAGATGAACATTTTAGGCAGGGTCTTGAAAGGCTGGGAAAATTTCTGTAGGCACAGGTGGGAATTAGGGGTGAAAGGAAAAGATATTGGAGTTATTTGGTAGCTTACATGTTGATCTTCTTTTACAGTGGTTCTCAAAATATTCATAATGTATCATTACTGTTATCCATAGCAATTTTTTCCCAGGTTGCAAAACTTTTACTATTTTAGGTCCTAACTTAAATCCTGTAAACCTCTTGTCATTCTTTTTCTACCAGTCTCTGCCCCCTTCAGCCACTCACTGCTCAGGCTGTGGTTGGTAGAATGGCCTTAGGCAGGAAATTTGGATAATTTAGCACTCTGGAATGGTTTGGTTGGAAAATATGGCTTTGGTTAGAAAAACAAACGACTACAGATTCACTGTAATATTAATACTAGTAAACATTTTACTTGAAACTTTTCTTTCTGGTACTAAGAATATGGATTATCTATCTGGAACTTTAGCATTTAGCTGGCATAGTTCTGATAAGTTTTTAGCTTTTTTCCCCCTTATAAATTTCTCTAAATTGATTAAACTTAGAGCTGTAAGGGACCTTAAAGACTATCTAGTCCAACATTATTTTTTTCATTTCCCAACCATCTTTTATTCCTTTTCTTTGAAAATCGAAAGATTAATTATTTTGCAAAATAAGAATGATTTGGGTTGAAAATTTATTCCAACTCTAATAATCAGAGAAATATAAATTAAGCAATTTCGAAAGACTACCTTAGGCCCATTAAGGTGGCAGAGATAGTTCAATCAAATGATAAACATTCAACAACAATGGAACTGTGAAATTGGTAATAGGCACATGATTACAGTAATAGTAGTTATTATGTACACTGGTCCAAAGTTTCTGGAAAGCCATCTAAAACAACCATCAAATGGTACAAAAGTGTTAGTATTCTTTGACCCATTGACTTTACTTTTTTTTGGAAGTAGCAGTGTTAAATTTAATCATTTAATAAGCATAATTAAGTTATTAAGCAATAATGATTATTAAGTATACATTATGTACCAGGCATCTTGCCAGGTGCAAATATAAAAAGGCAAAAATGAAGCTGTTCTTGCCCTCAAGGATCTTACATTCTGTTGGGATAGAGGAGTATGTGCACAGAAAAACTAAAAGCAAAATATAAACAGAGTAATTTCCAGGGGAAGATACATTCAAAATCTTGAAAATAAATCAAATCCCAGTGGCCATGATTCCAATGGTGTGGCTGGTTTTTTTTTTTTTTGCATGCTCTCTTTTTTTTTTAAATTTAATTTATTTAATATATCTAGTTTTCAGCATTGATTTTCACAAGAGTTTGAATTACAAATTTTCTCTCCATTTCTACCCTCCCCCCCACTCCAAGATGACGTATATTCTGGTTGCCCTGTTCCCCAGTCAGCCCTCCCTTCTGTCACCCCACTCCCCTTTTCCCTTCCTTTCTTGTAGGACAAGATAAATTTCTATGCCCCATTGCCTGTGTATCTTATTTCCTAGTTGCATGCAAAAACTTTTTTTTTTTT
>CM053625.1:92406572-92444951 GCA_028646595.1 Phalanger gymnotis | reverse complement strand
AGTCACTAGCTTCCACTTGCTCCAGTCTAATTTTTAAGGTAGTATTTTCTTCAGTGGTGTGTTGGACCTCCTTTTCCATTTGGCTAATTCTGCCTTTTAAGACATTTTTCTCCTCATTAGCTTTTTGGAGCTTTTTTGTCATTTAGGATAGTCTCTTTTTTAAGGTGTTATTTTCTTCAGTATTTCTTTGGGTCTCCTTTAACAAGTTATTAACTTGTTTTTCATGATTTTCTCTTCCCAATTTTTCCTCTACTTCTCTTATTTGATTTTCCAAATCCTTTTTGAGCTCTTCTATGGCCTGAGATCAATTCATATTTTTTTGGAGGTTTTTTGATGTAGGCTGTTTGACTTTGTTGACTACTTCTGGCTGTATGTTTTCATCGTCTTTGTCACCAAAGTAAGATTAGATAGTCTTAGTCCTTTTACTCTGCCTGCTCATATTCCAAGCCAATTACTTGACTTTTGAGCTCTTTGTCAGGATATGACTGCTTCTAGAGTGGAGAGTGCTCAGTCCCAAGCTTCTGGTGTTTTGTGCTGCTATTTTCAGAGCTATTTCTCTTCTAAGGTGGTATGATACTCCCTGGACTGTGCTCTGGTTTGTGAGTGCCAGCCCTCCTCTCTGCCATGTAACTACCAGGAGGACTCCCTCTCTACAGCCACCACAAACTCTGCCACCCCAGCACTCCTCCTCCCCCAAGGACTGCCAGCCAGGACTGCGACCCAGATCTAAGCCGGGCAAAGCAAGAGAATGCTGCCTCAGTGCCAGCAAAGAGATCCCTGCACTCCTGTTCTGATCAGCCGCCTGATTCCCACCACTGTCTGTGGGCCTGGAGCTCTAGAAGCAGCTGCAGCAGCCACCTCCACTGCCCCAGGCGCATATAATACTTACTGATGATTTTAGATAGATATTGCTTATCATTTTAAGGAAAACTTTTATTCCTGTGCTCTCTAGTGTTTTTAATAGAAATGGGTGTTGTATTTTGTCAAAAACTTTTTTGTGTCTATCGAGATAATTGCATGGTTTCTTTTAGTTTTGTTGTTGATTTGCTTAGTTATTCTGACAGTTTTCCTAATTTTCAACCAGCCCTGCATTCTTCATATAATTTCTATCTGGTCATGGCATATTACCTTCCTGATAAATTGTTATAATGTCTTTGTTAATATTTTATTTAAAATTTTTGCATCAGTGTTCACCAGGGAAATTTGTCTATAATTTTCTTTCTCTGCTTTGGCTCTTTCTGGTTTAGGTATCAGCACCTAAAAGGAATTTGGTAGGCCTCCTTCTTTGCCTATTTTCCCAAATATTTCATATAGTATTGGAATTACTTGTTCTTTAAATGTTTGGTAGAATTCAGTTGAAAATCCCTATGGCCCTGGAGTTTTTTCCTAGGGAGTTCATTGATGGCTTGTTCAATTTCCTTTTCTAAAATAGGGTTATTTAAGTATTTCCTTTTATGTTAATCTGAGTGGTTTAATGTTTTCTTAATATTCATCCATTTCACTTAGATATTCATGTTAGATAGTCATATTTGTTGGCATACAATTGGGCAAAATACCTCCTATTTATTGCTTTAATTTCTTCTTAATTGGTGGTGAATTTGCCCTTTTCATTTTTTGATACTGGCAATTTGCTTTTCTCTTTTTTTAAATCAAATTAACCAAAGGTTTAAGTATTTTATTGATTTTTTTCATAAAATCAGCTCTTAGTTTTATTAGTTCAATAATTTTCTTTCAATTTTATTAATTTCTCCTGATTTTTCGGTTTTCTAATTTAGAATTTAATTGGGGATTTTTAATTTGTTCTTTTTCTAGCTTTTTTTAGTTGCATGCCCAATTCATTGATCTGCGCTTTCTCTATTTTATTCATACAACCATTTAGAGATGTAAAATTTCCCCTAAGAACTGCTTTGGCTGAATTTCACGAATTTTGGTATATTATCTCATTATTGTTCTCTTTGATGAAATTATTGAGTATTTTTATGATTTTTAGTTTGACCTACTCATTCTTTAGAATTAAATTATTTAGTTTCTTATTGCATTATGATTCGAAAAGGAGGTAATTAATCTTTTTGTCACTCAGCATTTGATTGTGAAGTTTTTATGGCCAGTTTTTGTGTAATGCCATGTACTGCTGAGGAAAAGGTGTATTCCTTTTTATCTCCTTTCAGTTTTCTCCAGAGAACTGTCATATATAACTTTACTAAAATTTCATTCAATTCCTTAACTTCTTTCTTGTTTGTTTCTAGTTCTGAAAAGGGGACATTGAGGTGTACCCCAATAGTATAGTTTTCCTGTAACTTCACTTAACTTCTCCTCTAAGAATCTGAATGCTAAAGCACTTGGTGCATATATGTTTAGTATTGATATTGCCTCATTGTCTATGATACCTTTTAGCATGATGTAGTTTCCTTTCTTACCTTTTTAATTAGACCTGTTTTTTGCTTTTGCTTTGTGTGAGATCAGGATTGCTACCCCTGCTTTTTTTTTTTTTTACTTCTCCTGAAGCATAATATATTCTGCTCCAGCCTTTTACCTGTACCCCATGTGTATATTTCTGCTTCAAATATGTTTCTTGTAAACAACATTTAGTAAGATTCTGGTTTTTAATCCCCTGCGCTTGCTGCTTCCATTTTATGGGAAAGTTCATCTCATTCACAGTTATGATTACTGTGTATTTCCCTCCATCCTGTTTTTTCCTGTTCATACTTTTCTTTCTCCTTCCACCTTGTTCTTCCTCACCAGTGTTTTGCTTCTGACCACTACTTTTGTCAATCTGCCCTCCCTTCTATCAGCCCCCCACCCCCCGCCCTTTCTTTCCCCTTTCCCCTCCTAATTCCCTATAGGGTAAGATAAATTTCTATACCCTACTGTGCTTTTTTGTGCCAAATTTGATGAGTAAGGTTCAAACAATGATCACCCCCTCCTTTCTTTCCCTCTACTCTGATAGGTCTTTTGTGCCTCTTCAGGTGATGTAATTTACCGTATTCTGTCTCTCCCATCCTCTTTTCTCAGTACAATCTTTTTTCACCCCTTAATTTTTTTTCGAATCTTCACATTAAAGTCAGCTTATACCCACACCCCCTGTCTGTGTAACTTCTAACTGCCTTAATAGTGGATACAGTTCTCAAGAATTATGAGTATCATCTTCCCGTGAAGGGATGTAACAGATTTATTCACATGAATAACACTGCTGACTAACATGTTGAATAACATGTTTTTTTCTTTCCTGTTTAACTTTTTATGCTTCTTTTGAGTCTCGTATTTGAATATTGAATTTTTGGTTCAACTCTGGTCTTTTCATTAGGAAAATTTGAAAGCCCCCCTATTTCATTTAATTCCTATCCTGTCCCCTGAAACATTATGGTCAGTTTTTCTGGGTCGTTTATTCTTGGTTGTAATCCAAGCTCTTTTGCCTTCTGGAATATATTCCAAGCTCTCCAGTCCTTTAATGTGGAAGCTGCTAAGTCCTGTGTAATCCTAACTATGCTCCTTGATAATTGAATATTTTTTTCTGGCTGCTCGCTGTATTTTCTCCTTGACCTGATAATTCTGGAATTTGGCTATAATATTCCTTGGAATTTTCACTTTGGGATCTCTTTCAAGAGTTGATAGGTGGATTCTTTCAATGACTCTTTTACCTTCTGGTTCTAGGACATCAGGGAAGTTTTTCTTGATAATTTCTTGAAAGATGCTGCCCAGACTGTTTTTTGATCATGGCTTTTGGGTAGTCCAGTATTCTTAAATTATTTCTCCTGGATCTGTCTTCCAGGTCAATTGTTTTTCTAATGAGTTATTTTACATTTTCTTCTACTTTTTCATTCTTTTGATTTTTTTGACTGTTTCTTGATGTCTCAAAGTCATTAGCTTCTGCTTGCCCAATTTTAATTTTTAAGGAATTATTTTCTTCGGGTAGCTTTTGTACCTTCTTTTCCATTTGGTCAGTTCTGCTTGTTTTCTTCAGTGGATTTTTTCCTTTCCATTTGGCCAATTATATTTTTTAATGAATTGTCTTCTTTAGTCAGATTTTGTCCTTCCTTTTCGAAGCTGTTGACTCTATCTTGTATAACTCATTTCATTTCCAAGTTTTTGTTCCATCTCTTCTATTTGATTTTTACTATACTTTTGAGCCCTTCCAAGAAGACTTTTTAGGTTTGAGACCAATTCATCTTCCCCTTTGAGGCTTTGCATGTAAGCATTTTGACATTTGTTAACCTCTTCTGAGTTTGCATTTTGATCTTCCCTGTTGTCATAATAGCTTTCTATGGTTAGGGCTCTTTTCTGGTTTTTTTTTTTTTTTACTCGTTTTTACCTATTTCATTACTTTTAAAGTTGAGCTCTGCTCCTGAGACACAGGAGGGGCACTGTCTCAAGCTTTCTGCACTGGGGTCCTGGGTGCTGGAGGCTTGTGCACTGCACTGGGGTGGCCTGGCCTAATTGTGCTTATGGTGCTGGGGGTCTCTGGGCTGGCAGTTTGCTTTCTGTCTTGGGGCTGGAGGCCTCACAGCTGGCCTGCTGTGTCACTAGTCTGCTGATCCAGGACTGAGGGCTTCAATTGCTGATCTGTTCTGTGGCTAAGAGCCTCCTGCTGGCTTGCTGGATACCATCTGTGCTGGGCTGTGCTCCCCTTTTTCCCAAATGAGACAGACCTTTCCTGAAGTCCTGAGTTTCCTTTGGCTAGAAAATTGTTTTACTTTATCTTTTTGTAGGTTCAATGCAGCCATTTAGAAGCTTGATTTAATGTTGTTTCCAAGACAAACTGGGGAGAGCTTAGGCAACTTCCTGACTTTCCTTCCCCGCCATCTTGGCTCCTCCTCTAAAACAGAGGATTTTGACAGTTAATTGTCATCTCTGAAGGAGTCTGTATGCAGCCAATATGAAAGAGATATAACATTACTTTTTTCCTGAGGAGATATGGATAGTTAACTATCATTGGAAAATAAATCTGTGAAGAACTTGGAGAGTCTGTCATCTCTGAGTGTGAGAGAAGAGCTTTAGTGACACTAAGTTGAATTAACTGCCTTTAGAGAAAGACTCTATGGCAAAGACATTTTGCATGAGAGACATTCTGAGAAGAATTCCTGAGAGGCAACTGAGAGGTTTAACTGCCATTCTGAGGTGAATTTAACTGTTATATTATGAGGAGAGAGGTGCAGTTAACTGACATTTGTAAAAGGAATTCCATTGTTGAACTGTGGTTATGGTGTTTTGGAGGAGCTGGTAGCTGTAGCTATTGATGAGAGAATTCTAGTCAACATCTTTCTCTTGCTTTTTTTTCCAGAGTACTGACATGATTTGAGTTGTGACCATCCTCTCATGTGACATATTGTATCAATATCTAGCTGTATCTGTATTATTTGTTACTGTTATGGTTAAAAGTACTGATATTTGTCTACCAAGGGTGGGGAACCTATGACCTAGAGGCCACATGTGGCCGTCTAGGTCCTTGGGTGTGGCCTTTTGACTGAGTACAAGTTTTACAGAACAGATCCTTTTATTAAGGGGATTTGTTTTGTGAAGTTTGGATTCAGTCAAAGGGCCACTCTTGGGGACCTAGAAAGCCACATGTAGCTTTGAGGCCACAGTTCCCCACCCCTGAAGCTTATGTGTTTTGGGGTTGAGACTGAGAAAAGAGAAAAGGCACAAGGGAAAAGAGGTGTCTCTGGTTCTAAAAATGAAGGGTGGGGGCTTAGAGCTAATTAACAAAAGAGATTTTTGCATTTTAAGTTCTTTTTGAAGTAATTATCATTTATAACCACTAGATTACTTTTGAACCCAGTGAGAATTAATAAGGTGATAAGAGAGTAGCATGATGAGATGAAGATGTGTTTCTCTCTTTGAGATATTGTTTATAATATGCATCAGACACATCTTCTGCAGGGTCATACTTGTGGGGTCTTATCCATAAGATTGCTACATGTAACTTTATCAAAATCCTAATATGCTTGTACTATTTACCTCAAAGGGAGGTTATATGGAAAGGGTTTTGTAAAACTTAAACCACTACGGAAACGTGAGCCAAGGAATTACAGAATCCGAGCATTGGAAGGGACTTCAGAAAACCATTTATTCCAATCCATACCTGAAGAAGAATCCCTTTTTTATTTAACATTTTAAAAAATTATTATTTTTCTCAATTATATGTAAACATAGATTTTTAATGTGTGTTTTTTGAAATTTTGATTTTGAAATTCTTCCTTTTCCTTCCTTACCCACTCCATGAGAGGGTAAGCAATTTCGTATGATTATGCATGTGCAGTCATGCAAAACATTTCCATATTAACCATGTAACAAGAAAAAAAGAAACCAAACTCAACCTTATACCAAAAAGCCCCAAGAATAATAAAGTAAAAAAAAAGCATGCCTCACTATATTTGGACTCCATCAGTTCTTTCTCTGGAGGTGGGTAGCACATCATGAGTTCTTTGGAATTGTCTTGGATTATTGTATTGCTGAGAATAGCTGTCATTCACAGTTGATGATACAATATTGATGTTACTTTGTACAATATTCTCCAGGTTCTGCTCATTTCACTTTGCATCAGTTCATGTAAGTCTTTCAAGGTTTTTCTGAAAGCATCGTGCTTGCCATTTCTTATAGCACAACACTTTTTATCATAACCATATCCCACAACTTGTTCATCTGTTCCCCAATTCATAGGTGTCCCCTCAATTTCCAATTCTTCGCCACCTCAGAAAGAGCTGCTATAAATATTTTTGTGCATATATATGTCCCTTTCCTTTTTCTCTGATCTCTTTGGGGTTCAGACTAGTAGTAGTATTTCTAGGTCAAAGGGTATGTACAGTTTTGTGGCCCTTTGGGCAGAGTTCCAAATGGCTCTCCAGAATGGTTAGATCTGTTCATAATTCCTAAATTTCCTAAAAGATGATGCTATTAGCATGCTATATTCAATATGCCAGCACATTTGAAAAACACATCAGTAGCCACTGGATTAGAAAAGATCAGTTTACGTCCCAATCCAAAAAAAGGCAATGTCAAGGAATGTTCACATTATCAACAAATTGTGCTTATTTCACACACCAGCAAGGTTATCTTAAGATTTTTCAAGCTAGGCTTCAGCAGTATGTGAACTGATAATTACCAGCAGGCTGATTTTCAAAGAGGCAAAGGAACTAGAGACCAAATTGCCAACATTCACTCGATTATGGAGAAAGCAAGGGAATTTTAGAAAAAACATGTACTTCTGCTCCATTGACTACACTAAAGGCTTGGACTGTGCAGATCACAACAAAATGTGGTAAGTTTCAAAGAGATAGGAGTACCAGATCATTTTACTTGTCTCTTGAGGAACCTCTATATGGGCCAAGAAACAACAATTAGAACTGAACATGGAACAACTGATTGGTTTAAGACTGAAAAAGGAAAATGACAAGGCTGTGTATTGTTACCTTATTTATTTAACTTGTATGCAGAGCACATCATGCAAAATCAAAAGCTAGAATTAAGGTTACCAGGAGAAATATCAGTAGTCTCAGATATATGCAGAGACAGTGCTTCTCTGATGGCAGGAAGTAAAGAAGAATCAAGAAGCCTCTTTTTGAGGGTGAAAGAAGAAAATGGAAAAACTGGCTTGAAGCTTAACATCAAAAAAACTAAGATCTTGTCAACTGGTCCCATTACTTCCTGGTGAATAGAGGGAGAAGAAATGGAAGCAGTGTCAGATTTTATATTCTTGAGCTCAAAGATCACTGCAGACAGTGACTGCAGCCATGAAGTTAAAAGACACTTGCTCCTTGGAAGGAAGGCCATAGCAAATCTGGACAGCATTCTAAAAAGCGGAGACATCAACTTGCTGACAAAGGTCTAGTCAAAGCTATGGCTTTTTCAGTAGCAGTGTGTGGCTATGAGAGTTGGAATATAAGGAAAGCTGAGTACCAGAAAGAATCAACGCTTTCAAATTGTGGTGCTGGAGAAGACTTTTGGTAGTCCCTCAGACAGCAAGGAGATCAAATCAGTCAATACTTAAAGAAATTAATTCAGGCTGTTCACTGGAAGGTTAAATACTGAAGCTATAGCTTAAATATTTTGGCCACATAATAAGAAGACAGGACTCCTTGTTAAAGACTCTAATATTGGGAAAGATTGAAGGCAAAAGGAAAAGGGGAATGCAGAGGATGAGATGGATAGATAGCATCCCGGAAACAACAAACATCGAGTTGGACAGACTTCTAGAGATAGTGGAGGACAGAAGGGCTGTGTGTGCTATGGTCCATGGGGTCATAAAAAAATCAGACAGAACTGAACAACACAACAGCATTCCACATTTATCTTTCTACCTGCTTATATATCTAAAAAAGTTTTATCACTGCCTTTTAAAAAAAAAACCACAGTAAATTCTGCATATACTCTGTATACCCCCTCTTATAACAGAAATATCAATACAGTCATGTAGTTTGACAGCATATGTAACACTCTGCACCTGTACTCCCCCCTCCTCAGAGTTCAGCTTCCTTTTAGTGTTCTTTGCATTTACTTTGTTCTAGTCATTGTGTGTCTTATTCTCCTTGTTCTGTTTATTTCATCTTTTATCAATTCATTACAAATTTTACCTGAAGGCTTTTTTTGAATTCTTGATATTTGCCATTTCTTACTACATAGAAAGTATATATGACCCCAAAATGCTCATATACCTTAGTTTTTTAGTTATTTTTTTTATTAAGTAGAAAATTTTGTTTTCAGTTCTTTGCTACCACAGAAGGTGCTGCTATGAATATTTTGGTAGATACTGGGTCTTCCCTGATGACTTTGACCTCGTTAGTATCGTCCTATTTTTGATAGCTCTAATTATTTGGAAATTTTTTATTATATGGATTCATATCTTTTTTCTTCAAATTCTACCTATCATTCCTGCCAGTTTCTGCCTTTTGGGACCAGCAAAACAAGTTTGAATTCATTTCTTCCATATGGCAGCCTTTCAGATTCTTGAAGACAGCGATCATGTTCTCCATGAGACCTTCTTGTCTAAGACACCTTTCTCTTCTAAATATCATCAGTTTCTTTAGTAGATTCTCAAATGGCCCATTCACCATTCTGACCCATCTTCTTCTCAGTCTTGATGTTCTCCATAAAAATAAGGTACTAAGCACAATATTCCAGATTTGGACTGACCAGAGTATACCACACAACAGGACCATCACTTCCCTTGGTTCTCTCATCTCCCTAAGGTCTCTCATTGCCACTTTGGATAGCATTACCTTTTTTTTTTTTAAACTTCTCTGTCACCCTTTTGATTCTCAACAAGACTGCAGTTCACTAAAATCTTGATTTTTTTTTTTGTCACTCAAATTGTTAATTGGTTTGTAAGCAACCAAGTGAAGCCTCAAACCCATGTCCTTGATTCATCCATCATAAGGTCATAGCTTTTGAGCTACAGTGGACCTAAGAGGTATCCAATCCCCTCATTTTACTGAAAAAGAAACTGAGGCCAGGGAGGTGAAGTGATTTATTCAAGGTCACATATAGGTAAGGTGGTAAGCAACAAAGCGAGTACTGAAACCCATGTCCTTTGACTCCACATCCTGCCCTCCTTTCACCGTATTAAACTGTTGTTTAGCCATGCTTTTTCTATCATGTACTTTTGAATTTTATTTATTTGAATCTGTGTTTATCCCTGTTAAACTTCATCTTCTTAGATTGGCCTATAGCTCCTGCAAGTCATGATTTTTGGACTGACTCACCTAATATGGTTAACTTCCCTTTCTAAATCATGCTTCTGTGTGTGTTTGTGTAAAGGAAACAGTGCAAGAGGAAGGAGACCTTGGTCCTGGCCTTGCCACTTATTAGCCATATGACTGTGGCCAAATCATTTTATACCTCTGAGCCTCAGTTTGCTCAAATAGATAATGGAACTAATAGTAGCTCACATTTATATAGTACTTTAAAGTTTCTAAAACATTTTCCTTATAGCAGCATTGTAAGGTAGGTAGAGCAAATAGTTTCTAGTTTCTCGCAGAGGGAAATTGAGGCTTTAAGAGGTAAAGTGCCTTGCCTCAAGGTCACACAGCTAAAAATATATTAGAGCCAAGATTCGATTTCAGATTTCCTGGCTCCAAAGTCTAGAGTGCTTTCTGTGATAATTAATGGTATTTTCAATTTTTGCATTTGAGGAAAAATTGCAATCAAGCAGTGCAAATTTCAAATGTTATATTTTGAACTTCTTAGAAGATGGCTGTCTATTAAAATTATTTTTGTAAGCTCTACTTGGTTTTGCATCAACTCTGTGATAAGTCTTGGCATTATGTAACTTCAAGAGCCATTTTGGTAATTAACAAATTCCAGAGTTTAGTTCAAATAGGGATTATCTCTTCCTTTTCTCCTCCTTCCCCTCCCTCCTAAAAGATACCAGCTTGCTATTAGAGGTATTGAATATTCTGACCTGTAGTAAACTATCATTTATCTGTCATGGTCCAGGAACTTGGTAGCCTGGTTAACTATAAATTATTATACATGAATTACCAGTTTTTTAAGAATTGGAATATAGCAAAACATGGTTAATACCAAGATGTTCAGGGAAATCATGTTGTATAAACATTAGTTGAAGAAACTGGGGATGTTTAATCTTGAGACTAGAAGACTTGAGGGGGAGAGCATGCTAATCGTCTTCAAATATCTGAAGGATTGTCATACTGTAAAGAGAGACTTTGCTTGGATGCAGAAAGCAGAACTAAAACTAACAATAGTAGCTCATATTTATATCTTTCACTTAAAGATTTAGGTTTTTAACCTGGAGTCCATAGACCTCCAGGATGCCCCATGGATAGATTTAAGAGGTCCATGAACTTAGGAAAAAAATTACATCTTTATTTTCACTAACCTATAACTGAAATTTAATATTTCCTTTAATTATGAATATAGTCAGCAAGCACATTATTCTGAGAAAGGGTCCGTAGGCTTCCCCAGCCTGCTAAAGGGGTGCATGATACAAAAAAGGCTAAAAACCCGTCATTGAGCAAGTGCTTTCATTATTATGACTAGAAAGGTAGGTGGTGCAAGTGTGTTTATCTCTATCTGATAGAGAGAAATTCATGCTCACAGAGGTAACAGGACTTACCTAAGGTCATAGCAATTTAGTAAAAGTGAATAGGTTAATAGGATTTTGTGCTTGAAGGGATCCCCTGGTCACTGAATCTCAGAGATGAACGGGACCTCAGAGGTCATTTAGTCCAAACCTTAGCAAGAATCCCCTTTGTCTCCTTCATACCTGACAACTGGTCACCCACAAGAAATCCTTATGTTAATTTCTTTGTTATTTTCTATGTTAATTTCCTGTTTTGCCTGCTGATATTTGTATCCCTAGTGCTTAGGGCAGTACCTGGCACATTGACAAGCTGGATAAACTCTCCCTTCATCCACATTTACAAAAAAAAAAAAGCTCTAATTTGCATATGCATTTCTAGTTCCTGGCATTACATCTGTCTAAAAGATGTACTCTGTTTTTTGTCGTAATTGTCTAATTTAAGAGTTTTCCAGGGTAGGCACCTGTAAAATATTCCTAAGATACTTCCAACTTCTCACAGCCTCCTCTATTATTGTTAAGCACAGATACAACAGTAATACATCACAGTCCATGAATTCATAGTTCGGAAATCATTGCCTTACATTTGTGAATGTGAATTTTTTTATGGTCCAAATTTCTGATTTCATTAATTTAGGTAATTCCTGGTGTGAAAACTCTTGCCACCAAATGCAGATAGAACTATAATTTATTAGTTATAATAGTCTTAGAGTGTTGCTTGAGATTCAAATAGTAACTAACTTATGGTTGCACAAGTAGTATGTGTCAGAGGTCGGACTTTTATCCAGTCTTCCTCATTTACTTCCTCACTTCTTAGCACTCTCAAATAGTATACCACGGAACATGAATTATAGCAGCATGGTTTAGCATCTGGATTTCAATTTCTTTGTTTATAAAATTAGGGAAAACATTCATTCTAGATCACTTGACCCTTCAGGTCTCTCCCCACCTCCTCCAGTATTACATATGTAGCTTGGAGGCTGGTTTTCTAGACAGTGAAGGCAGCAGCAGTGAGCACCAAAATCTTGCTTCCGAGGTTAAATGCATCTAGTGGATTGGATGTATTGGCCTATGACCTGTATCTGAATATTGGTTTTGCTAATCACTTCACTTCTCTGATCTTCACTTTCCTTATTTTTAAATATATGAAAATGATGATAATAATAATTGGAACTTATTATCTGTCCTGGTTGTCTCCAGACCTTGCTGCCTGCCCTTTGGTCTTCATCCTCATCTCCTTTTCACCAGAACCAGGGAAGTTGGGTTCTAATAAGTGAGTTTTCACCTTGTCTTGGCCCATACCATACCATAACCCCCTTGATACCATGTTGGCTGCAGCCCAATTCTCATCCTTCTCTCCTTTTCATTAGAACCTGATAGTTCCCCTTACCTTCTTTCTCTTTCCAGCTTCCCTTATGCTTTGTCTCCCTCATTAGACTGTGAGTTCCTGTTTTGCCTGCTGGTATTTGTATTCCTAGTGCTTAGGGCAGTACCTGGCACATAGTAAGTCCTTAATGAATCCTTTTTTCCGGCTGTCTCTCCCCGCAAATCTCTCACTGTTCCTACCTTACCTATTTCTGTAGAGTTGTATCGCCATCTTTCCAGTTGTCCATATTTGCATCTTTGGAGTCATCCTCAGGTTTTCCCTCTCAACCAGTTTCCAAATCTTGTCACTTTCGCTCCCACAAGGGGAAGGGAAAGGAGGGGAAAGGAAAGGAATCAGCATTTATATAACACCTACTATGTGCCAGACACTGTGATAGGTGATTGACAAATATCTCATTTGATCTCCACAACATTTCTTCCATTCCCTTTATTCTACTCCTATTGCCATTACTTTAATTCAGGCCCTCTATGTCACCACTGCTTGCTTGGACTATTGGAATAATTCTTAACTGATATCCTTGTCTCAAGTTTCCCTCCCTTTTTACTCCATTTTCCACAAAGATGCCAAATTGATATTCCTAAAGTATAGGTCCATGTCATGCCTGCCTCTCTTTAAGAAACCGTAATGCTTCCTTGTTGCATCTAAGATCAAATACAGATTCCTC
This sequence comes from Phalanger gymnotis, assembly GCA_028646595.1. NCBI lineage: Eukaryota > Metazoa > Chordata > Mammalia > Diprotodontia > Phalangeridae > Phalanger > Phalanger gymnotis. The sequence goes on along the minus strand of CM053625.1, from coordinate 92,431,868 downwards.
TGGCATTTAAAGTCCCTTCCAGCTTAGCTCCAACCTATCTTCCAGACTTATTTCATATTATTCTCTTTTATGTACTCCTTAACTTATAGCCAAATTGGTTTTCCTGCTGTTCCTTGTACCTGACATTCTACCTCCTATCCTCATACCAGCAATGCATTCCCACTTCATCTTCCCCTTTTGGAATCCTTAGTACTCTTCACAGATTCACTGATTTTAGCAACTGGAAGGGAACACAGTGGCCATCTAGACCAACCCATTCACAAAAGGAGTCTCTCCTGCAACAAATATTTCCAGTAGCTCTGCTAGACCACTACTTCTTAAGGTAATCTGTTCCATTTTCTAATAACTCCAGTTATTAACATGTGGAGCCCAAATTGACCTCTTTGCAATTGAGACTAAACAGAACAAAGCTAATCTCTCCTCTAAATGTCAATTCTTCAGATATTTGTAGACTATTATCATGCTCCCTGGAATATTCTCAACTCCTGGCTAAACATTCTCAGTTTCTTAAAATCATCTTCATGTGACTCAAACTCAAGGTGCTTCACTATCCTGGTTGCCCTTCTCTGGGGCATAAACATCAGCACAAATCTCCCCACCTTTGGGAGGCTTATTCTGATTCCCCATAGCTTTTAAAACAACCCCCGCTCCCCATTTCTTTGTATATATATTCTATTTGTTTATCCAATGTTCATACTTGTGTCTCCTCCCTGAGTCCTTGTCCCCCTATGTTTTGTTTTGTTTTGTTTTGTTTGCTTTTTATCTTTATATCCTCAGCACCTGTTTAGCACAGTGTTTGGCAAATAGTATGTGCTTAATAAATGTTTGTTGAGTGAATGAATAATTATCATCTGTGCTCTATTCCTAACCAGTGGGGACAGATCCTTGAATAGCTAGTTCCTTTATATAACCCCTTTGATTTACAGTTTTTCTCACAACAGCCCTGTTATTCTCCATTATATAGATGAGGAAAGCAGACCTTCCAGTGATAAATGACTTGTCCAAAGTCACACATAAGCAGAGGATATATGGTGTTTTGTAGTCAGGATGGAGGAGTGGAGTTCTAGGCAAAAAACATGTTTGGTCATCCTTTTGTAATTTCAGAATCTTAGGATGTTAGCACTGAAAGGGGCCTTCAAGAGATTTTCTTTGTTGCAAAATGTGCCAAAAGATATTTCCCCCCAAGGATCTTGTCTTTCAGCAGTTTGTGAAGGCAGAATAAATTTTCACTTTGTGTTCAGGGAAGATGGTAAGTAACATGATTCTGTTCAACCATAATTTAAAAAAAATCAAGTTAGAAACGTAAATGTGATAGCAGTGGCAAAGTTGTCAGGGTCTTAGAATTTAACAAGTGTTCGAAGGATTAGTAAAGGAAATGTAGTTTATACCACTGCTTTTATGACAAAGAATTTAAAAGGTTTTACTCTAAGCCTCACCATGTGTTTCTTCCTTTTCTCCAAAACATACCACTAAATTGAAAAGAGAGATGAATCTCTTAGAGGGAAACTATTAACTCTGAGGGAGTTTATCTTTGTTTGAAAGAAAGCAGTGCATTTACATTTGAATTAGCCCTGAATGTAGCATGTATCCCTAATCTGGTTCCTACTAGAAGTTGGTAAGTAGTTTAAGTACTTCCTACTTTTATGTTCTGGCTGGTGTAGTACCATCCCTGTTTTCTCTGGAGGTCCTAAATTTTATACCTCAAAGTAAGCAAACTGCTGTCCTATTTAACTCATAAGTTGTTGTGCGGCTCAAAATGAGATCATGTGTGAAAGCATTTTGAATAATATAAACTGCTATTCAGCCTAGAAGTGGAAAAAGTACTAGTTTGGGAGTTTTGGGATTGAGGGAAATCCTGGCCACTGCTGAACAATGTGACCTGGGGTAATTCATTTCCACTTTCTGAGCTCTAATGTCTATTTATAAAGTGAAGGAGTTAATAAACTATATAATCTCTAAGGTTCTGCCCAGCTCTAGGATTTAAAAAGTTTTATTATTTTTCTCTGCCAGAATTATCTGTCTGTCTGTCTGTCTACAAATACATATCTATATAAATACAACTCTCTGCCTCTGTCTCAGTCTCTGTCTCTTCTTTTGTGTCCAGATGATGTTGTGGATAGTATAGGATGTCTCTCTTTCTATGTCATCATCTCCCCTGTCTTTCAAATCTCAGTTTAAATGCTGCTCCTCCTTATAAAGGGAAGGGAACAAGAAGCATTTATACCTATGTGCCAGGCATTTTGTGAAGGGCTTAACAAATATTATCTCATTTGATCCTCTCAACAACCCTGTGAGGTAGGTGCTTTTATCCCCATTTTATAGTTGAAGAAATAGAGGCAAAGAGAAGTTAGTGATTTGTCCAAGGTCACACATGCAAGTCCTCCTGATTCCAGACCCAGTGTGCTGTTTCCTGTGCCACCTGGCTGTCCTTGGAGGTGTACCTTCCCCTCCCCCTCTCAAGTTATCTCTCTTCATCTGATCTTACCATACTTTATAATCTTCTTTTTCAGTTAAAATTTCGAATGCTAGATAGCATTTATATAGACTTTCAAGTTTGCAGAGGCTTTCCATATATTATCTCATTTCATCCTCACAACCCTGTGAGGTAGGTGCTATTATCATTTCCATTTTACAGATGAGGAAACTGAGGCTGAGATACATAAGTAGTTGAAGTAGGATTCCAACTCAGGTTTTCCTCATTCCAGGTCCGGTACTCTATCAACTTTGCCACCTAGCTGCTTCATGAGAGTATGCATTTTGTCTCACTTGTATATTCCACAGCACTGAGCACATTGTATTTATTTAATATAGCATGTCTTTAGTAAACATTTGTTGAGTGAGTGAATTTTTTTGGCCTAGTGAAGGTAGGTTTGATCTATATGATAGAAATCTTTCCAAACAATAGTAAAAACTCCAAAATTACTGCACGATTTTATGAAGATAATCTTTTCCAAGAAGAAACTTTTATTTCTTTTGGCAACCTGGTTTAATGGAAAGAATACTGGATTTGTTGTTGAGAACCCTGTTGGAATCTGGGCTCTTTCACTTATTTTCTATGTAGTGAGAACTTGGGGCAGGCTATTTGATTTTTCTACTTGTGAATTTCATCATTTACATGTGATACATTTTAGCTCCAAGATGCTATGATAATTTCCGTGGATCCTGCCGTAATCCTTATGATTTTACAACGTCCCTGAATTCTAAATTGAAGCCTTACCTCTTTAAAATAATGGAAGAATTTATGGAGATATTCACTTTAGTTTTACTGCTCGCTTAGGTTGCTGGTGTTAATCAGCAAACATTTACGAAGTTCTTGTTGAGTATAGAGCATTTCTTATTTCATTGAGTTCGTCTTGGTTAGATTTTACTGATACAGTCTACTTGATCATAACTTGCTGTAAGTAGATTGTTAGCACATTAGCCTAAATAATATACTAGGAAAATTGCTTCTGATTGTGAGATACCCTTCTTCAGTCATTACACTCACTTTTCCTATCTTAGATACTCATATGTTAAAAGTTGAGGCTCTTTTGCCAATTGCTTTGGAAATGGTAATTGCTGAACAAATTATCTATTTGAATCGAATTGGTAAGGTAGCTGTCTTGCACTGGATTATATGGGGTTACATCCAGGTTAACATCCTATGTTCCAGGGTTCTTTCCATCCCCCATATTGTGTTCTTTGTTCTAGCATATTCTCTAAGATCCTTTCTGTAGCTCTAAGATTGTGTTCTTTCTTACTTTAAAGTGTTTTAAGGGCCTTGGTAGCACTTATAATTTGATTCCATAGCTTGGAAATTATTTACTTGTCATATGTACCAGGCACATTTGGGAAGGAAATCTTCATTGCTCTGTTTGTTTTAGATATTTTATACTTGCAGCCCTTCTTAAAAATGACCACAGACCCTCGCTTGCCTTGGCTGTCAGTGCATTGCTGTTGTTTAATCAGAAAGGGAGACTAGTTGTAGAAAAAGTCTCACTCATGAGACTTTACAAGAAAACCCCCCTTTTGTAGATATATATGTATGTATGTGTATATATATACGCACATATATATATACACATACATATATATATGTATATTTTAAAAGAGTTTGACATCTTCATCAAGTTCACAGTAGGCCTGCTTTGTTTGCTCTCTCTTGAATGGCTGATAAGATTTTTCTTCTATTGTCTTGTGCTGCTAGAACAGATCTTTCCATGGCTGGGGTGGGTTTTTTGTAAATCCACAATATGGTCATTGTCTGGTGGTGAATAATTGTGGCTGCTTTTTGTACCAGCAGAACTAAGACTTTGGCTGTGAACAGATTCCTTCTTAGCGTGAAAAGAGACTAATCCATGTAAATACAGGCCCAAAATAAAGCTTTACAGAAAAAGGGAAAGACTGCTAAGCAGGAGGCCATAGGTCAGCAATTTAACCTTTAACCTTACAAATAAGAAGCATGAAAGTTCCAGAATTGGTTTACAAAGGCGAGCTCCTGTGATCTGTCAGTTTTTCTTTTCAGAGGAGAACTGAGTGAGAGAACTGACTGACAGCTAGTGCCTTTTAACTGCACGGTGAAATTAACAGCTTCATGGAAACTTCACTTTTTAGAGATGAAATTAAGGATTACCTTGAAACTTTGTTTTGTAAAAGCCCCTATTGAAACTTAAAAAACCCTAAAAAATGAAATTTTCTTAAAAATCAGTGAAGATGGCAATAGAGCCTGGGTGATTATCTGTCAGAGATACTATAGAAAAGACTCTGGCATTCAGTGGGAGCTTAGATTGGAGGACCAAGTCCATTTAAATTCTCAAGCTTCCCTGGTTGCTTAGCCCAGCATTCAAGGCCCTCAAGAGTTGGCCTCCAGCCTAGCCTTCTAGCCTTCTCTTGCTGTGTTCCCTTCACTTAGCCTCTTTTTAAGTCAGACTGCCCTGAATATTCCATGTTTTTCTGCCTTATCTTGTCTCTTCTCTCCCCTTGTATTTATTTGTTCAGGCATTCTTTCTCTTCTCAAACTTTTCGAAATCCTTGAGTTCTTTCCAGCCCAGCTCAGGTCTAGTTTTTCCTCTTCATATTTTGTTGCAAAACTTGCCTGGCTATCTTTTTTGCTTCTATCAAATTCTATTTCATATTATGCTTATTTGTATACCTGCTGTATACCCTCATTAGATTGTAAGGGCAAAGACCGTGCTCTTGAAACTCTATCCCTGAGCATAGGGCCTTGTATAGAGTAGATATTCTATAAATGCTATTGAATTGTATCTTGGAGGATGGTTAGGGTCTCAGTAGGCCAAGATGGGGGTAAGAGCATGTTAGATGGTTTTATAGTATGAATATGAAACTTTTAAAATCCTAAATCACTAGTAAAACAAATGATCTATTACAGAGGGCGTAAGTGCAAATAGGGTAAGACTCAGCTAATCTGGGGCTTCTATTAAATCTTTAATCCATTCTGAGACATCTAAATTTTATACTACAACATGCCACCAGAACCTTTCCCCAGGACCTTTTTGTGACACAGAAGAAATTGTGGGCTTTCAGAGTACAAGTTCTGTCAGACACTATCAAGTTGGAAAAGCTTTGAATAAATGCCTGGTGCAAGGTTTTCTGTCTGTTATACATGCACCAGCTTAGCTAAGGGTGGAGAGGTTGAGAGACCAGGTGAAGAATTTTTTTGTGGTCATGTTGGGGCTGTGATCTGCATTAGTGGAGGGAACAGCCCTCAAGGGTCATACAATCATGGATCCTTGCAGTATTGAAGTAAATCCTATGATAATACCAGGGTTTAAAAAAAAAGCAAACAACCAATTAGTGTTAATTAGGTGAACATGTTCAAAAGAATAGCTGAAATCTTTACCCTTGATGGAATAAGCAAAAGAACATAAGGTTTGGAGTCAGTGGACCTATATTTAAGTTCTGGCTGTTCTGTTCATCACCTGTGTGATCTTAGACAAGTTACTTAACCTCTCTGTTCTCAGTTTTCATATCTGTAAGATGAAGGGGTTAAACTAGTTGATCCATAATGTCACCATAGCTCTAAATCTGTGAAACTTCAAAACTATGATTCACACAGAATTATTCTCCTGTCATCAGAAAGCAAGAAAAAAAGCTGGAACATTACTCAGACAATCAAGGGAAATTGTACTTTCCTCTAGAACCTGCTGCCCAGTCAAATTAGGAATAACATGAAGGTAAAAGTATGTTTTTGATTTCTAATAATGTTTTCAGGCTTTTCTCTGGGAAAGAAAGCCTGACTTAGACCCTTCGATTTCTAAATCAGCTCTGGAACAAGCTTCTGCATCAGTCCTAGAGAGATTGCCCCTAGTAGGGTGTCCATTTGACTGCAAATGAAAAATAATCATTAGGATGAAATTGTTGCTTTCTGTTGGTAAAGATTCTTTTCTACACATCTATATATAATAGAGCTCCTATAAATGAACTTATAATAATAACTGAGATTAATATATAGTACTTTAAGGTTTGCAAAGTGTTTAACCTATTATCTCATTTGATCCTAACAACAATCTTATATAGTAGGTGCTGTTACTTTAATTTTGCGGACGCATCAGCTGAGGCTCATAGAGGTAAAGTGACTTGCCCAGTTGTCTAGCTAGTAAGTGTCTGAGGTCAAATTTGAACTCTGGTCTTCTGACTTTAAGTACAGTACTTATCCACTGTGCTGCCTAGAAGAGCAATCTAAATAAAGCCTGAGAACAGCCTAGAAATCTTTCTTCAAAAAAGTGATTGATATCTTTAGTACTTATAGCAACTATATTTCTCTTTCTTCTCCTCCTCCCAGAGATCAATCTTTTATTATAAAGAATAAAAAAGAGAAAAAAAAAACCTAGATGATCAAAACTAATCAACATATCAAAAAAAGTGACATTATATACCTTAAGCCATACTCTTAGTCTTCTGCCTCTGCAGAGAAAGCAGGGTCAGATACCCTCTTGTATTTCTTTGGAGCCAATCTTAGTCATTATAATTTGCAGTTATCAGTTTGGATTGTTTTCTTGTTATTGTTTTTTCCATTTACATTTTTATAGTGATTGTATTTATTGTTTTTCTGGTTCTGCTTAATTTCCTTTGCCTTAGTTCATACAAATCTTCTCATGTTTTATCATATTCATCATATTTATAATTTCTTAGGGCACAGTCTTATTAAATTATATTCATGTACTATAAATTATTGTTCTCCAATTGATGGTCACCTATTTTGTTTCAAATTCTTTGATATTACAAAAAGTGCTGTTATTAGTATTGTGGTATATAAAGTCCTTCTTTAAATCATATGTTGGTTCTACCCAAAGAAACATCATGAAGTAGGTAAAGTATCTTACAGAATGCTCCTCCCACTGTTTGGTGCCTTTTCTTCTCTTAGTTGCCCTGGACCCTCATGTTGCTCCGTTATTCCTTCAAGCCTATCATTCTTAAACTACTTTGTTTAGGCACTGGAAATTATGCTAGAGGGTTTGAAAGAGATTAGATAGTGCTGTCCTGACTCAATTGATCACTAGACTCATTTAATATACCTCTGGACGACTTGGGAATGATGCTTTTTCTCATCAGACATTGTCAGTTTTGTACAGGGAAGAAACAAAAAGAAAACACTCTTTGCCTTCATGGAGCTTACAGTTTAGCAGGGAAAATAAAACATATGATGGGAATGTCAGATTCATTGCCTTCAAATTATTAATCTGTTCTGTTGCTGGCCTGATTTTTCTGATAATTGGAATAAGTTAAAATCTTATATCCTCATTGTGATAAAACCACAGAAACAAAAACTATTAAAGTTGGAAGGAACCTTAGCAGTTATCCATCCCAACTCATACCCAAAAAGAAATATCCATTACAACCTATCTAGCAAATAGTCATTCAATCTCTTCCTGAAGCCCAGTGGAACCCTCCACCTTGCAAGGAAGCTCATTTCACTTAGAGATAATTCTTATGGCAAGTAAGCTTTCTTGATGTCAAGTGTAAAGTTGCTTCTGCAGTTTCTCCCTATTGCTCTTCATCTTGCCCTCTGGGGCCAAAGTAAATCATTCTTCCCTTTCAGTCCTTCAGATATGTGAAGACAGCTTTCATATCCCCCCTGAATCTTTTGTTCTCCAAGCTAAATATCCCTTTTCCTTTGAGCAGTTCTTACATGACAAGCATTCAGGCCCTTCACCATCCTGGTTGCCCTCCTCCAACTGACTTTTTCCAGCATATTGGTATCCTTGTTAAACCATGGCACCCAGAACCAATTAGCTGCAGGACTTTTCCATCTAGAAGTCTTACAGACATTTCAAGTTTAGCAACTCTCTAAAACAGAGCTCACTGGTTTCCCCCTTGAACTGATCCCTCTTTGAAGCATCTTTCTCTTGAGGGCCTTACCATCCTGCCAGTTACTAAGGTTTGCCACTTTGTTATCATTTGTTATCTAGTCTCAACTGGGCCTCATTTCAACAGGGCAGTCTTTTTACTTAATCCCAACTGATTGACTATTCCCCCTACAACTGGGTCTGTTCTAAGTTCCTTCTCTCTTCAGATCTTCCATAGCACTCCTTCTCCCCCAACAGTTAAGGATCTCATCTCCTTCTTTCACTTTGAGCTTTCTCTTCTTCCTTTCTCCTCATCTTACAATCCCTTAACCTCGTCTCCTGTTGTCTCTTCCTTGGCTCTAGTCTCTCATGAAGACTTGGCCCTTTTCTTTATCAAGGTCAGCCCTCCTATGTGTACCCTTGATACCATCCCTTCCTGTCTTCTCTGGCAGATTCTTACCTTCTCCTTTCAGTTAATTTCTCAATGTACTAGTCTCTTCCCTGCTTCCTCTACATACATAAATCCAAATCTCTCCAAATCTCCCCAAACCTTCACTAGATTCAACCCATCTCCATAAGATTATTATCCTATATCCCTACTTCTGTTGGCAGCCAGACTCCTTTAAAAAGCTGTCTGTTCCTTGCCTTTATTTTGCCTTTTACTTTCTTTTAAACTTCACAGTCTGGCTTCTGCCCCATCCCTCAACTGAAATTAGTGTCCTGAAAGTCACCAGTGATCTCATGGCTTTTTCTTAGTCCTTATCCTTCTTGACTTTTCTGCAGCATTGGACAGTATTGACTACCTTCCATTCCTGGGTGGATTTTCATGTTTCTCCTGTTTGGTTTTCATGATACCTCTCTCTTGGTTCACCTTCTATATGTTTGACTAGTTCTTTACAGTCTTATTTGCTGGAACATCATTCCATCCACGTACCTTAGTAGTAAATATACACCAAGGCTCTAGGGTCATCTCCGTAACTCTAGACTTCTATCAACACAGATGACTGGGAGATGATGAGGCCATCACATGAGATAGTTCATAAATTTGTTTATGTTGCCCTAATCTCTTTCCTGAGCACTGTCCTATATCACCAAATGCCTATAGTCTATTTCAAACTGAATGTCTTATAGGACTTCAAACTCAACATGTCCAAAATGATTCATTATTTTTCTCTTAAAACCCACTCTGCATATATAAAAATGAGCTAATATCTTTCCTCTCAAACTCTCCTCTCTTCCAACTTCCCTATTACTGTCTAGGATACTACCGTCTTCTTGGGCAGTAAGGCTCACAACCTAGGTGTCATCATCAACTCATATCCAATGTTTTATCAGTCCTGTCCATTTTACCTTCTTAACATCTCTTCTGTAAGTCCCTTTCTCTCTTCTCATGCTGCTACCACCCTGAAGCAAACACCCATCACTTATGCACTAGTGCAATAGTCTGCTGGTTAGTTTCCCTGCCTCAAGCTCCTTCCTACTCTGGTCCATCCTCCACTCAGCTGTCAAATTGACCTTCCTAAAGTTCCAGTCTGACTCCTCCTTTTGCCCCATTAAATAAAATTTAGTCACTCCCTATGACCTCCAGGATCAAATATAAAATTCTCTAGCTTTTAAAGACCTTCATGTCTTGCCCCCTTCCTACATTTCCAGTCTTCTTTTACCTTACACTCCCCTCATGTGCTTTGTGATCCTTTGACCCTGGTTTCCTTGCTTTCCCACATACAAGAAGCTCCATCTCTGTGCTCCATGCATTTTCACTGACTGTCCCCTATTCTTGAAAGAAGCTCCCTTCTCATCTCCAACCTACTGGCTTCTCTGGCTTCTGTCAAGGCCCAGCTAAAATGCCACTTTCTACAGGAAGCCTTTCCCAATTCCCTTTAGTTCTAGGGCCCTGCTTCTATTGTTTATGTCTGATTTATCCAGTATCTATCTTGTTTGTATGTGGCTCTCTCCTCTATTACACTGTGACCTCCTTGAGCGGGGAATGCCTTTTTCCTTTTTTGTATCTCCAGTGCATATAGCATAGTCCCTGAAATGTGGCCTAGACTTGATAAATGTTAATTGACTGAATCTAACAAACTTCAAATTTCCTTATTTTTACTAAAGGCACCACTCATCCCACATATCACAACAACAAAAACAACAGCAATAATTATTATAATAACTAAAATTTATATAGTGCTTTAAAGTTTTCAAGGAGCAGCTAGAGAGTGGAGTGGCTGGAGCGCCTGGCTTGGAGTCAGGAAGACCTGAGTTAAAATCTGGCCTCAGACACTAGCTGTGTGACCCTGGCCAAGTCATTTAACCCTGTTTGCCTCAGTTTCCTCATCTGTGGAATGATCTGGAAAAGGAAGTGGCAAACCATTCTAGTATCTTTGCCAAGGAAACCCTATGGTCAGTATGGTCCATGGGATCACAAAAAGTTGGACATGACTAAATGACTGAACGATGAAAAAGGTTTGCAAAGCATGTTCATTCTCCCAGAAATCCTGGGAGGTAGCTACTATTATTACTCTCATTTTATAGATGAGGAAACTGAGGCAGAGAGAGGTAAAGTGACTTGCCTAATATTACACAGCTAGTCAATGTTTGAAGCTGAATTTGATCTCAGGTCTTCCTGACTTCACATCCATTGCCCTTATCTACTGCGCCACCTAGCTGCCACATCTAATCAGTTTCCAAGTCTTAATCTACTGTCTATCTCCTCTCTGCTCACATAGCCACCACCCTGGTTCAGGTTCTCATTACGTGAACTAATGGACTAATGCAGTGCTTTCAAATTGGTCTTCTTGACTCGAGTCTGTTCCTACTCGATGATCTATCGTCTTCCATACAGCTGCCAAAGCAATTTCGCTAAACTGTAGGATTGACCATTTCACCACTCTATTCAGTAAACTATAGCGACTCCTTGTTACCTCAAGGATCAAAAATAAACTCCTACTTGGCATTTAGCCAGATAGCCTGGCCCCAGAACATCTTTTTTGTCTTCTTACACATTACTCCCAGGCACATCCACTATAATCTTGCCATACTGGCCATTTTGTTGCACCTTAATAAATGCTTGTTGACTGACATCAGCCCATCTCTTGTCTCTTGCTTTATACTGTCTATTCCCCTGCTACCTCTTTCTCCCTGCCTTCTCTCTTTTTTCCCTCCCATCCTTCTTAGGTGTCCTTTGAGTTTCAACTCAAGTACCACCTCCTTTAGAAGCTCTTTCCCAGTCCCCTTGCTGCCAGCGCCTCCCCCAGGTTATCGTCTTTCTACTTGTATCTATTTTGTATATACCTACATATGTACTTGTTGTCTTGTGTTAGAATGTAGACTCTGAGGTCAGGGACTCTTCCCCTTTTGTATCCTCATCACCTAGCATAGTACCTGTGCACGTGGTAGGTAGGCATTTGTGCATTGATCAATTGGTCCTCTACTCTTTTCTTTCATCATTTCCAATTAGTCGCTAAATCTTGTCAATCCTCTCTTCATAACCCAAGATTATAGATTTAGAGTTATAAGAGATTTCAGAGGTAATTTGTTCAGGGTCACACAAATAGTAAATGATACAACCAGTGTTTGAACCTAGACCTGATGACTCTAAATCTAGCACTTTTTCTACTTCATTTCTGTTACAGTTGTCTCCTTCCCTTCATTCATCTGATCACCATCCTAGTTCAATCCTTCATTTCTTCCTGCTTGGGTTATTACAGTAAGGAACAAATGGAGTACTATTGATAAAGGGTTATTAATTAATTTCAGGTGAAATAATGCAGACTTTTGAATTGTTGGCTATTTATTTTTGTTAAGTTGTACAGCGAAGAAGTGAGCCAGAGAAGGCAATGGAATTTTTTGAATTATGAATCAGAAGACCTGGGTTCTTGTCTCATTTCTGTCATGAATACACACAAAAAGCTGTGTGACCATTGGCAATTCACTTCCTCTCTCTGGGTCTCAGTTTTCCCATGTATAAAATGAGGTGGTTGAAGTTCTAATTTCTAAGATCCTTGCTGGTTCTTTATAACATTTTGTGTTTGTTGTCATAATATTCTATGTTTTAAGGTACCTTCAAGCCCCACCATTTTATAGTTCTGTGATTCTAATTTCCGTTATAGTGTTTAGTCTGCTACCCATTTGCAAGACACAGATGAGGCTCTTATGGTACTAAGTGCTATGAGATGATAAGATATAAACAATATAAAATTATTGTTTGGGTCAAGAGATATAGCTAGGAGATCAAGCTTCAAGCAGAGTGAAGACCGCTAATTATATTCTGAGTTGCTTAAATCTTTTGATTCGTTTTTCTGGTTTTTTAAAAAATAAGTAACTATAATTCAGTGGAGACATTGGTTTATTTTCTTCATTTGGTTGTGTGTATGTGTTTGTGAGAGGCTATGTAGTAGAAGATCTGAATATGCGCTGTGTCAGAAAGTAGGTGCTTTTTAAGGGCTATGTCTGGGTCAGATATAGCTATAAAGGAGAAAGAGCAATGGACCATTTCTGAGAGTGAGTACATAGCTGTCATTACCTGCATCATTCTTTATAATTCATCTGCTTAGTTTACACATTGACAGAAAAAACCAGTCTCTACTCACCCAGAGGCACAAAATTGCGGAATTTCAGTTAGAAGGGATTTTAGAGGTTACATACAACTTGCCTGAACAGTAACCCCCTCTATAACATTCATAAAATTATAGATTTAGACAAGGAAGGGACCTTAAAGGTCATTGAGTCCAACCCCCTAATTTTACAGGGGAAGGAACTGAGGCACAGAGAACTTAAGTGTTTTGTCCAGGGTCACACAGCTAGTAAGTGACTGAGGCAGGATTTGAACTCTAGTCTTTTTGACTCTTTAAGTTAAGTGCTCTTGTCCACTATGCTACCTGCCTGCCTCAACAAGTAGTCATTCAGCTATTACTTGAGTATCCTCCAGTGAGGGAAAGTCACTACCTCTCCAGGTAGCCTAGTCTATTTTGGATAGGTCTAATTGTTTGGAAGTTTTCCTTACATCAAACCTAAATTTACCCTCCTGAAACTTATATCCATTGCTCCTAACTTTATTAGCTTAGAGTTATATAATGTTAGCTCTAGAAGGTATCTGTGGATGTGGACTGTCACAACTGGAAGGGACCTCATAGATCATTTAGTAACAGTTCCTTCATCTAACAAATGTGGAAACTGCTCAGAAAGGTGAAGCCAGTTTCCCATAGTCACAAGATTAATAAATAGCAGAGCTAAGACTGGAACTCATGCCTCTTGACTCTGGTTATATTACTTTAAAAAATTATGCTTTGCTGATTTCTAGTAGTTGTATTAAGTTCATTAATTTATTATTAAGTTCATTAAGTTATATTAAGGTCATATGAATCCTTACTTATTCTTTTAGGTGAATGTTCTTGTTATTAGTTGCTGAATGTTCATTAGTGTTTAGCTGTATGCCAAATCATTATGCAATCTTAACAATATCAGAGAATGGATCTTGAGTATGAAATATGAAGAGGAATGAGTCTGTGATATGAGAATAATCCTAATTGAATTAGGAATGGAAATAATGTTATTCATACTTGTTTTCATTAGTTTTCAAACCTATGACCTCTGAAGCCAAATTCAGCATGCCTCAAAGTCTTAGTGCAGTTTTAAGTTCCTAAGACTTTTGGTACACTCAGTACAGTATATGTACCACTGTATCACAGATAGAAAAAGAAACTTTGTAGTGTGGTGGAAATAGAGTTCAGTTTAACAAATACATCTCGGTAACTACTGTGTGCAAAGGCATACCTTTCGATCTAAGTTCCAGGGGCTAGGGGTACAAAGATGAAGTGTTATAGTAGAAAGAGTGGTTTTGGAGTCAAATGTTGTGAGTTTGAACCCTGTCTTTTACTTAGTACCCTTGTGACTTTGGATGAGTCAGTACCCTTGAGATTTGGTTTACTCATCTGAAAAATGTGGGAGATGGACTAGATGATTTCAATAATCTCTTCCACCTTTAAAGTCCTATCATACTGTGAAAAAGTCCTTTCCTTTGAGTAGTTTATGATCTATTGTAACCTGGGAAAGAAAGCGTGTATATAAGTGAGTATGATAGGAAGTAGAAACTGAAAAGGGTAGGGCAAGGTGGTATAAGCATGTTGAGGAAGAACAAGTATTACGAGTGGGGCCAGAGGGAATCAGGGAAGGCTTCATGGAGGAGGTGCCACCTGAGTTGCTCTTTGAAAAGCATATTTCAAAGTGAATGGAACTGGAAGAAAGTAGGATGATATCTGGAAATAGTTGGACCGAAATGTAGAATGTATGAGGACTAAAACAAGATAAAGAAATGTAAGTTAGAGGTTCTTAAGTACCAGGCAAATTAATTTGTATTTCATCCTAAAGATAATGGGAAACCCGGAAAGGTCTTTGATTAGGGGAGTGACATGATCAGACCTAGGCATGAGGAAAATGGATTTAGTAACAGTGTGAAGGAGGTAACAGAGGATAGAAAGAAGCAAGGAAATCCATTATGAAGCTATTACAATAGTCCAGGTTGAGAGGTAATGAAGGACTGAATTAGGGTGATAGCAATGTGAGAGGAAAAAGCAGTATGAGAGAGATTGTTGAAGTAGAACTGATAGAATTGAACACCTGTCAAAATGGGAGATTAGGTAAGAGAAGAGTCATTGATAATTGTGAAGTTTTGAGCGTTGGTAACTGGGAGGATATTGGGGCCGTTGTTGTAGTAAATATGGGCTTTTAGGAAGTGGTAGGTTTTGAGGGGAAGCTCTGATATTACTATCTCTGGGACCTTGGGCAATTTGTTAATAACTGACTTTATCTTTGGGCAAGTCATTTTCTTTTCTCAGCCTTCATTTCCACTTCTATGAAATGAGAGGGTTGTACTAGGTCTTTAAGTCTCTATCAGATCTTTCTGATGTATTTTCTAATTTTCAGTGTTAAAGATTCCTTTCACCTTGAACATTCTGTTTTTCAGAATCTCTGTCAATGCTAATACTCTTCATTGTAACAGTCATGTTGTAAAGGATTAATATTCCGTGTTCTTAGGCTCCTTTCAGAACAAACCTTCTATGTTCTATGTCAAAAACTTTTTATTAAATACTGTGTATAAAGCTCTGTGGATAACTTGGCATGATGAATAGAGTAGTCAGGAAGATTGAGACATGTTTATAAGTAATGGAGGAGGGAGCCCAGAAGATGAGGAAGTATTTGAGATGAGAGAAAGAGAGGGTATGATAGAAGGGGCAAGCTTTTAGAAGAGACAAGATGGAATGAATAGAAGCATTGCCCTTGTTAGAGAGAAGGATTATTTCTCTCTCAGAGACTGGTTAAGGAAGAGAGAATGAAACATAAGGTCAGGGTACAGAGGTTTTGAAGTACAAAGCAGTAGAAAAGAAGGAGTATATGGCAGATGGCCTTGATTTTCTCAGTAAAGTTGGAAGTTCTCTGTTGAGAGAGCAGTCAGAGAGGAAAGTGTGAGAGATTTGATGAGCAAAGAAGAGAATGTTGAATTCCCTAGGGGGTACTGGCTCTTTATAAAGTTAAACCCTCACATTCTTAGAGATCATTTAGTACAATTCTCTCATTTTGTATAAGAAAAAAACAGATGCCTAGAGAAGTGAAATGAATCGCCCAAGGTCATTTATCTGTTTAGAGGCAGAATCCAAATTAAAATGTAGGTCTTTTGACTAATAGCTTAATTCAAAAGACAATTTTCATACTATATGGTGTTTGCAATAATAAAAGAAGGAAGAAAACTATACACCAGTATCTCTGATGAACACCGATATGAAAATTTTAAATAAAATATTAGCAAGTAGGCTAAAATAACATATTGCATTATACATTATGCCCAGGTTGGGTTTATATAGTAGGATTGTTGGGTTGGTTCAATATAAGGAAGACTACAAATATAATATAATAACAAAAATGTATGATTATATTAATAGATGTTGAAAAGGCTTTTTACAAAATCTAACAACTTTTTCTATTAAAACTCTATAAATCATTGAAATAAGTGAGCCTTTCCTTAATATAATAAATAATACCCATTAAAATCCAAAATTTAAGAGTATTTGTAATGAAGAAAAATTAGAGGTCTTTCCATTAAGATCAGGGGTAAAGTAAGGATGCCCATTAGCACTACTACTATTTAACAGTGTCTGAAATGCTAGGTACAGTAGTAGGAAAATAATTAGAGGATATGAATAGGCAAAGAAAAAATATTGCATTTTGCAGATATTATGATGATATACTTAAGAGAATCTTGGGGAGTCCTCTAAAATTAATTGAAATAATTAATAATCTCAACACAGTTATAGTATATAAAATAAATCCACATAAATCAAGAGCCTTCTTGTATATTACCAACAAAACCCAGCAGGAAGAGCTAGAAAGAGAAATTGCCTTCAAAATAACTGTAGAAGCTATAAAATATTTGTTAGTATATCAACCAAGATTTATACAGGAGCTATATGAATCTAACTATGAAATTCTCTTTGCAGAAATACAGATCTAAATAATTGGAGAAACATTAATTGCTTATTTATAGGTCGGCCCAATGTAATAAAAATGACAATAGTACTTAATTTACTTATTCAGTGCTATACTAATCGAATCACCAAAGGAATATTTTTATGGAGCCAAAAAAAAAAAGATTCACATGGAGCAACAAAAGGTCAAGAATCTCAAGGGTAATGAAAAAAGTGGGAAGGAAAGGGGTCTTTGAGTATTAGATTTCAAATTGAGCTAAAAACTGTAATCATTAAAACAGTTTCATACTGGTTATACAAGAGAGGATTCCTAGTTTAGTGCTGTTCCCAATACACATCATACTACTTTTGCTTTGCCTTTTTGGAATAAGGCAGTGACATAATTATTGATTTAGACGTAGATGTTATTGCGTTGCCTTTGAAAATCCTAACGATACTGTGGCAGTTCTGAAGTAACATTTTGCTTGGTAATTTTACCTGTGTTTTAAGGTAGTGATTTGATTTTCCTCATTTCATTTTGTGCAGCCCAAATTGTCTTTTAAAGGGTTATGATCTTATTGGTAAAAACGTAGCTGAAATAGAGCCCATGTTTATTCTTAGTGGAGCATTAGACTAAAATTCGCAGTAGTAGAGTATCATTTAATATATCCGAGATTACTAACTTTCTCAAATAAAATAGTTATAATATGAGCAGTAAAAATATAGAGAGAAAATATTGTAGTAACTTAAACAGGTACTTCATAAGACAAGTTGTACTTGTGTTATGTGATTCTGATCATTTGAATCAAGGCCTGTCTGCTCAGAGCTAGAAATGCTGTGCCTAATACTAGGCATTGACAGGAATCCAGAGTGCATACAAAAGATAGATGTGCATAGATGTTAAACATTAATGCGCATAGAATGTTAAAACTTAAAACATTAGTGTGGAAGATACTTAGCACCTTTCTTTTCTATTCTTTGCTTTTGTTCTGGACCTGTGATTTAATAGGCAATATTGATATAGTGCTTTAGGTTTGCAAAATGCTTTATAAATGTTATCTCACCTGATCCTCACAGCAACTCTGGGAGGTGGTTGGTGCTATTATTATTCCCATTTTACAGATGACATAGATAGAGGTTAAGTGACTTGCCCAGGGGTCACATAGCTAACAGGTATCTGAGGCTGGATTGAAACTCAGATCATTTTCAGTCAATCAGTAAACATTTCCTAAATGCCTGCTACATAGCAGACACTGTGCTAAATGTTGGGTATACAAGAGGAGGCAAAAGACAAGCCCTCCCTCAAGAATCTTACTGTCTGATAAGGGAGAAAATATGCAAACAAATATATACAAAGTGAGCTATATCTAGGATAAATAGGAAATAATTAACAAGGGAAAGACACTGGAATGAAGAGGGGTTGGTGAAATTTTCCTATAGAAGGTGAGATTTTAGTTAGGACTTAAAAGGAAGCCAGGGAGGTCAAAAATTGGAGCAGAGAAGGGATAACATTCCAGGCATGGGGAGCAACCAGAGAAAATGCCCAGAGATGAGCAATGGAGTGTTTTGTTGCTGGGACACCCAGGAAGTCAGTGTCACAGATTGAAGAGTATGTATTGGGGAGCAAGGTGTAAGAAGACTGGAAGAGTAAGAGGGGGCTAGATTATGAAAGGCTCTGAATGCCACACAAAGTATTTAGTATTTGTTCCTGGAGGCAAAAGGAAGCAAGTAGAGTTTATTGAGTATGGAGGTAACATGATCTGACCTGCATTTTAGGAAAATCACTTTAGTGATTGAACGAAGGGTGGATTGGAATGGGGAGAGACTCGAGGCAGGCAGATCCACCAGCAGGCTATTGCAGTAATCAAGGCATGAAGTGAGGGGGTCTGCACTAGAGTGTTGACCATGTCAGAGGAGAGAAAGGGGGCTTATATAAAAGATGATACAAAGGTAAAATTAACAGGCCTTGACAATAGCTTGGATGTGGAAGGAGGCAGGGTGAGAGATGCTGAGGAATCTAGGTTGACTCCTATGCAGTGAGCCTGAGGAACTGGGAGGATGGTGTTGCCTTTTGCAGTAATAGGGAAGGTAGGAGGTTTAGGGGGAAAGATAATGAGTTCTATTTTGGACATATTGAGTTTGAGATGTCTGCAAGGCATTTGGAGATGTAGGATTGGAGGTCAGCAGAGAGATTGGGGTAGGTAAGGTAGATTGGAGACTCATCAGCACAATGATAGTAATTAAATCCATGGGAACTGATGAGATCACAAAATGATGCAGTACAGAAGGAAAAGAGAAGAAGGCCTAAAAAAAGCATCCTGAGGAACACCTATGGTTAGAGGGTGCGATCTGAAGGATGATCCAGCAAAGGAGTGGTCAGATACAAGAGGAGACCCAGGAGAGAATGGTGTCCCAAAAACCCAGAGAAAAGAGAGTATTAAGGAGGAGAGGGCAATCAACAGTGTCAATGGCTATGGAGAGGTCAAATGAAAATAAGGATTGAAAGAAGGCCATTGGATTTGGCAACTAAGAGATCAGTAGTAACTTTGGAGAGAGCAGTTTTGGTGTGATGATGAGGTTAGAAGCCAGATTGTGAGGGCAGATACGTACCACAGTAGATAGAGTGCTGGGCCTGGATTCAGGAAAACCAGAGGTCAAATCTGGCCTCAGACACTTACTAGCTGTGTGACCTAGGCAAGTCTCTTAACCTTGTTCACCTCAGTTTCCTCAATCTGCAAAATTGGAGACAAAATGTGAAGAAGGAAATGGCAAACCACTCTAGTATCTTTGTGAAGAAAATCCCAGAGAGAGTAACAAAGAGTCAGAAATGACTGAAACCACTGAACAACCACCACAAGAGAGTGACAGCAGAAAATGTGGAGTTATTTTATATATGCTTTATTCTGATTTACTTTACTTCTTTGAGAATTTGGGATTTCACTAGTGGGTACTTTTTTTTTTTTAACAGTGAGGATCTAAGTGCCTTCTTACCTTAGAATCATAGGTTATTTGTGATTTATTGTGGCTGAAAGAATTTGTCACTCAGTAGCCAAATTTCTGGTAATAAAGTTCTCTTACTTTGCTGGTTCTTTCATAACATCATTAGTCTGATCTTGAGCCTAACCTGGAGTTTGGGGTAGGGTTCGGGGTAGGACCGGCCAGAGCCTCAAGAATCCAGGAGTTACCTTCTTGTCATGATGAGCCATCTGGGTGGGACTTCAGTGGACACCTATTCCTGTTTATTTCATTAAAAAATTCTTAATGACCTCATTACAGTTTAGTTATAATTACCATGTTTAAACTTTTGTGCATTAAAAAAAGTTTAACCAGCCTTTTTTTTTTTGAAACTAGAAAAAAAATTAATGAGAAGAGACAAAGAGACATCAAAGAGGTGTTCCCTCTGATTGCAGTGTTAGAAGTTTTGCCTGAAAATAGGTTACGTTCCTTCTGTTTTCAGCTGAATCCTCATTAACTTTACATTTTAATGATGTCCAGAGCAAATTATGCCATTTATGGTCAGTGCCTTAAAGGGAAGCTTACAGGGTACTTTAAAAATGTTTCTTGGCTGCTAGCAGTATTTACCCTAGTACTGTATTATAAGAATGTTTTTAAAAAAATGCCCAAACCAATAAAATGTACATTGAAGTTTTTTGTTCAACTGCTATTTGGAGGTCGTATTTGTGATTTTATTGGTGCAAGGAATCCCAATAAGGAAACTTCCTCACCATGTAAAGATGGGTAACTTTCTAACAATTTATAGTCTTAAAAAGTTGCCTGAGCATCCTGAGATATTATTTGGGTTCAGTGTACCACAGCCAGAGGTGTTTGAGGCAGGACTTGAACCCAGATCTTCCAGACTCATTGTTAATAGTTATTAACCACTGTATTAACAGTTATTAATAAGCAATACTAAAATAGACTAGGAGTGATAATTTTTCTCTTCATTGCTCTTTATAAAGCTTACAAAACAGTTTACTTATATTTTATCATGTGATCTTCAACTATTAGCCAGGAAGGTAAGAAATACATCTATCTGCATTTTTTTTTTGATAGGGAAACAGGAGAGAGAGAGAGAGGGAGAGATCTCCTAAGATTTAAGCTGGAAGGAATTGTAGAGATCATCTAACCTTAGGCAAAGCACTTAAGCTATTTGAGTCTCAGTTTTTTCTTTTGTAATGATGTATCAGCTCCAGAACTGTGATCTAGTCAACTCATTGCTCTCTGTTGTAAATCCCACTTTGCTGCCCTTATTGTGTGATCATAGACAAGTCTCCTAATTTCCCTTGGCCTCAACAATAAAATAACGCTTGTAAGTACCTAGCTCAAGATGGATGTCAGGAACAAATCTGATAAATAATATAAAAGACTTTGTAAACTGCAAAGCTCTGTATAACTCAGCTATTATCATTTTTGTTCTCTTATGTCTGGCAGAGCTCATTTAGAAATAGTCCTGGCACAAGTTGCTATCCTACTATTCTTTTATATTTGATGTTTTGTAAACTGTTTTTGCAGGGGCATAAAATGACTGCATTTTGTGACTGAATAAAAGTGTTAGGATGTAAGCTCATCTGTAAGGATCTCAGGACAATTCTAATAGCAGATAGAATAACCAACAGGGATTGTAAAGCACCTACTATGTGCTAGGGTCTGTGCTAGTCTTTGGGGATAGAAAGACAAAAAAGAAACAGTTCCTGCCCTCAAAGAGCTTACATTTCTAATGGTGAGACAACATGTATTTATGTAATTTAAATCCGTCATATACAAAATAAATATTAGATAAAACAGTGTTGATAGCTGTGGGGAGGAAGGTTAATCAGGAAAGATTTCCCATAGGTGGTGCTTGTGCTAAGTTGTGAAATAAACAAGAGAATTTCAGAGACAGGATGTAAGAGTGCATTCCAGGTGTGTGTGTGTGTGGGGGGGCAGCATGCAGTCTTGTCCAGCACATTGCTGGACACCAGTGAGAAAAAGCAAGGCCAGTTTGGCTGTACCACAGAGAGTGGGAAGTAGGGTAAGATTCTAACAGAACCAGAAAAAGAAGGTGGGAGTCAGGGCTCCAAAACCTAAGTGGAGAAGTTGGTATTTGATCCTAGACTTATTGGGTAACTATTGGCATTTGTTGAATAGGGTAGTGATGTGGTCAGACCTGGCTTTAGGAAAATCACTGTGGCGAGAATGTAGTGAACTGGGGAGAGAGAGATAACAGGTTGTGGTTTATCCTTCCTTCTCATTGTTGCTCTCAAGAGGACTATGACATCAGGAAGATGATGCCATGAATTGCCGATGAATTGGATTTAAGTGAGGGAGGTCTGTGCAAAGTCACCAGCCTTACTTTTTCCTCCAAAGCCATCTGGGTCCAGTGGCCAGATACAGATCTGAATGACTGGAGATGGCCCAGGATGCAGTGGAAGATCTTGGCCTTTTTAAGTCACGGTCTTTCCCAGTTCTCCCTTTGACTGAGGCAACACCCATTCAATGATTAGGGCTGTTTAAGAAGTGAGCCAAGGTATGGCCCCTATAATAACAATAACAATAATAATAATAATCAAACTGGGAGGGGAAGACCCTCAGGGTTTCTGGCCAAAAGAGAAACAATTGCTATTTACATTCACCCTGAGCCATCAGGGCCCCCAAAATAAGCATTAAATGGTACCTGGGCAGGGGAGAGATCATTTGAGTAAAGAAAAGGAAAAGGGATAAAAGAGATTTTGTGGAGATAGAAATAATTTGAATTGGCAACTGTCTATGTGGGGTGAGTAGAGAAGGAACCAGTAGAGAGGGAGAAATTGAAGATGAAAGAATGGGGATAATAGAATTGGCAATCTGTTGGACGATACTGGAAAGGATAGAATCAAGACTACATATTGAAGGGTTTGCCTTGGCTAAGAGAAGGGCTGTCACTTTATATGAGATGGGTGAAGAAAGAGATGATGGAGAAAGGTGTCTGAGTGATATGAGATGTGGAAGAGGAGACAAGGAGGACCTGTCTACAAATCTGTCTACCTTAATTTTTTTTTCAGTGAAGTATGAGGCAAGGTCTGTAGCCGAGAGGGTCGAGGAGAGAATGCTACGGGTGACATGAGATGAGACAGGAATATTTGGAAAAGTCACTGTGGTGAGATAACAGACTGACCAGGCAAGTGTAAAGGGATTATTTTATTGTAATGAGGGCCCAGTTGAGATCATGTAATATAATTTTTTAGTGGAGTCAATCAGCCTGATTTTGTGATTTTTCTCTACCTCAGTTCAATGGGATGTGAATAGGAGTGAAGAGGCTAGATGATGGGAATAGCCTCTGGTAGAGGTTTGGTGAGGCATGATCACCGATTGGACAAGGGACTTGAGTGTAGAAGAAAGTATTGAGTTGAACTGATCCTCCAAAAGGTCCAAATAGGGAAGGGAGGTGAGTACAGCCAGTTCAGGGGCGATGATTTGGAAAAGACCTGAGGAATGAAGGGTGAACAGGATTAGCAATTATAAGGCAGAGGAAGAAGATGGAATGATAAAACATTATGATCAAATAAAGGAATTTTAGAGTTCGTGAATATGGAAGTAGAATATTTGTGGATGATGGTAAGATCAGTTGTGTGACCCTCTCTTAATTATTAAACAACAGTGATCTTGGGATCCAACATCTATATTATTTATGTTGGCCATAACTTAGTAATAGGTACAGTAAATAGATTGTCATATTTTAAATATTCAATCAAAATTATATTGTCAAAACTTGTTTGACGTGTAAAGGAAAACACACAAAAAAACCCTGATTGTTTAAAAAAAAACAACTTTTTTTCCCTTTAGAGGATACTGTGAACACAGGGATTTTCAGTACATCCCAGGACACAGAGGAATCATGACACCCTTTCTGTGAAAAGCAGTCCCATTTAATAGTGAGATCCACAAAGTGATCCAGATCTTTGCCCTCTGGAGATTTTTGTGCCAGGGTTCATGTCTTGAGCCACAGAGGTCAGCAATGAGTAGTGTAGCCAAGTGTATGAGGTGTCATGACTTCTCTCTTAAGCTGTAGGTGGTGCTAGACAGCAAAATGACCTTTCCTTATTCAGCTTTTCACACAGGGCAGGATGCTGCTTTCTCCAATCAACTCCACAACATCAAACATTTCCCCCAATCAGATAAGCTCTTAGCATCGTGTAGAACTTGTCTCTCCAGTCAGGTGGCATTTTGCTCTTCTAGGCTCCATCTAGCTCTGTGGCTTCTGAGTTCTGCGTTCTTTGTTCTGGTGGTTCTCTTATGCTCCCTTTCCTATCAGCTTCTTGGATCCTTTTCCTGAGCTTGACTTCTGACTTATAGTTCCTGGTGACTCAAGTTAGGGCCTCCTCATGAATAATAACACATTTCTAAGTTGGGTTGATAAACCCTGAATCGACATGTCTATCAGATGTAACACAAATAGTTATTATAGAATAGTCCTGTACTCCCCAAACAGTCTTGATTTCGAGTTAGTTGTCAAGCACATGCTATGTGCCAGGCACTGTGTTAAGCACTGGGAATACAAAGAAAGACAAAAAACAGTCCTTGCTCTCAAGACGCTTACAATCTAATGGACTCCCAAGTCATGAAAACAGTCCTATTCAGATTAGCTGCTGGGAAACAATGCACTGTAACCATTTCTAATGTTAGTATTTTGATTTCTGAATTACTGTTCTCTTTCAAGTCCTCTAAGAATTAGTATCTGAGGAGTTGATATTTTTCTCGGACCTGAGCAGTCTTGTATTTCTCCTTAAGTTGTTTCATGCAAAATGGACTTTTCCTGCTCCTTTCAACAAATAAATTGTTCACATAAGAATACAATACATTAAAATATATAAAAAGATCAAAAATAGATAAAAAGTGATTTTTCAGGGGAAAATACAATCAGCCAGGGGTCATCAGGAAAGCTTTCAGGTAGAATGTTGGAAGTAAGCTATTTGTCAAAAGTAAATACTTTTGGCAAATTCATGGTCTTATACCTGTCGTTAGCTTTTACTGTTGCTCTGTAATGTCTGTTTGTGCCAGAAGTATTTATATGATATAATATAATAATAATAACAAATAGCATTGAGGGGTGGAGCCAAGGTGGCAGCTGGAAAGTAGGGACTAGCGTGAGCTCCCCACCAAGTCCTTCCAAAAACCTATAAAAAATGGCTCTGAACAAATTCTAGAACTGCAGAACCCACAAAGTGGCGGAGGGAAGCAGGGCTCCAGCCCAGGACAGCCTGCATGGTCTCTGGGTAAGGTCTATCCCACACGGAGCTGGGAGCAGAGGGGAGCGGAGCTGAGCAGAGCCCAGCGTGGGCGGCACAGACCAATCAGATCAAGAGCCAGGTGGAGCATGCCCTAGCACCCTGAATCAGTGAGCCGCGGCAGCTACCAGACTTCTCAACCCACAAACACCAAAGACAACAGAGAAGGTTAGTGGGAAAAGCTGCTGGGGATAGGGAGTTTGCGGTTCAGCCACCGCCCCGGGGGTAGGGAAGTGGGGCAGCTACAGAACTACAGCTGCAGTTGCTTCTGGCCCCAGGCCCACCTGGTGGGAGGAATTAAGTGGCTGATCAGAG
>CM053625.1:92370698-92406072 GCA_028646595.1 Phalanger gymnotis | reverse complement strand
GAAAATTTGTAATTCAAACTCTTGTGAAAATCAATGCTGAAAATTAAATATATTAAATAAAAAAGAAGAAAAAAAATACCAAGTAGCATTTATATGGTACTTTTAACTTTTGAAAAGTGCTTTACAAATATCTTGTTTTATCTTCACAACAAACTTGTTTGGGTATTTATTTTTATTATCTCCTTTTTACAGATTAGGAAACTGAGGCAGGTAGCAGTTAAGTGACTTGCCCAGAATGACCCTGCTGATACATTTTAAACATGTTTATCACGTGCTTTGACAATATCTAATGTTTTTTAGACTTTTTAATGAAGAAGTGTTAGTTTTTTTTCCTTAGGGTGATGGGTCTTGTTTTTTTGATAACGTATATTGTTGCTGTTCATTCATTTGAGTTGTATCTGACTCTTTGTGACTCCATTTTGGATTTTCTTTGCAGTGGTATTGTAGTGATTTGCCATTTCCTTGTCCAGCTCATTTTACAGATGAAGAAGCTAAGGCAAACAAGGTTAAGTGACTTGCCCAGGGTCACAGAGTTAGTGTCTGAGGTCAAATTTGAATTCAGGAAGGTGAGTCTTCCTGCCTTCAGGCCCAGCACTCTATCTACTGTGCTACCTAGGTGCTGTAACATTGTATAGATTTTATTTATTATCATTACATCCTTCTTACCCTTTTTATGGGGTTCATATAACGTAGTCTAAGGACAAGACCTCATCCTACCTCATCCTACTATTGTTCTTGTATATTTAACGTACTGTGGCTTATTGTACGATTGGATAAAATCACTGATTCTTGCATTTGAGTAAGATGTAGGTTCATCTTCTGTTTTTTGTTATTGTTGTTGTTGTGTCTTTTCAGTCATGTCCAACTCTTCCTGACCCAATTTGGGGTTTTCTTGGCAAAGACACTGAAGTAAGTTTGCCATTTCCTTTTCTAGCTCACTTTGCAGACGAAGAACTGAGGCGAACAGAATTAAATGGCTTGCCCAGGGTCACAGAGCTAATACATATCTGAGGTCACATTTGAAGTCACGTTTTCCCGACTCCAGGTGCAGCACTCTGTCCACTGCACTATATAGCTAGAGAGTCACTGAAACCGTCTTCTGAATGATTCCACTAACAGACAGTATGACAGTAATGGCATGTACTTTGTCCTTTTCACATGGTTTTAATTTCTTCTTTTTTTGTGTGTTTTGAAAGCTTTTCATTTCATATAGTTTTTGAAGATCATGAGTATTTGTTATGAAAACATCTATTCAAAACGTTGGTCTTAAATTTTTATAGATCAGTGTTATAAACATTTAAGACCAACGTTTTTCCCCCCTCATAACAACATAGAGTTTTATGTGGGTGACTGTTCTTTCTGTTATGACGCATTGGTTCCAGTACAGTTTCTTTGTTGAATCCTCAAGGATCTTTGGGTGTTTGTATTTGAGTTATGGAGATTTGTCATCTGTTTGTTTATATGGGATAGTGAACTTTTGCTATATATTTCTGACCACCTAATCATGCCTTTCTGGATGCTGGTAAAATTCTAATGTTTGGTTAACATTAAATTATTGCAGCCTTCATGCTGCATAATTCTGCCCCTTTATTGCATAATCTACATTGATCAATCAGCCCAGACTTTATTTCTGATATTTTCTAGATTTAATTCTTTCATTAATTTGGAAGTCATTCTTAGTTCTATTTGGAAGAGGTAACAATGGATTTAAGGCCAAGCAGAACCGTAATGGGATCATGATGGTTATTATTACTAGACTTGCCCAATGATGGCTAATAACTATGTAAGTTTTTTTTTTTCCTTAAGCGTTGTCCTCACTACAGCCCTTTAAGATAGTGCAAGTATAAATACCCTTATTTTATATGTGAAGGAGCTGAAGTTTAGGGGAAATGACTTTCTGTGAATGATTTGATTAAAAGTTGCAGTCATAAAACCAGATGTTTTGACTCAAGTCCTGAGTCTGCTTGCTAAATTATGCTGCCCCTCCCAAAACAAGTTAGTTTTTTCCCCCTCTGGTTTAAATAGAAATAATCAATTGTAGAGATAATTATTCTGCTTACAGGTATGAAAGTGAACCCAATGCCTTCCCCTCTGTTGCCCCTTATAACAAAATAAGTACAAAGTATCAAAACAAATCACCTTAATGGTCGCATCTGAGAACTGGGGGCCACATGCCACCCTCATAGTCCATTACTTCTCTGTGCAGAAGAGAGAATTACGATTCACTTGTACCCTTCTGAAGTCATGATTGCTCAAAGTTTTGATGTTTTTCGGTGTTTTCTTTTTTTTTTTTTTGGTATTACTGTCATGATTGTGTCAGTTATTCTCTTGGTTCTGCTTACTTTGCTTTCTATCAATTTGTATCCTACTTTATCTCATTGAAACAATACCTTTTCAAAAATAGTTTCCCTCATTTTTGAACTGAATTCAGTTCACAACTTCAGAAATAATTCATGGCAAATGCTTAAGAAAAAATGAGCTTTTTCCAGCTCCTCAAAAAGTTAAGGTGATTGAAAAGCTAGTATGTTTAGGGACACATTGTATTTGCACAACAATGAATGCCCAAGATGTGGAACCCTTCACACAGTTTCAAGTTACTCAGTTTAGAACACCATCATCTGTAACACAGTGTTTATAGTGGAAGCCTTGAAAGCTTAATTATTAGAAGATGATAAATTAATATGTCATGTTATGTCATAGTATTTTTATTTTTGCTGCTACATTTTATAAGTGGATTAACAGGACTGTCACTGTTGTCATAATAAATGTGGGGAGTTTCATGAAGTCAGGTAGTTACAAGAAGCATTAGAGTCTTATTTCATCAATTCAGCAAATGTTCATTAAGTATTTACTATGTAGAAGGTACCGGGGAGTACAAAGATGAAAAAATGACATAGGTCTTGCCCCCAAGGACCTTATAATCTTTTGGGAGGGCTAGGGTATGATGTGTAGAAAACTCTTTCTTGCTATCGGCTTCAACCCATATTACCTCCACTTCTGCCCTTATTTCCACTTCCACTGGGCCTTGGGAATCACCTGGGGCTCTGATGGGTGAGCCTTTGCTTTATTTTTCTTCTTACTTGAGGGCCAGAAACTCCTTCTTACCTCTTATACCCCCCATTCCCATATGTCATCTTCTTTCATTTGAATGTAAATTTCTTGATGGCAGAGACTACCTTGATTTCTTGTATTCCCAGGGCTTAGCAGTGTGCCTGGCATATAGTAATTGCTTAATAAATGCTCTATGTATCTGTGTATGGGAAGGGTGATTAAAGGATGCATCTTAGGAGGGTGCCCTAGGAAATTTTGAGAAGGGAGAGAACTCTCTCACCTAGGGCATCCAAGAAGGCTTTATAAAGATGGCAGAAGAGCAGTCTTGAATGAAGTGAAATGGAGATGAGGACAGAGTACATTCAGCAAATGGAAATGAGGGCATGTAGCACATGCAAGAGATAGAAAGGGGATTCAGCATGGGCAGAGAGTAATAATATAAAACAGAACTGGAAAGGGAGGGTGGTGTCATATTGTTGAGAGCCATCAGTGTCAGGCATAGGAAGTTATTTTATTCAGTGGGCCAATTGTAAGCCAGTGAAGATATCAGTTTAGCAGCTAGAAGGCACAGTAGTTAGACTGCTGGATCTGGAGTCAGGAAGAGCTGAGTTCCAATCCAACTTCACATACTTTGTAGTTTTGTGACCCTGAGCAAGTCACATCCTCTCTATGCCTCAGTTTCCTCATCTGTAAAATGGGTATAATAATAGTGCCTATCTTCCAGGGTTGTTATGAGGATCAAAGGGGATAATAATTGTAAAGTGCTTAGCACTCCTGGCACATAGTAAGTGCTATATAAATGTTAGCTATTTTATTATTATTATACAAAAATGGAATACTTCACAATTTTGCATGTCATCATTGCATGGGGCTCATAGTAATCATCTTTGTTGTCCGAATTATAGTATATGTGCTGCCAAAACAAATAGCTAATATTAGCTATTATTATTGTCAGAGGAGTAATATGATCAGGATTATCTGTATAAATGATTACTTTGACCTTGATGTGAAGGAAAGAGAGTTATAATGCCACTTGATAGGGGCTTATATGGTTACTCATAGAATCTTATGTGCTGTAAGGGATGTTTGTTGCCATCTCGTCAATTTCATCTCTATAATTATTGGATTATAGGATTCTGGATGCCCTAAAATGGAGATACATAGTTATAAAGTTGCCCTTTGGGTTCTTTGAGTAGTTTAGTGTCCCATAGTCCAAACTCACCTGATTCATTATGTAGATTAGACGACCACTTAGTTCTAGTTGGTATTTATAGATACTTTGACATGAAAGTGGTATACCTGAATTATACCTGAGCATAACACAGGAATGTAAAACATAATAAAGTTGCTTGTAATGGAATGGACTGCCCAGTGAAGTATTGCATGTCATGTCAATGGATGTGACCTCTTGTCTAAGATATCATAAAGGCGATTCATGCTTTAAGTATTTGCTCAACTAGATAACCTCTGAACCTTTCTAGAGTTCCAATTTCAACGTTCTGTATTTCAAGTTCCCTTCTAGCTGTAACATTTTCTGATGGATTCAGTTTGTATTTCTCCAATCCAAGGTAATTGTATAAACTCTGTTTCTAGGACATTACCAATTCTTTTGTTGAATTAGGTATTGTTGTAGTTCACCAGAGGTGACAGTGTACTTCTGAGAATATATGGGTTGGCTTACAATCAACCCATTCCATGCTTCATTGAGAGGAGATTTAGGAGATGAAGTCTGATGTCTCATTTTCAGTTGATTATTCCAGATCTCAAAAATTAACTAATTTCATGGTTTCCCTGTCCTTTTGATTAAAAATACATTTTATGTTTTGTAGAGATTTTTTTTTTTGCTTCCTCTTGCATTCAAAAAAATAAATTGATGAATTTCCCCTCCCAAAAAACTTTTTTGGTACTACTCTACTAATCACATTAACTAGAATTTACTTGAGTAAATGTCGTAAAAAAAAAAACCCAAAAAACCAACAAAAACATCTGCAGGGTATTGTTTTAAATGCTTTAAAAAGTGACTGAGGCAGTGACAGGTGGACTCTTTCCAGATCAAGTGACAAAACCCTATGTCTTTCTTCAGTTTTTACTTAGCAAAACAGATCTCAGGGCCACCTGTGGGGCACATCCAGTGATTCCTCTGTATTAGATAACAAATATCTCACTAAGTTATTTAGTTTATTGGTGGTTTCCTTTTGTTGTTGGGCAGATGGTTCAACCTACCTTAATTATACTTCTTCTTTTAAGATCCTCCTTGGTAGAGAAACCTAGAGCCACAGAGAATAGATTTGATTTTTTCTTTTGAAATAGTTTTGTTGATGCTTTTTGTTCTTATGTTGATTTATTTCTTCAAATTCCCCCTCCACACACACACTGAACTCTACTTCATAGCAAAGAAAAACAAGCAAAAACACAAGTTATTTTGCTCTGCCTCAGTTCATACAAATCTTCCCATGTTTCATTAAATCTCTTGTATTGCTTATTTCTCACTGCACAGTAATATTTCATTACCTTAATACACTACGGGTTTTTTGTTTTTTTTGTTTTTTTAGCTATATTGATGGGTACCTACTTTGTGTCCAGGTTTTTTGTTACCATGAAAGTGCTAAGCCTTCTTCTCCAAAGAGAAAGAAAAGGAAAAAGAACCTATAAACACAAAAATACTTGTCATAGCTCTTTTTTATAGTGGCAAAGAAGTGGAAACTAAGGACAAGTGCCTATTGGGAAATTAACTGGGAAATGACTGAACAAATTATGATATATGAATGCAGTGGAATTCTGTTGTACCATAAGAAGTAATAAAAGAGGTGGATTAAGATAAACCTAGGAAGATTGTATGACCTGATGTAGAGGGAGGTCAGTAGAACAATTTAAATAATAGCAACATTATAAAGACAATTTTGAAAGATTTAAGAACCCTGATAGATGCAGTGATCACCACAATTCAGGATGATGAAGAATGCCACCCCCACCTTACAGAAAGGTTATGAATTCTGTATGCAGAATGAGACCTACATTTTTGGACCTGGGCAAGTAGGAATATGTTTTGCTTGATTATAAATGTTTTTCTTAAAGATTTTGTTTTTCTTTTTTCTTTTGGAGGTGGGAGAGAGAGGGTGGATGCTTGTAATTTAAAAAAAAAAACAAAGATTAAAAAATGCCAAAATATAGAAACAATTTAGTCTATTCTCATGTAATTTAAAATTAATATCCAGGATGGTTAGACTGTTTCACAACTATATCAACAGCATATCAGTGAGCTTTTCTTTCCTTAGCTCCTCTAACATCACCTATTTGTATTTTTTGGTCATCTTTAACAATTTTCAGAGTATAAGGTAAAAACTCAGAGGTATTTTATTTGTATTTCTGTTAATTGGCTTGGATATTTATTTCACATATGGATGAAATCTATCAATATGTAGATATTGATAGTTTGCAATTTTTCTTTGGAAAGCTTCATATACCTACTGGGAAATGGCTTTATGGTTTTACATATTTGTGTAATTTCCTTTTATGTTTGGAAATGAGGCTTTTATCTGTGGATTTTCTTTTGCAGTTTCCGCCTATCATCAGTTTCTCTTCTATTTTCTTGTGTGTACAAAAGCATTTTACTTTTATGTAATTTAAATGGTCTTTCTTATATTTTATGATCTGTTCCTTGTTTGATTAAGAATTCTCTCTCTTTCTACTATTTGTATGATACTATCTTTTCTGTTCTGGTCATGTATCCATTTTGAGCTTATTGTGGTATGTGGTGTAAGATGTTAGTCAAACATAATTTCTGCCAAACTGCTTTCTGGTTTTCTTAGGAGTTCTTGTCAGATAGAGAGTTCTTTCCCTAATAATTCATATCCTTGAGTTTATCACATACTATTGTTTTTCATTGCTTCTGTTTTTTGCTTATCTGCCTGTTTTCCTGATTTGCTTTCCTGTTTGTTAACCTGTACCAAATAATTTTATAGTTATTGCTTTTTGGTATAATTTGACATTTAGTAATGCTATGTGTGTTTGATTTCTTCTTATTTGCATTGTAGCTAATGTAAAGCTGCTAATTATGTACTCCGTCCCACTTCCCAGATTTTCTCACCATCATATGCAAGCTCTCTAACCATTCTACAGGGACCTAGAACATACAACAAAATATTAGTGCTGGGTGAAGCCTTAGAGTATAGAATGTTGGAATAGAGAATATTGAATGATAGCACTAGAAGACACTTTGGAAAACAGGAATCTTGTTTTCTGCCCTTGAAAACAGTTCTTGAATAGCTCCTGGTATAATGAAAAAAGCCCTGGACTTGAAGTAAATTAATTCAGCAACTGTTTATTAAATATTTTCTCTTTGTAGAACGTATGCATTAGGTTCTAAAAGATGGACAGTGCTTAGATAAATGACTATCCCTGCTTTTGTGGATTTTATAGTCTAGTAGAGGGATATGATTATAAACAAATAGCGATAATGCTGAGTCAGGAAGACTTGTATTTGAAGCTTACCTCTGAGACATACTAGAAATGTAACCATACACAAATCTTAACTTCTCTTTTACCCATGTGGCTTTCAAGGTTGTACACTGGGCAATAGTTGCTGATCTGCACGGGAGTAAGGATTTTCCACATGGAATTTTCAACATGATTCAAATCATAAGTTGAGATGAAAGGCCAAACCAGACAAATACATATTGGCCAGTAAGTCATTTTTTAGGTGCTTACTGGGTGCTGGGCACTGGGATATAGAGATTAAAAACTATAGCTTCTGCTTTCAAGGAGCTCATATTCGATAAGGGGAAACAGCGCTTGCACATGTGCATATACACACACAGAGTATATATAAATGAAAGAAAAGGTAATTTAGGGAGAAAGAAGCACTTGGCAGCCATGGAGATCATGGGAGTCTCATCCAGATAGTGGTACTTGAGCTGAACTTTGGAAGAAACCAGGAATTTTAAGGGGAATGAATGAGGGAGTGCATTCCATGCAGGGGTCCCAAAATGGGAGATGGCATGTCATCTGTGAGATACAACAAATAGGCCAGTTTGACTGGATCATGTTGTGCATAAAGGGGATTCATTTATAATAAGCTTGGCAAGGTAGGCTGAGCCAGATTGATAAGGACTAAATGCCAACTAGATGGATTTACATTTGATCTTAGTAGTAATAGGGTGCCATTAGTCCCCAGGGGAGTGACATGGTCAGACTTATACTTTAGGAACATCATTTTGATAGCTGTGTGGACCATCGAGATAGTTGAGACTGGAAGTAGGGGAATCAATCAGGAGGCTATTACAATAGTCCAGGTGAGAAGTGATGAGGACTTGAACTAGTATTGTAGCTGTTGAAGTGGAGAAGAGACAGATGTGAGAGAGATTGTGGAGATAGAATTGAAAAGACTTTGTAATTGATGTATAAGTGAAATTAAAGTGATGTATGAAAATGATTGTAAGGTTACGATCCTGAGTAACTGCAAGGATGTTGGTAAACAGGAGTACTGTATGGGGAAATTCAGAAGAGGGGGAGGTTGAGGGGTGGGGTGGAGGGCAGAAGATAATGAATTCTGTAATACCATAATACAAACTAATACAAGTATGTGAGAGGTAGTAGCAAAGTCCTGTGTCTAGGGGACCAAACTAATTTTCTGCTTGGGGGAAGAGCAGTGGGTGGTAGTAGTCTTTGTGTGGCAGAGAAAGCTTCTTGTAGGAAGTAGCATTTGAATTGGGCTTTAGAGAATCAGTAGGAATTTAATAGGGAAAAGAAGAGGATTCTCTTTATAGGACACAGAAGTGGGAGAGTACACAGTACAGAGGTCTAGGTGGGCTTATCTTAATGGACTATGTGGCAAGGAGTAGAATGTAATTAGCCTGGGCAAGTAGGGTGGTGAAATATTATGGAGGAAATGGAATTTCTAAAGAGAAGAGTTTGAATTTTACTCAGTAGAATATAGAGAGCCATGGAAGGGATTTGAGAAGAGCGATGTGATCAGATCTATGAATAAGGAAAATGAATTTTGTACAGGATTCATTGGAAAGAGGGATAGAATTGAAGCGAGAAATTTGTAAGGAGGCCATGGTAATACTGGGTGGTAATGAGAACATTTCTTAGGGTAGTACTGGAGAGGAAGGGTTGGATTTGAGAGCTGTCGCCAAACTGGATTCTGACGTTTGCTAGCAATGTGATCAGGAGCAACTCAGTTCTTACTAAGCGCGTTTCCTTCTCTCTAAAATGAGGGTAGTAGTTCTCATACAAACTACCTTGTGGAGTTGTTGGGAGGGAAGTATTTTGTAAACTATAAAGTATGAGTAGTGTTGGAACTAATATTATTATGTGAGTTATTGCCTACTTCTTCAAACTTTCCATACCTATTCCCAAAGAGACTGTCTGGTAACCAGGGCATGCATATAAAATTTTCCTAACAGTATAGCAGGATATGGGATTATTTTGAATTACTCTCTTCTTTTCTCTGGTTGGGTCTAATTTGTTGAAAGACATTTCCATACTTCTTTTGGAAGCAAATAAGGTGCTAATTGTCATGTGCTTAGTATGGTCTTGACCTGTTGATTTAGTGTGCCATTTAATGGTTTGTTCTTCAGATGATTTGAATTTTAGGGTATTTGTTACTGTATCCAAGGAGGGAGTGAAGCTGTGGAAAAAACTTATTCATTGTCAGGGAATCTGGGTTCTAGTCTTAGCTTTGCCTATGACTGGCTCTGTGGCCTTGAATAAATAACTTTCTTCTATAGAAAGCATCCTGGATTTGGAGTCAGATGAGCTGGGTTTAAATTTTGCCTCTGACATTTATCAGCTATATTCTCCTCTGACCTGTTAGACCACTTCTTTATTTCCTTTGCCAGATCTTCATCCTAGTCATGTCTGCTAATCCCCAACCCCCACCCTACCCCCCCAACTCTGTGCTCTTCTCTTCTTCCTCTACACTATTTCACTTGGTAATCTTGTTAGCCCTGGTAGATTTATTTCTATGCAGATGATTCTCAGATCTCCTTTTCTATTCTTGATCTCTCCCTTCCTCTCTTGTATTACATCTCCAACTATCTATTGGACATTTCAGACTGTCCATAGGCATTTTAAATTCAGCATATCTAAAAGTGACTTCATTGTCTTTCCCCACTAAACTCTTTTCCTCTTCTGATCTTCCCTATTACTGTTGAGAGTACCCTTATCTTCCTAGTCAATCACATTTTCAAATCTGGTGTCATTATCAACTCCTCACTCTTTCTAACCACCCATATCTAATTAATGGTCAAGTCTTATCATTTCTGATTTACTACATCTCTTGCTCCCTTCTCTCCTTTGACACTGCCACCACTCTAGTGCAGGCCCTCATCACCTCATGTCTGGACTATTGCAATAGCCTATTGATTCCTTTCCCTCCCTGGCCTGTCGTCCACTCAGTTGTCAAATTGAGCTCAATTCTCACTGTCACAATCTCTCCCTCCTTTCAATAAACTCTAATAGCATCCTGTTATCTCTAGGATCAAATATGAAATCTTTAAAACTCTTTATAACCTGACTCCTTCTTACCTTTCCAGTCTTTTACCTTACTCCTCCCACATACTCTTGCTATCCTGTCATATTGGCCTTTTTGTTCTTCCTTGCACAAAAGACTTCATCTCCATACTGTGCATTTTTATTGGTTCTCATCTTTGCTTCAGACTTTTTGTCCACATCTCTGCCTCCTAGCTTCTCAGCTAAAGTACTACCTTCTTCAAGAAGCCTTTCCCAGTCCTTCTTTCTTTCTGAGATTTCCCATAATTCCTTTATCTATCTTGTTTGAACATAGTTGCTTTCATGTTGTCTCTGTCATTAGACTAGTAGCTTCTGGAGAGCAGATACTGGTTTTTTTTTTTTTTGCCTTTCTTCATATCCCCAGCACTTAACATAGTGCCCAACATGTAGTAGGTGCTTATTTAATGCTTATTGACTGACTGTGTGGCCAAGGCCAAGTCACTTCTCTACATTTCAGTTTCTTCATCTCTAGAATGGGAATACGAATATCTGTAGCATCTACTTCACAGGGTTGCTGTGAGGTTTAAATGCATTAATGTATGTAAGTGTTTGCAAACTTTAAAGCACTATGTAAATGTCAATTTAAAAAGTTAGTGTTAGTACTAACAATGATAGTAACTATAATAGTCTCTTCCAGTTTTAATATTCTAAAATTTTAAGTGCAAGAGAGATATTAACAAAATACTATGTGAAGTCTTTGGAAGGAAAAATCATTTCCTCCTTGGAGGATAAAAGAGGAAATTGTTTTTGAGCCAAGACTTGAAGGATAGGAACATTTTAATCAAGTCAATAAATGAACAAGGGCCTGCCATGTGCTAGACTCTGGGGGTACAAAGACAAAACCAAATAGATCTTGTCTTCAAGGAGTTTATATTCCATCAGAGGAGAGGTTCTTAATCATTTTTTGTGTCATAGACTTTGATAGAGTCATGTAGAACTTGTGAATACCTTTTCAGAATAATGTTTTTAGATGTATAAAATAAAATCCATAAGATTACCAAGGAAATAAAATATATTGAAATGGTTATCAAAATATAAAAAAAACAAATTGGTATAGTAATACATATGCTTCATTATTATGCATTTAAAATATAGGCAAGTTAAAGTCAAATTTTATTTTTAAAAGACAAAAACTGCTGTTCCTTGGCTTGAAGAACATTAGAGTGCGGAATGGTCTTTGACAAGGCAACATTCATATCACATTAGACATTTTATTGATTGGGGATTGGGGATTGGGGATTATTGATTTCAATTTTTGTTTCATTTCGATGATTGCAAGTGTTGATAATTAAGATTCATAAAGATATTTTGTTGCAAATTGGTGGTACAACCAGCGAGTTCATCTTTGGCTAGGTTAGTTTCTTAATACGGTTTATATCAGAAAGAAAAGGATTGTAAAGAAAGGGATTGTAATGCCATCCAGACAAAAATAACTTTTGCAAGAGTTCCAAAGTGTTTCCAGGCATTCTCAGATTTCTCTTTTCAAAGAAATTGACAGAGAATTTTATATCTCCACTCCATCTTGGTAAGCAATTCTTTAACATCTGAAAGTTTGCAAGTATTTTGGCCTGTACTCTCTTATTCCATATTGACAGCTTAGTCAAGAAAGCTTTTAATTTTTTTGGTAGCATCAATAATGATGACTTCAGGATTTTGAATTGAAAGATTTATCTCATTCCTGTGGTTAAAATATTTGCCAGATAAGCCAACCAATGGATAAAATCCTCTCTAGTATTTCAAGAGTGACTTTTCTTTTTCTTTCCAAAAAAGTAAAACTTTTTTCCTTAGTTCAAACCAGAGCTTCAAGACATGTTCACTTGAATGCCAACACACTTCACTGTGGTAGAGAAGCACTTCATAGTCTGTTCCCATTTTTTGACAAAATCTTTTAAAAATATGATGATTCAGAGACTTGCTTTTGTTAAACTTGGTAACTTTTGTGATTGTTGGCAAAACTTCTTTCAGGATTGTTGGAAGTGTCTTTTTTGTCAGTGTATATCTGTGTAAAAAGCAATGAGTGACATTGCTGTGAGTAGCTTCCTTCTTTCATTAAGTAACAAGACTAAATATATTACCAAATATCACAGGAGTTCCAATTGTTCAAAGAGTAGTGAGCCTTTTTTCCCCCAGTAAAAATTGTGCTTGGCAAAAAAAAAAAGTTGGGTTTTCTTTTTGGTTTTTGTTTTTACCATTTCCTAATTGTTGGTGGCTTTTGTAATTTCCAGAAGAGACATAGAAAATAAAAATTCTTCTTTGATGGTGTTAGTGTGGACATAGTATACAAAAACAAGCAGCTAGGTACATGTTGAGGTATGTATGAATGTAATTTGATTTAATTGTATACTGAAGGGTAATGGAGAACTGCCAATTCCTTGATGACCTTAAGAATATTAAAAAAAAAAAAACTATTCCAGAATGTATCACATTATTTAACAATGGTATTGCTTCCCATCTTTTCCTCTTTTGCAGTCCACAAACTAGCTCAGTTATGACATACATATGACTTTACTAAAGTCTCTCTAAGTAGTGTGGGACTTTTTTTGTTTTGCAATCCAGTAAACAACTAGGATGCTTCAAGAAGAGGTTTTTATGAAATGATAAATCCAGGTTTTGGAAGTGTCCCAATTTTTTGCAATAAGCTTCCTTTGCATGAAATCTTCTTTAGATGCATTTTCAGCATGTATATTTGTGTGGTGTGCTTTTAGTTTTGCTGATTTCATACCTTGGTTTGCAAGGATTTTTCTACACAAAAACATACTGTGGTTTTTGTGTCCTGTCATGTTCATTAAAGCAAAAGAAACCATATTATACATAGTCTTCACCATACTTCCTTTTCTTTTACAGATCCAACTTAAGTTGAATTGTCAAAGTATAAAGTCTTTGATTCAGCTGCTATTTTTGAAGCAATTTTGTATGGTTTTAAAGTGATTTATTTGATAACTCTGCATAGAATTTTTGTTAAAGTATATGATAGTCAAGAAATTTGTATGGCATGTAAGTAAAAATAAGGAAAGTTTCGCAGTTTATCCAACGTGGTTAGCACTTTTAACGGCTTTTAACCCTTCTATAGTCATAGATCACAGTAATAGCTCAGGAATTAGGTCCTTTCAGGAGTTTGTTTTTTGTTGTATATGCATGTGGCTTTATGTATCTTCCTAGAAATGATGGTCCTCATTTCTGATATAATTCACAATATTCTTATGAAGTTGTTTTTAAAACTTATGCTAGTTTCTTAGAATAATTATGTGTGAATACTACTTGAAAAGCATACTGCATGTAGATGTGTTTACCTCAAAACAATGTGCAAAAGGAGTATGAAGAGAAAAATACGCTTTTATACTCACAGAACTTACTTAGTTGTGCATGACCTATATCATCGCTCAATTTGTTAGCAGTAATATGAAGTTACTTTAAACAATACACTTCAATAGTTATCTCAGTCATTAAATGTATTTGAACTTGCCTGATCTACACTCATAGCCAGGCCTGTCAATGTTACAAGAGGGCATTGCCTTAAAAAGAGTTAAGAATTCTCATTTGAACTGCTCGGTTTTGCAGAACTTTAACAAATGAAATCGACCTTCTGCTTTCCATATGTTAATCAATATGCAGTTGTAGGTATGTAAGCTGGAAAACATTAGCTGTCTGGGTCACCAGTTTGAGAACACCTTATTTTTTGGTGGCTAAATGACAACTTAGGTGCAGAGTTGCCTTTCGGTAGTAGAAGTGTCTGTACATGGGAGGATTATGATCATTTATGATCTGAGGCAGGTCTAATAATCTTAGTTTCAAGTAATGGTGAGTGTAAGATATTTGCAGGAATAATAATGTGATATGAAAATATCTGTGATTTCTATTAGTAACAGTACTGCTAATACTACTATGATTTCTTACCTACATTCATAATAGAAGGAAATAATAAATTTCAGTTAAAGGTTATTGAAAATAAAGTTGTATTTTTTCCCCATCCATTTACTCCCTGAAAATCTATCCACAGACCCTATGTTAAAACCCCTGTTTTAGAAAAAACAATGTCCATGTATAAGCGGTAGAGATAGGAACTGGACCTGTGATTTCATTGGTATGGGGAGCTCCTAGATGAGTAAACTCCTTTGACTTGTGCAATTCTGTACTTTGTTTTCACTGTAATCTTGGACAATTGCATAGAGCACTGAGAGCCTGAAACTTTGCTGAAGTTATTGTCACAATTAATAACTTTCTGATTCCTTATTGTTTTCTAAGTAAACCATCATTTCATCAGTACATAGGGATAGATTTATTTCTGCTTTGCCTATTTTTATGCCTTTAATTTTATTCTCTTGTCTTATTGTTATTGCTAGCATTTCTAGAGCTATATTAAATAATAAAGCAGTGATTAGGCATCTTTCTTTATTCTTGAATTTATTGGGAAAGCTTCTAGGGCATCCCCATTGCATATAATGCCTTTGATTTTACATAGATAATTTTTTTTTGAAATAAAAAAGGCCCTCTGTGCATGTATTTTGTAGGGTTTTTAGCATTAATGAGTGGTGTACTTTGCCAAAGACCTTTTCTATATCTATTGAGATAATCATGATTTGGCATGTTTTTGTTTTTAATGTGCTTAATTATGTTGATTGTTTTCCTAATGTTGAATCATCTTTGCCTCTCTAAGATAAATCCATCTTGATGATTATGAATGATTTCTTTAATGAATTACTGTAGTCTGAAAAGATTTTATTCAAAAATTTCAAATCAGTTTTCATTTATGATAGTGGTCTATAGCTCTACTGGGATACTGAGTTATTAAATGACTTGCCCAGGGTCAGAGTGAGGATGTGAACCCAGGTCTTCCTGGCTCCAAGGCCTACTTTCTAGCCACTACACTATGCTGCCTCATTCTCATTTAAGCAAATACTAAATAAATACCAAACAAATACAAGTTAATTTTCAGGGTGGAACTGGGAGGGAAATGAAATAAGGAATTCCCTCCTGTAGAAGGTGGCACTTGAGCTGAGCTTGGAAGGAAGTTAAAGATTATAAAAGGAATTGTGAAGAGGAAATACATCTCAGGTACTGCACAGCAGTTTGTGCAAAGGCATGAAGATAGAAGATGGAAGGTTGTGTATGAGAAAGAGCAAGTAGGCTCATTTCCCTGGCTGAGCTGAGAGGCCGTGTGTAGAGGCAGGGTAGTTCAGGAAGTACTTTGGTATGGCAAGTGATAGATATCTAGGAAGGGGAAAGGAGACTCACAGAAATAGCAGCAGGGCCAACATAGAGTTCACAGTTCAGATGGAGCTTCTGAGAGCTTTCTTTTTTTCTTCAAAATTGTTTGTCAGATTTAATGATTTTGGATCTGGTATGAGGAGATGTGGGTTCAGGTCCTTTCTGTGACCCTTGCTAGCTGTGTTACCCCGGGCAAGTCTCCTAACATCTCTGGATCTTTCAGTGTTCTCGTTTGTAAAGAAAAAATAAAAGAGAACAATACTATTTGCATTATCTCCCTCACAAAGATTGTTGTGAGAAAAGCTCTAAAAATGTGAGCTGCTATTATTATTATTTTATCACTTTGATGCTGGGTTTGTGAAAAGCAGCTTAATTGTCTAAATTTGACTTCCTGGAAACCTATTCAGCAAGTGTTCCCCTACTGGACTTTTCCACACAGTTATTTCTTAATGACAGGAGATGGTGCCGCATTCCAAGCATGCATCTATCCAACCTCCCTTTCTCCCATTTGCGCCTTTGTCCATTTCATCCTTTCCTTATTTTTTTCCTTTGTACTGGTTGGTTCATTTTGTAAATTGACAAGACATGGGCTTTGTTGTTTTTCTATAAAGCCAGTTATTTTAGAGAGATAGTTTACCCGAGATAAGAGCTATTTATGTCATAAGCTATTGATTTTTAATTAATGTTGCCTAGGCTCTCGCATGTTGGCAGAATTGGTAACAGCTTGTGGCATTTTTTAATTCCTTTTTTCTTTTTGGTATTTTGACAATGTCATTCATATCTCATGGAAAAAGTACCTCTGTCAGGTTAAATGTGTTAAAACACCGAGCAGAAAAGGAGAGGAGGAAACCCTATGCTGCCTGGAAACCTTGATCTGTTGCCAAAGTATTTAAACAATGTCGTGTTTTGGTTTTCTAGTTCCAAGCTGCTTCTCAAATCCCTTGCTAATTAATCCAGTTAATTCTTTGTAGACTCACTGTATGCTTGTGCTGCTATCATTGAGAGCCTTGTTTTGTTTCTGAACCAAATCTAAGCCCTGTTAGCTTGTAGTACTAAAGTGAGTGCTCACAGATGTGAATACAATGTTTGGGGTCTTTAAAAAAGAGTGTGTGCACAGACGCCTCATGTGCTTGTGTTCTCCTAACTTTAGAGAGCTTCCTGGATGAACATTTCAACCTCAAAATAAGAGGAACTAGAATATACCATTTGCTGGTCAAATGCTGCTTGCATGCTTGGCTAACAAAATGTGAAATAAAAAGATTTGTCTTTCAGCATTTCGCAGAGACAT
This sequence comes from Phalanger gymnotis, assembly GCA_028646595.1. Classification (NCBI taxonomy): domain Eukaryota; kingdom Metazoa; phylum Chordata; class Mammalia; order Diprotodontia; family Phalangeridae; genus Phalanger; species Phalanger gymnotis. Next base: position 92,389,013 of record CM053625.1, on the reverse strand, counting down.
GGAACAGAATTTTAGAGCTGGAAGGAACCCCAAAACATAAAGTGTTAATGCTGAAAAAGAAGCTAGAGAAGACCTTGTCCACCTCCCTCCTTTTACACAAACTTTGGCCTAGAGAGGTAAAGTGGCTTCCCCAAGGTCATACAACTATGAAATGTTAGCACTAGTGCTGGAAAGTAGACATTCAGACTTATAGTCAGTCCAGGGCTTTTTCTTACCAGATTAAATACTAGGTACTTGTTATGTCTTTGTTGGATTTTTACGAAAGCAAAGACAAAAAGGCTAATGATGTTTTTGTTCATTCTGTTTTATGACACTATGATAAAAAGCAGATACTAATGACATTTTTTTTTAAAAAAACCAAGACTCAGTAATATTCTTGTTTTGGAAAAATCAAAACTTAAATGCAGAAAAGTTGACATTTGTTTATTTTACTCCTAAGCCATCCAATCCAGTAGTAAAATACAATAGTAGAGAACTGAACAGCCCTCATTTTGAGGCATGCAGTTATGGTGAGCCATTGCTTTGGAGAAAGAAGAGCTGGGTTTGAGTCTGCAATAGTGCTATGGGATAGTATCTTCCTCTACAAGTTAGGGATAATAGGCTTGCACTGCCTGAATCATAGAATTGTAAGGAAAGCACATTTGTAAACCTTAAAGCACCATAGAAATGATTAGTTCTTTACTATTATAATAATAGAAAAGTGTAATATAAATGTAAGCTGTTACTCTCAGTTTTTTGGTTTATAATTACTTTTTGACTAGATAGATCTGGTCTAAGACCTAAGAAACCTTAGAACTCCTTTAAAACTGATAGTATGTATGTTAGGTTCTGAATTGTAAGCTAGAGTAGTCAAGAAAGGGATTTCCCTAGTTTGTAAAAAAATTTTGGATGACTTACTGTCGAACAGCATAAGATTATCTAGTTTTATTATATACTACGACTTCTCCTTCCTTGACTGTCTAGTTTGCCTCTAGTTTGGTTACTAAAAGCATCGCAGCATCTTAGAGTACAAAGCGATCTCAGTCCAGTCCCATGGTTCTCATATCTTTTCTCTAGTGGCATAGTCTTCTTTGCCATGTGCTTTGGGAAATCCCAGTACTGTAACTGATAATTCTGTCAAGCCAAAGTCTTCCTCTCAGCAATTTCTATTTATTGTTCACAGTTCTTATTTCTGTGGCCAAGCAAAACAAGTCTGCTCCCTCTCGCAGCTTGATAGGATGGCCTAGTGACTAGAGTACTGACCTCTGAGTCAAGAACCTGAGTTCAAGAAGTCTTGGCTCTGATACTTACTACTTTCTGACCCTGGACAAGTCACTTACCTCAGGCAACCCTAAGCTTTTAAGTTGTCAAGAATGTACTGCTCTGCCTTGGTAGAGGAAGTTTCTTACCAGGAGCTCTCTATACCCATGAAATCACAGGTTTGGGTTAAACAAACCAACAGACCCAACAGAACACCCACAATTTCAGTTCACATTTAGCATAATAAACTCCTGGCATACGACTATGCCATGGCATACCCTTTGAGAATCCTTGATCTAGTCCTGCCCACACTCTGAAAAGAATCCCTAATACAATGTACTGGACAAGTGATCATTCAGCATTTTCTTGAATACCTCCAATGAGGAGAAATATGCCATCTCCCCAGACAGCACCTCCACTTATGGATAGTCCTAATGGTCCTGAAGTTTTTCTCACATCAAGCCTAAGCTTGCCTCTTTGCAACTTCCACCCATTAATGCAGATAAGTTAGGGCATTTGTGGGGAGGGATTACACTGAAGCCTACAAATTCTTCATAAATGTCAGAAGATGATATTTCTGCAGTTAAGACATCAGGCACAATTACATTTTAATCTGATTTAGGTGGTGCTCGGGAGTATTGTGGACTGGATGGAGCCACAGTGTATTTGACGCCTCTGTTCTATAGTAATTATGTAGCGAATGGATTGACTTTCTTATGAAATCTCTTCTTTTATAACATTTCATATTTTGAATAACACCCTTGTTCTCTTGTAGAATTTTCTCTTTGGAATATATATCGTTTTGCTACTTAGGAAATATAGCCAATAGAGGAAAAAAATCACAAATAGCAAAATAAGATGAGTGTTGTGTGGGTTTGTATACATAATACATACTACATAAAATCTATAATTAATTCTGAATGTAAGAATAATTGGTCTTGAAATCTTCCCACACAATTAGGAGTTGTACTGAGTACTCTTTCATTGGAAAGAGCTTTAAACCATCTACTTGCTGTGTACTATTGACTTTGATTCCCTATAAGAAGGTTATGCATATGTGCAGATAATATATAATCAAAGTAAAACAGTTATTTGTAGATGGGTTAAATTTATAGCAATACATTTCCCAAATTAATCTAACCTTTCTGTTCTGGAGTCCCCTTCTGATGTTTAAGCTCTGGAAAGATCTGCCAGTGGAATGTAAGGTCTAGCAAGTTATAATGCTGGAAAGACTTTGAATGCCGACTGGCTGAGTTAAGGGAAAGGCTTATTACAAAACGTTGACAACTAGGTGTGGATTATCAGGGGCCTGTTAAATAGCATTCTTGATCAAACTTGAACTTTAAGCAACGTGATAGAAAAAGCACTTGACTTGGAGTTGGGAGACTTGAGTTAACTCTTTATTAGCCATTTAACTGTGGGCAGCCTCTCTGAACCTCTCTTTCTTTTTCTATAAAGTGAGAGCAATTGTATATGGACTACTGGCACCACAAGGTTGCTATGAAGAAAGTATTTCTTCAGCACTTAATAGTGTGCCTGCCCTGCTAGGTGCTAGGGATGCAAAAGACAGATACAACATAGACTCTGGTCTTGAAGAGTTTATAATCTAAGAGGGGGAAGGATGTGTTTACAAATACCTATGAGTGATACAAGGGAGGTTGAGAAATACAGATGTCTAGGCAGAGTGCTAGAGAACTTTAAGAAAAGATTGCTTTCACCAAGATGAATATAGACTTGTTCTCTGCTCTCAAGGAAATTACAATTTAGAAATATAAAGGCGATAAACTAATAATGATAATCATGATATTTCTATGCTTTATTGGATTATTTTTCCCTTTTAGAGAACATTTTTTCTTTAGAGGCAACTGTGGTAGAAAGGAAAGAAGACTTGTCAGAGAGTTGTGATACCTTGGTTCTAGTACTAGCCATTGCACTTTCTTTTGTGAAACTGGATCACAAGTGGAAAAAGTTTAAGAAGTTCTGATCTGGAACATTCTTGAATGATTCTAGGGAGGCAGTGGTACAGTGGCAAGTATGCTGTTGTAGAATAAGAAGACACGAGTTTAGAACCTAGTACTGTTACTTACAGGGGGTCACTTCATTTCTTTAGGTCTGAGTTTCCTTGTCTATAAAATGAACAACTTGGATTAGATGAACTCAAGCTCAAAGGATGTGATCCTTCAAGGTTCCAGACTTTTAATTCTTTAACCAGAAGAAACTAGGGGGTTATCTGCTGAGTCGTAAACACATATTTTAACCACAAATGCCTTGGCTGAAATTTGACATTCCTTCTATCTTACTTAGGAAGGACATTAACAAATTTTTTTTTTTAATGTTAGAAAAGGCATTGTGGTATAATGGCAAAAGCCCTGAATATGGAATGAAGAATCCTATGGGACCTTGGGTAGGTCACTTCATCTCCCTGGGTTTCAGTTTCTTCTTCTGTAAATGAGTAGGTTGGACTAGATGGTCTGTCTTGTAGTCACTTTTAGCTCAATCCAGTGATAACTGTGCCATCTAGCAGTCTTGAATTCCCTTAACTTTCATCTTAATCATGCTTTTTATGGTTTACGGTACCGGTTAAATGGATGAAAGCTACATTTCTCAGAAGGATACCTTTAGGGAATGGCATTGATCCTAATTTGAGCTGACCTTGTTGATGCTAGCCTAAAATGTAACTGATATAAGATAGGCCAGTAATACCAATGTACACACACTGAAACACCCATCCTATACTTGATACTGTGCAGTCAGTGAACTTTACACCAAAAGAGATAACCCATTGTTAAGAGTCAGGGTCTTGGTTTTCTCTTCGGTTAATCTCACCCTCTGTAGATAGCCAAGGAACTCTTTTTTCAAACAAGACAACTACTGCAATCAGTCCCGATCAGAAGAGTAATTCTTATCATAAAAAGATCCAGGGACCCCTTTTGGAAGAGTATTTTTGCCTTTGTTTTAGGTCTTCTTTTCCTTCATTTTGGGGCCTTCTGAGTTTTGAAGATACTTATTCAATACTTCACTAGTTCAAGGAACTGTGGTTTAATTTGCATTAGTGTTCACAAAGTAGAGACAGATTATAACTTCTACGATTTAGTAAATAGATTTGGAGAATAATTCATTACTGACTAATCTGGTGATGAACCTCTTAAACTTATCTAGGTTAGTCAAAGACTTTGAAGTATTGGAGATTGTAGTTTTAATAAGAATAAATGAAGTTTACAAAGCATTTGAAAAGGATTTTTGAAAGGATTAGAGACCCTTGAGGAAAAGGATTGGTTTCCCTTTGGTCTTTGGATCTTTAACAGAAGGCACAGTGACTTCTACCAAGTAGGCATTTAGTAAATGCGTAGCAAATTGAATTCTCCCCATTGGGAAAAAGAGGTGGTAGTGAGAGAAGTTAAGTGATTTGTCAATGGTAATACAGCTAATAAGTAGGAGAATCAGGATTGAAACCCATGTCTTCTAACTCTGGGCCACTTTTCTTGCTACTATATTGTGCCATCTTTTTTTTATGCATGTCTTCTTCATAAAGGTTTCTAGGGAAGTACAACTGATAGTTGCTGCCTGCTAGAGTTATTCTGAGCCTAAGAGTTCCATGCAAGGCAACGTGACATAGTGGAAAGAGGTATAGCCTTGGAGTTAGGAAGCTCTGGGTTCAAATTCTACCTTTGATTCATACTAGCTATGTGACCATGGTAAAGTTACTTTACTTCCCAGTGTTGTAGGCAACTTGCTAAGACTGTAAATTATAGTTGGAGTTGCTGAACTATATTGGTGATGAGACTTTACATGCTGAATATACTTCACATTGATGAAACCACAAGCCCAGACCCTCTTCTCCATTAGTATTTCTACTCCCTGTTGCCATTCAGTGAAGACCCAAGTTTTCCACATTTAGCATTATGGGATCATTCTAGTATTGTTCAAGGACTTTCCATTTCATCTAGCCCAATCCCCTAATTTTACAAATCAGGAAACTGAGGCACAGAAAGAGATAATTGACTTTCTCTAGGTCATGTGGAGAGATTATGGTAAAGTTGGAATTTGAACTTAACTTTTATACTCCCAAATTCAATACTTTTACTGTACCATTGATCTCAACTTTGGGGGACAGTGTATTAACAGAGAGTTAGAAGTTAAACCATTCATTCATTCAACATAGAATTGCATTTATAAGTGCTTGCTAGGTTCAGAGCATTGTGCTGTAGATGATACAAAATGAATAAGAATTCTTGCATTGCTATTTATTGTTATTAATAACAACTCACATTTGAATAGTGCTATGTGATTTTAAAAGTGTTCCTCACAACACTTTTAAACTCTCACAACACAATACCTATCCTGTGAAATTTGTGGATAGTACAGAAGTTATCCCCATTTTCCAAATAAATAGTCAGGCACAGAGCAATTAAGTGTTTTGTCCAGGATCTTACAGTTAATAAGTGGCCTAATCAGATTTCATATTTGTATCTTCTTGCTCAAGGACTTTCATGGAACATAGAGTGAAGGTGATAAGTGAGGGTGATGCATGGACATAGAGAAACTAAATGGTAATTAGACATACAATTTATGAGCAGTAAAAAAGTATCCTGAGATGAAAGGAAGTACCTCTTATGATCTGTGCATCCTTGTCAGATTCTGGGAATACAAAGACAAAAATGCCCCTCCCCTTAAGAGCTGTTGAATTGGCATTTCACCTTCACCTCACCCCTGTGCCTTCTGGGCAACTCCCTCAGGATCCATATCTTCTGCCCAGATAGATCACAGCTTTGGCTCATCCTCTTGGAAGGGATCATTTCTGAGAAGATTGTATTTGTAGAAGACTCCTCTTTCTGCCAGTCTGTTCTGACTAAGAAACCCAGGAACTCTCCTGATTTTTAAAGTCTTGAGGCTGCTGCCAAGTCTGGAAATGTCCATCATAGGTCTCATATTATAAGCTGCCAGATCTTGTGTGATCCTGACTGTGTTTTTTTTTTTGTACCCAAAATGCTTCCTTCTGGATGTTTGCAGTAAAGATTTTTTTCTTTTGGGGAGGGGGAGGTGGGGGGATGTAGTGCTAGATTTTGGTTCTGATATTTCTGGGACTTTTCCTTCTGGGATTCTTTTCAAAGATAAGTAGATTCTTTCTATCTTTACTTTGCTCTCTGGTTGTGATAGATCTGGGCTGTTTCCATTCATGATTTTATAAATTTAAATATAAATATAAATTAAAATTATACAGATATATTTTTATTATTTTATTATATCTATGTAATTATTATCTAATATATATAATATAATAATATATTTATGTTGTTATTTTATTATAATATATAAATGAAAATTAAATATAAATTATCAGCAAAGTATATCCAGGAAAAAGAAATAAAGCAAAAGTAGTATTCAGGAATCCAATGTATAGGCTTGCCTAATAATACATGTGACTGTTGTCACTATAGCTGCTGGGGGGAGCTTCCACTTCTGTAACCTCCAGAGAGAGAGCCTCCATAGAATCCTTGCATGCTAGGCAGATGGGAAAAGAGAGAATGCCAGAGGGCAGAGTCACTCTTTTTAAGGTCTACTGAGTGGATGGTTCTTTCTGACCCAGTGGCCAGTCCTCTTTGATGCAGCCTCTTCCCTCTGCTGAAGTCTTGGTGACCAAGAGATTGCTCTGTTTTCCCAAAGTCTTTCAGCACTGATTACATTTTCCCCGGAAGTGACCTGTCAGTTAAACAATTACTAAACACTTGTTAAATGCCTACTATGTACCAGCATTGTAGATACAAAACTACACCCATACAAATGTAGATGGAAATAGAAAAAAAGGCAAAAGACAATCCCTGCCCTCCAGAAGCTTTCAATTTAATGGGAGAGAAAACATGCAAACAAATATATACAAAGCAAGCTACATACAGGTTAAATAGGAAATAATTAAGAGAGAGAAGGCTCCCAGTAGAAGGTTGGATTTTAATTGAGGCTTAAAGGAAGCTAGGGATGTCAGTAGTTGGAACAGAGGAGGGAGAGTGTTCCAGGCATAGGGGACAAAAAGAATGCTGGGAGCTGAGAGATGGATTGTCATGTTCATGAACAGCCAGGAGGCCCGTGACACTGAATGGAAGAATATGTGCTGGAGAATAAGGTGTAAAAAGACTGGAAAGGTAGGAGGGGGCCAAGTTATGAAAGACTTTGAATGCCAAACAGAACATTTTGTATTTGCTTCTGGAGGCAATAGGAAGCAAGTGGGGTTTATTGGTTATGTAGGTGACATGATCAGAGCTGCTTGTTAGGAATCACTTTAGTGGATTAATGGAGGATAGCTTAGAGTAGGGAGAGACGTGAAGCAGGTATATCCACAAGCAGGCTATCACAGTAATCCAGGCATGAGGTGATGAAGCCTATAGTTTCTCATCTCAGCTGCATATGTACTGTGTGGAATGCCACTCAGGCCCATTCCCTCCCATGTGCCATACTGTGCATACCAATCCAAACCTTGCCACAAAAGGATCCTTTGAAAGGTTTAATGTAGAAGGTGGTGCTTGAGTTGAATTTTGAAGAAAACTAAGGATTCTAAAAGGTGGAAATAGGAAGGATTGCATTCCCAACATGGAGGATAGCCAGTGCAAAGGTATCAAGTCAGGAGATCCCTTGACATAAATGAGGAGCCCAGGTTGGTTGGACCATAGAGTGCATGAAGGGGAATAATGTCAGGAAAATAAGTCAGGAAAGGTGGATTGGTGGAGACAAGTGAAGGTGAATTTTATAGCTGGGCAAGAAAAATATCATGGACAAGATAGTCTTTGTGCTGGGCCTTAAAAGACTGATAGAATGTTAGCAGGTAAAGATAGAAAAAGATATTAGTGTAATGCTTATCTCCCAAGTTAGAAAGTATTCACACTATGTGATATATGGCAGTATTAGCAAATAAAGGACTCATAAGACCTATGCAATATTTTAATCCTATCCTTGTTCCCTCTTAAAGAATGAACTTAGACCAGACAAATGGGCCTGTCCTCTTAGAAGCGTAAAATCCAAGGGCTAAAGGGGACATTATTGGTGATCTAATCTAAACCCTACCAGGAACAGAAATCTTTTCTGCATCAGTTCTGACAAGTGGGCCTCCACTCTGTGCTTGAAGACCTATAGTAACAAGAAATTCATTTTCTTCACAGGACTCCCATTTTAGTTTTGAAAAACTCTAATTGGTAGGAAGTTAAATTTAATCTACTGATTCTATACTACCCTAGAATGACAGAATTTCAGACTTGGAATGATGGCCTTAGAAGCAAAAACCATCTGCTCTCCAGAACATTTAGGAATATGTATTCCACACCTTTGCTTATTTGCCTCGGTGTTCAGTGCCAGGGCTTTTTTGAGAGCCAGTATCATCACCAATGGTTTTATGGGTTACCCTTCATTTTATCTCTGTTCTTCTTCTGTTGCCTTTTTATGGTTTGGTTCTGACTATGGCTTCTTGAAGTCTGTTGCAATGATACATGAGTTCTTGCAGGTCCTCCGAAACTGGAAATACTTCAGGTATGGGCCAGGTTATGTATGAAGTGTGCATCTTCTCCATCTGGAAAGGCTCATCACGAGTGTAGACCACTGCATAATGATTTTTTTTTAACTGGAACAGCTTATGTAAGGAGTGTGTGTGTGTGCATGTGTGGCCAAACATGAAGCCTTTCTTGCTTAGCAGAACTTGTATGCATGTGATACATCATCAAGGAGATGGGCAGGTCAGGTATTGAGAATGCTGGATAATGTATAGGTAGTCTGAATGCTGCACTGGGTTATCCAACATATGAAAGGTACTAGTGGAATATATCTATTACATTGTGTGGCTTCTCTCTAGAGGATTCATGGTGGAACATGGATGAGAATCACAGCATGAGAAGGCACAGAGGCAACATGGTGTAAGGGAGGGAACATTGGTGGTGTTGGCAGAAGACCGGGGTTTGAATCCAGACTCTTCTCTTTCCTACCCATGTGATATTGGATGAGCCAGAGTGCTCAGTTTCCTCACTTATAAAGAGAAGGGCTTTGATTGGATAATCCTTAGGATCCTTTCTCTTTCTCAGACTTGTGAGGCCTTGGTTGCTCTTGGTATTGGGGGAGTACCTGCACTGAAAGGTGGGATAGTAAATAGCCAATGAACATTCATCAAGCACCTGCTGTGTGCCAGGCAATGTACCAAACATTATAGATACAAAGAAAAGTGAAAGATAGTCCCTGTCCTCAAGGGAGTCTAATAAGGGAGACAACATGTGAACAAGTGTGTACAAACAAGCTATATACAGGATAAATGGGAAAAAAATTAACAGGAAGAAGGCTTCCTATAGAAGGTGAGATTTTAGCTGAGACTAGAAGGAAGCCAGGGAAACTAGGAGGTGGAGATAAGACGGAAAGCATTCCAGTCACGGGGGACAATCAGGGAAAATTCTCAAAGTGGAGACATGGTATGTCTTGTTTGGGGAACAGCAAGGATGTCAGTGTCACTGGATTGCAGAGTATGAAAGGGGAAATAAGGTATAAGAAGACTGGAAAAATAGGGTGGGAGTAGCTTATGAAGGGCCTTGAATGCCAAGCAGAAAATTTTGTAATTGATCTTAGAGGTGATGAGGAGTCATTGGAGCTTATTGAATAGGGAGGTGATATGTCGGATCTGTACTATAGTAGAATATAGTTCAAAGAACAATAGTTTTGGTATCTGGATTCAGTTTTTGCCTCTGTCACTTAGACTAGATGGTTTTAGTATCTTTTGACTCCAGTTTTATAACTATATGATAAGATCACAGACCTAAGTGCATACATTATAAACACTTTGGTATGCATATGTGTGTGTTTACACACATGCATACTCATATGAATATTTATTTGCATGAGTCTGTGATATGATTTGTGTATGTACTTTTTCCATGGTTGCAGATTATCACTTTTTCACCCCAAAGTAATTAGTCTTTGTTAAGTCGATATGTCAGAAAAAACAAATGACTCCATAGTTAATCTTTTGTCGACGCGCTTCTGCATTTAGCTAGGCTAGTCCTTGGAAAATAGTCATACTCAGTTTATCAGTGGATTGATACTCAAAGAGGTGCAGCTTGGTAAGACCTGTCAAGTTTTCTGCCATTATAGGCTTCAAAATCAAGGCTTTGTGGTGTGCTGTTATAGATTTCAAAATCCCAAGGTCACTTTCATACCTTGATCAGGCACCAGAGGTGGGTAGGGAAGGAAATAAGCATTTATATAGCTCCTACTATGCGCTGGGCACTGTGCTAAGAGCTTTTTATAAATATTGTCTCATTTGATAGGAAAACTTTTGTCAGGGGTATATCAAATGCATTTATGTGTTTATATACATACCTCAAAATCTATATATATATATAAAATTGTTTACAAGTGATTTATTTCTATACTTCATGTACCACCCTTTTCTTATTACATTGAAGATTTTTCTAATATTTTGAATATGTAATATGATGGCATCTCTATCATGTAAAGTTTAATGGTTAGGAACAGGAATTTTTGTTTAGTAGCATCTCTCATGCTGGATTTTTTCGATAGTTCACTTCACTGTAGTTGGCATTGGTGCTTCCTTGTGCCAATGGAGTTCATGGGCTTCAGTATTATTAGTTTGATAAAAGGAGGCACTGTACTGTATAAATATCGCACCAGCTAGACCTATACAAAGCATCTTATGATGATGGCAGACCCACACAAAGAGGAAAAAAGCATCAGAAGATTATAACTGCATTTGTTATTGGGGTCATTTAGTAAGCGATATCATTTTTCAATGTAATCTTTGGGGGTATTTTTAAAAATTTGGTAACCTTTGTATTTTTTAGCTGTCATTTTCAAGGCTAGTGGTCAGTTCAAAGTCTTTTTGATGCCATTGACTTTCTATGCTATAATCACTGGTTTAGGCTCTAATCTCCAGGGATGCATAAATTATGATAATAAGTTGAGGGGGATATTGGAGCTGTGGTTGTTGTAACATTATTGTCCCCTCTGGGATGATCTTTGTACGATTATGCTCTGCAGGTTGTTAGGCTGTACAACCAGATCAAGTTCCACACAATACCACAGATGACGATTGAATATTAAATGGGCATAGGGGGAGGAGGGAGCAGGCATCCATCTAAAATGATCTGATTTGAACCCTGGAAGATTTTGTGAGAATAGAATGAAGATGAGAGGAGAGAGAAGAGAAAAAGAGGAGCAGAGGGGAAGGAGGGGGAGGGGAGGCAGTGCAGAAGAGAAGAAGAAGATGGAGGGAGACAGATATAACTTCTTTTTCCTTGCTTTTCAGATAATTCCGTGGCATTGGCTATCATCTGTTTTCTTAAATTTTTAAATTTTTGCTTATCACTGATTCCTGTCATACTTTTTCTTTTAGTATATTGCTGTTACTAATATTACTTTAATATTTTGAAAGATCTGTGATTCCTTTGGTGTGGGTAGTTCCTTCAATGAAGAAAATTTTGACCTCTCCTTGCCTTAGAAGATGGTCTTCATGAGTTTCTGTGATAAAAACAAAATACAAAAAAAAAATACTCATCACCTTGAGGCCATTAACCTAGTAATGAACCTTGGTGGTCCACGTCTCCCCTAACCTTAAAAAAAAATTTTAGCAGACCTAACCATCCCTTCAATCTATTGTTCTACAACTCTCCTCCCATTCTCAGCCAAACTCCTGGAAAAATCTCTCTATTCTCCCTGCTTCCGCTTCCTCTCCTCTCACTCCTGATCTTTTGCCACCTGGCTTCCCACTGTATCCCTTAAACGAAGTTACTCTCTCCCAAGTTACCCATGCTCTTTTAATTGCAAGATCTGATGGTCTTTTTGTCATTTCTCTCATCCTTCCAACTTGTTTGATGCAGATGATGTTATTGGTCACCTTCTCCTGGATGCTCTCTCTTCTCTGGTTTTTGTGACTATTCTTTCCTGATTCTCTTCTTACCTACTTAATTACTACTCAGTTTCCTTTGCTGGTTCATCATCCATATCGTGCTCCCTAATTGTCTATATCATCTAAGAGTCTGACCAGGTCCTTTTCTCTTCTGTCTTATAGTCTTTTTCAGCTACTTCATTAACTCCCATGGCTTTAGTTATTATTATTTTTGTGCCAATGGCCCATAGATCCAGCCTGTCTCACATAAGCATCATTCCTACATTACCACGTTGCCTATTGGACAATTCAAACTGGAGGTTGGCCTTTAAGTAGCATAGTGATTAGAGCCCTGGGCCTGTAGTCAGGAAGACCTGAATTCAAATCTGGCTTCAGACACTTACTGACTGTGTGACCCTAGCCAAATTGCTTAGCCTCTCTAAGCCTCAGTTTGCTCATCAGAAAATGAAGATAATAAGAACACTTAAGTTTATAGGGTTATGAAGACCAACTGGGATAATATATGTAAAGCACTTTGCAAATCTTAAAGTTTTGTGTAAATATTAGTGAAGATGATGATGATGATGATGATGATGTTGTTATTTCATAGGCAACTCAAATTCACCATGTCCGAAACAATTTGTTCTCTCCTCTTTACCCCCCCATCCCTTTGAAACATTCCTATTTTTGTCAAAGGCTCTACCATCCTTCTAGTGTTTCAGGTTCAAAACTTCATCCTTGACTCATCATTCTTCTTCATCCCTCATTTCTAAGTCAGTTGTAAAATCTTGCTGTTTTTTATTTCCACAGTATCTCCTGACTCCCTTCTCTCTACTCACACAATGACCACTTCACTTGAGGTGCTTATCTCCTCTTACCTAGATTGTTGTAACGGCCTTCGTATTGGTCTCCTTGCTTCAATTTTTCTTCCCACTCCTGTCCCGACTCCACACTGATGGCAAAATAATTTTCCTTAAGTGCAGATCTGACCTTGTAACTCCTCCATTCATTAAACTCCAGTTTGCTCTGCTGTTGGCTCTAGGATTATAAACTCTTCTGTTTAGCTTTCAGATCCCTCTACAACCTGACCACCAATCTATCTTTCCAGCTTCACTGGACATGGACACTATGTGATCAGGCCAAATTGGTTATCTCTGTGTTATTCACACAAAGCAATCCATCTTCCATTTCCATGCCTGGAATGCATCCCTTCCTCACCTCTGCCTCATTGAGTCTTTCTCTTCCTTTAAGAGGTAGTGTAAGTATCACTACCTATATGAAGCCTTTCCTCATCCCCTTAATTTTGATCTTCTCTCTCATTCTGTCTCATATTTAGTTCCTTTTGTACATATTTGTATTTATTCTCTTTATATTTGTTCTGGATATGTCTCCCCTGTTAGAATGTAAGTTCCTGGAAAATAGCGATTGTTTCTTTGTATTTGTTACCTTAGCATAATGCCTGGCACACAGTGCCTAATAAATCCTTATTAATCAATTGAGTAGATACTAGGTATATTGTTTCGAAACTCACACGTAAAATCTTTCTCTGTTGATACCAGCTCTTCTCCTTTACTCATGTAGCCTTTATTACCCTAGGTTCACCTCTGCGTTTTGATAAGGCATTAGAAAATAATTTTAATAGAAGAGTGTTAATAATAAAATCATATAAAATTAAAAGAATATAAATTCATCCTGATATAACCATGGAAATAACTTGAAAAAAGTCTATCAAATATCAGTCTTAGAGTAAGGCATAAAAAACAGGGAGAATAGTGTCATGAAGGGTATTCTATCCCAAGTTTCAGTAGAAAAGAGGTTCTCTTTGAATAGTGAGATTCTCCAAATACTCCTGTTCGTAGATGATGTTTTACTAACTGCATTGATTCTTGAAATACTACAGATCTTCCTCACTGAAGTCTAGTCACTTGAAAAAAGATTGGCTATCCATAATAGAAAGTCAAAATAGAAGAAAGATCTTTTGTCCAGATTATAAATGCAGTTAGACAGGTAACCCATTGGATTAGTCAGTCAGTATTTTGTGTGTATATATATATATCCAAGCTGACCATTAATGATTATTCTTTGTGATTGACCATTCAGCCAGTTTTGAATCCACTTAATTTCCCTGTCATCTAACCTAGTGGTGTCAAACTACAATAGAAATGGGGGCCACTAAACTGTATGTAATGCATATTGACTTAGAAAAGCACATATTAACATTATCTGTGCTTTATTGTATTTTTACTTTGTTAACTATTTCTCATTTCTATTTTAATCTAGCTGTTGCAGTAGTACATGAGAGAGGTGATGAGAGCAATTGGACTAGGTTTTTAACTGTGTTGGTAGAGAAAAGGCTACATATCTTAGAGATGTCTTGAAAGCAGATATGACCAGATGTGGCATTGGAATGAATATGTAGGAATGAAGAATACTGAGGCCATGAACCTGAGTGACTAGTAGAATGATGGTGTCATTTACATTAATAGGAGAGATTAGAACATGGGACACTTTTGGGGAGAGAGAGATTGAATTGTGCTTTGGATATGTTGAATTTGAAATGTATATAGGATATCCAGTTTGAGATGTACTCAAGGCATTTTTTAAAATTTATTTTTTATTTTTAGTTTACAACACTCAGTTCCACAAATTTTTGAGTTCCAGATTTTCTCCCCTTCCCTCCCTAACGCCCTCCTCCCCAAGATGGCATGTAATCTGATATAGGTTCTACATATACCTTCGCATTAAACTTATTCACACAATAGTCAAATTGTAAGGAAGAATTATAACCAAGAATGAATCATGAAAAAGAAGAAACAAAACCAAAAAAGAAGAAAAAAAGAAAAGAAAAAAAAGAGAGAACAAATAGTTTGCCTCAATCTGCATTCAGACTCCATAATTCTTTCTCTGGATGTGGATAGCTTTTTCCGTCATGAGTTTTTTGGAGCTGTCTTTGATCCTTGTATTGCTGAGGAGAACCAAGACTATCAAAATTAGTCATCACAGATACCGTGTGTCTGTAATCATGTACAATGTTCTCCTGGTTCTGCCCCCATCACTCAGCATGAGATCATGTAGTTCTTTCCAGGTTATTATGAAGTCTGTCTGCTCTCCATTTCTTACAGCACAAAAGTATTCCATTGCATTCATATACCACAACTTGTTTAGCGATTTGTCACTTGATAGGCATCCCCTTGACTTCCAATTCTTTGCCACCACAAAAAGAACTGCTATAAATATTTTTGTACATACAGGTCCATTTCCCACTTCTGTGATCTTTCTGGGATACAGCCCTAGAAGTGGTAGTCCTCAAGGTATTTGGTGAGTTAGGAGAGTGCCTTGATCTATAGATCTGGGGATCTTTGAAATGGGAAGAGGTATTGAGATGGATCACAACTGGGAAACTGCACAGCATTTTCAGTGGTCTGAAGATGCTCCCTGCCACCCAAGTCAGTCTTTTAAACCTGTAATATTCACTAGATGATAAAGAGCTGTGAGTCTTGAAACATAGCAATCTCAAAAGAATGCAATTGTAGGTGATCCAAAAGGCAATGAAAAGACACATAGTAGCTATAAGTAGCCTTTAGCATTTTGTAACAATTATCTGCTGTTTCAGCTTGTTCTAGCTATTTTGGGACTTCAGGAAGTTTTCCCTAAAGAGTCAGATTAGTCAATGAATCCTCAAAGAAATAGGTCTTTATTTGGCATGTTTTGCCCAACACCAGGAAACATGAGTGTTAACACAAGGCAGCTGCTGGGTGAAAGGGGCAAAGATAAAACTAGTGAGGTTACTATAACCTTGAAAGTGATGGTTATTTAGGCAATGACATGGGGCAGAAGTGGGTCAGTGATGAACCTTTGAGAGGTTTTCCTTCAGATATGGCATATATTTAGATTATACCAAACTCTAATTACTCTTCTTTAATCAATATGAGAGATACATGGATCTTTGTCCAAGACAAGGGTGGTTCAGTGACATAGGTACAAACATGAATTTTGTAAGGCAGGGATGAGGTCTTGCTCAGTAGCATCTTACATGATCAGACCTATGTTTTAGAAAAATCACCTTGGCAGCTGAATAGAGTAGGGAGAGACTGGAAGGAGGGAGACTGATTAGAAGACTGTGGTCTGAGGTTCCCTGGGCCAAACTAACTCACAGGGGTGCATTGAACTCATGGGGTACCTTGTATTGTTTTAAATTTTCACCTGTTAGACACCAGACAAACTATTAGCATAAGGTAGTTCATTTTCACCTTTAGATAGTGCTACATTCCTTTTGATGATATACTCTATTGTTTAAGTTATATTTTTGTTTACCTACACTTTTAGCTGTGCCAGTAACTTCTAAAACTTTCTCATTTGTTATGTCATATCTTTGCAAAAGCTTCATTTTGTAGGGTTTGTTGTTTTAAAAAGCAAGTACCTCACAAAAATCAATGTGGAACAGGAAATGAGAATAGTGGTGTCCAGTTTGATTCCAAGGTATGAGGAGGTAGGTATACTTGCCCAGTAGGCACATACATTCCATTAGTAAGTAATTATGGTTATTTAAAAATTAGATAAAGTATTTTCTTTTAAGTTATATGTGGTTTTTTTTTCAAATGTCAGCTGGGTTGTTAGGACATAAATATTAAGTTCTTTGGACATAACTACTTAATAAATGGAACTGGTAGGTATTTCTTTTGGCTTAGGAGCACCTCAAAAAATCACCAAGAGGCTAAGGATGTTATAAGTTAAGAAAGTTTGGGAATCTCTCCAGAAAAGTGGTGATGAGAGTTGTGACTTTGTGAACATAAGTAGGCAATGTATCTATAAGAGATATTGGCATTATTCTCTTCCCATCACTGGTGAAACTTCTGGTAACCATTATGCAACTTGATACTATTCTATTCCCTAATTGTGATGCAGTGTGGTGAGTTTGGAGTGAAACTGTGATTGAGAAGTAACGCAACTTTGACAAAGCTTTTATTGCCATGGGAAAGGACAGAATTTTAAGACCTAAAAGAAAGCTATCTTTCCAGAAAGTCTTAATCCTCATTACTGAGCCCACGTATCATGAAAGTGCTACAATTCTTAATAAATTTTTGTAGTGAAGAAAGCTGAAATTGGAGTAAAAAAATCTGGGTTGTATGTGGTATGTTCTCTTTGGCACTAATTGTATGGTTTGTGGAAAGTCATTTCACCTCTTTAGGTCTCAATTTCCTCATCTGTAAAATGAATGTGGTTGTACTAAGTAAACTCAAAAGTCCTTTTCAGTTCTGTATTCTGTGTTATAAACTTTATTTCCATTTCTTTCATTCTATTCTATGGCCCTTTCTAGTTCTACCATTCTAGTGCTAACATTCTTTATTCTGAGACCCTTTTCAGCTCTAACAATTGATGAATATATGGATTATATTAAAAGTTGTGTTCTGAACTTCTGATTATGATAAACGTTTCAGAAATTTTTCAAGTAGAAGCCGTATACTTGGAATAAGTATACGGTTTCCTAGCGTGACTATTTTGAAGAACTGTATTTGTTTAGATGAATAAATTCTGATTTAACCAATTCCAGTATTTTTTGTATTTGCGTATACAATCTGTGACTGTAAAATAATTAAGATGGGGATATATATAACTCAGTTATTCTTTTTTTTTAATTATCATTTATTTACTTAATATTTTGTTTTCAGCACTGATTTTCACAAGAGTTTGAATTACAAATTTTCTCCCCATTTCCACCCTCCCCCCCCACTCCATGATGGCATATATTCTGATTGCTCCGTTTCCCAGTCAGCCCTCCCTTCTGTCACCCACTCCCCCCATCCCCTTTTCCCTTACTTTCTTGTAGGGCAAGATAGATTTTTATGCCCCATTCCCTGTATATCTTATTTCCTAGTTGCCTGCAAAAACATTTTTTTGGAACATCTGCTTTTAAAACTTGTTCCAAATTCTCTCCCCTCTTCCCTCCCCACCCACCCTGCCTAAGAAGGCAAGCAATTCAACATAAGCCACATGTGTATCATTATCAAAACAGTTCCACAATAATCATGTTGTGAAAGACTATATTTCCCTCCATCCTATCCTGTCCCCCTCTATTCAATTTTCTCCCTTGACCCTGTCCCTTTTCTAAAGTGTCTGCTTTTAATTACCTCCTCCCCCATCTACTCTCCCTTCTATTGTCCCTCCTTTTTTTATCTCCTTCCTCCTTATTTCCTGTGGGGTAAGATACCTAA
>CM053625.1:92354119-92370198 GCA_028646595.1 Phalanger gymnotis | reverse complement strand
CTAATTCTGCCTTTCAAGGCATTCTTCTCCTCATTGGCTTTTTGGAGCTCTTTTGCCATTTGACTTAGTCTTTTTTTTTTAAGATGTTATTTTCTTCTGTATATTTTTGGGTCTCCTTTAGCAAGTCATTGACTTGTTTTTCATGGTTTTCTCACATCAATCTCATTTCTCTTCCCTATTTATCCTCTACATCTCTAACTTGCTTTTCCAAATCCTTTTTGAGGTCTTCCATGGCCTGAGACCAGTTCATGTTTTTCTTGGAGGCTTTTTGTGTAGGCTCTTTGACTTTGTTGTCTTCTTCTGGCTGTATGTTTTCGTCTTCTTTGTCACCAAAGAAAGATTCCGAAGTCTGAGTCTGAATCTGAGTGCATTTTTGCTATCTGGTCATGTTCCCAGCCAACTACTTGACCCTTGAGTTTTTTGTTGGGGTATGACTGCTTGTAGAGTAGAGAGTACTTTGTTCTAAGCTTGAGGGGATATGCTGTTTTTTTCAGAGCTATTTCTATACAGCCAGCTCTGCCACACCAGCACTCCTTCTCCCCCAAGAACTGCCAACCTGGATGGACTGAGATCTTAAGCAGGCTCTGCACTCCTGCTCTGATCTGCCACTTAATTCCTTCTACCAGGTGGGCCTGGGGCAACAGCAGCTGTAGTTCTGTAGCTGCACCACCCTCGCTGCCCCCCAGGGTGGTGGCTGAACCAGGAACTCTGTTCACTCTGTCCCCAGCAGCTTTTCCCACTAACCTTCTCTATTGTCTTTGGTGTTTGTGGGGTGAGAAATCTGTAAGTGCCACAGCTCACTGATTCAAGGTGCTAGGGCCTGTTCTGCCCAGCTCCCAGTCTGGTTGCTCTGGGTGCAGCCCACACTGGGCTCTGCTCCACTCTGCTCCCAGGTCTTTGCGCAATAGACCCTACCCAGCAACTATCCAGGCTGTCTTGGGCTGGAGCCCTACTTCCCTCTGCTATTTAGTGGGTTCTGCAGTTCTTCTCTATTGTCTTTGGTGTTTGTGGGTTGAGAAGTCTGGTAACTGCCACAGCTCACTGATTCAGGGCGCTAGGGCCTGTTCCGCCCAGCTCCCAGTCTGGTTGGTCCGGGTGCAGCCCACGCTGGGTTCTGCTCCACTCCCAGCTCCATGGGATAGACCTTACCCAGTGACCATCTGGGGTGTCCTGGGCTGGAGCTCTGCTTCCCTCTGCTATTTTGTGGGTTCTACAGTTCTAGCATTTGTTCAGAGCCATTTTTAATGGGTTTTTGGAGGGGCCTGGGTGGGGGGAGCTCACGCAAGTCCCTGCTTTCCAGCTGCCATCTTCTCTATGGGATATGGGCATTTTAATTACTTAGTTTAATTGGAGGAGAACTTTGGTTGAGGCATAGCAAATATACTTGAATTTATCCCACTAAATGAATTTCAAAATTGTCCCCTTGGGAGAATTTCTTCCAACTGTTATTTCATTTGTGTTGCTACTAATTCAAATACTTCTAGAACTACTCTCTGAAGTTTCCTTCATTTGAAATTATTTTACAAGCCATACAATGTTAAAAAATAATTGCTGACATTTTTATAGTATTCTACAATATATTCCATAACAATTACAAAATCACTTAACATAAATCACTTAAGGTTTACGAAGTGCTTTACAGACGTTATTTCGTTTGACCCTCACAACAACCCTGCTAGGTAGATGCTACTATTATCCTTATTTTAAAGGTGAGGAACTAAGGCTCAGAGAAATTTAGTGACTTGTCCAGGGTCACATGGATAAACTGTTATTACTAAAAATGACTATTTTATGACTTCCCTTAACATCTTGTTTATATTTCTCTTTAGAAAATTTAATCATATTCTGCCTTCTATTATTTTTATTTGGTTGATTGGTTGGTTGATTGTTGTCCTTTGTTCTCAAAGAGGACAAAATGATACTACTATGTTAGAGACAAGCCACAGCATGTCTGACCTTGGCTGATCAAACCAATATGAGCTCAGAATGCTCTGCCACAGATCAGACACAAATAATCCATGTCAATATTTGGGGTGGATTCTCTAAATTTGCATATCTCACATTTCTTTTAAGCTACTTCAGTTCCGCTTTGCTTATAGAACATGATGAGGGCACGCCATGCTGGGCAGTCCCGTGCCAGTGTCTCCCATGTCATGCAATCAATTCCAGAGTTCTTAAGAGAGACCTTGAGAGTGTCCCTGTATCACTTTTTCTGACCACTGTGTAAGTTCTCCATAAAGTCTTTTAGACAAGCATATGTTTGGCATTCAAACAACATGGCCAACCCATCCAAGTTGTGCTCTCTGCAATAGAGTTTGACTGCTTGGCAGTTTAGTTTGAGGAAGGACCTCAGTTTCTGGTACTTTATCCTGCCAGGCGATCTTCAGAATCTTCCTAAGACAGTTCAAATGGAAGTGATTCAGTTTCCTGGCGTGGTACTGATAGACTGTCCAGGTTTCACAGGCATACAACAATGAGGTCAGCACAGTGGCTCTGTAGACCTTCAGTGTGGTCATCAGTCTAATACCTCTTCTCTCTCACACTTTCCTTTGGAGTCTCCCAAACTGAGCTAGCTCTGGCAATGCGTTCATCAGCCTCATTATCAACATGTACATCTCTGGAAAGTATATTGCCAAGATAAGTGAACTTATCCATAGTATTCAAAACTTCTCCATTTGCTGTAACTGATGGTTCCATGTATGGATGCTGTGGTGCTGGCTGATGTTTTCTTGATATTAATTGTTAGGCCAAAGTTAGCACAAGCAGCAGAGAATCAATCCATACTTTGTTGCATCTCAGCTTCAGAGGCAGCATTTGAGTGCACAATCATCTGCAAACAGAAAATCATCCACCAGGACTACCTCCCCTTTGGTCTTGGCTTGTAGCCTTTTGAAGTTGAAGAATTTACCATCAGTGCAGTAGCTGACCTTGATCATTGTCATCGAAGGTTTTGATAACATGGTTGAAAATGTCATGCTATAAAAAGCCTTTGAGCAAGCACACAGCCTTGTATCACTCCACTGGTAACTAGGGAAGTGCAAGAGCCTCATCCATTATCCAGAACCCAGGCAAGCATGCCATCATGAAATTGGTGTACAATACTGATGAACTTCTTTGTGCAACCAAATTTTGACATAATTTTCCATAAGCTTTCATGACTGACAGTATTAGAGGCCTTGGTCAGATCTATAAAAGTTGTGTAGAGATCTCTGTTCTGTTCCTGGCATTTCTTCTGAAGTTGTTGGGTAGTAAACACCACATTGACCATTCTTTGGCCCTTTTTGAAGCTACACTGGCTTTCAGGTAGATGACCATCTTCCAGGTGAAGGATCAGACTACTGAGGAGGACTCTGGCAAGAATCTTGCCAGCAATGACTAAGAGAGAGAGACACACACACTCTCCCCACCTGCCATTGTGGTTGTCACAGCACAATCTATTTCCTTTACCTTTATAGAGATGGACAATTGAGGTGACCTTGAACCCCTGGGGGTTAACCTCCTCTTAGTATATAATCCAGAAAATTTCAGTCAGCTTTTGTATGAATATTAGACTCCCCACCTTGCAAATCTCAACTGGAATAGAATCAGCACCAGGTGCTTGCCACAAGATAGGAGCCTAATGGAATTCAAAACCTCTTTTTCAGTTGGAAGTTTGTCTAGAGAGGGATTGACCTCAACCTGAGGTAAACAGTCAGTGGCTTCAGCATTAGTTGATGGCAGTCTGTTGTTCAGCTCACCTCTTTAGGATCATTAATACTAATTAATGTAGCTCCATCAGCGTTGAGTATTTGAGATGCACCATATGTCTTTGGTCCATAAAATAGCCTTCAGGGCATCATAAAAGTGCTTTGGATTGTTACTATCAGCATAAAACTGAGCTTCATTTGCCTTCTTACTGAGCCTGCATCTCTCTAAACTTTGCTTGTACTCTGCTTTTAATGGCGTTAAATGCTGCCTTCTTAGAGATGGGTGAACTGTCCTGCTGGTAAACTCTGTGGAGTTCTCGTTTTTCATTTAGCAGTTTTTGAATTTTCCCATCATTTTTCCCCATCATTTTCATCAAGTGATCAGACCCAGATGAGCAAATGCAGTGCTGTATATCCAAATCTTGAAAGTTGCCCACTCCTTTTTTGCTCTATTGTTGCCAACCTTTTATTGGCTCAACTTTCCCTCCACATTAGCAAGAAACTATTCCTGCTCAGGGAAGTGCTCTAATCTGTTGACATTAAGTCTTCTGGTAGTCATTTTGCCTTGGGGCTACTGCCTTTGTTGAATTCAAATGTTTAGTTTGGAGTGGATAAGTCTATGATCAGTCCAGCTCTCTGCACCACACATTGCCTTCATCACTCTCACGTCTGGTCTGTGTCTTCTCCTTACAATTACGTAGTCTATTAAATGCCAATGTTTGCTGTGAGGGTGCATCCATGAAGTCCGATTGCATTTAGGTAAGTGGAAGACTGTATTGACGATGAGAAGGTACGAGATTCACAAATCTTGAGTTGTAAGTGACCATTGTTGTTGCTGTTTCCAGCTTCATACCTCCCAAGGACTCCCTGACGTGTCTTGTAGTCTGAGCCTACTCCACTATTAAAGTCACCCAGAATTATAAGCTTGTCCTCTTTTGATAAGGGTCTCTAGGTCTTCATAAAATTTTTCTTTGACCTCCATCAGGGTTTGTCATGGTAGGAGCATAGGCACTGATGATGGTGGCGTACCATTTTCCTGCAAGTAGTAATTGCATTGTCATGAGCCTGTCATTCGCTCCTTTTGGCGGGCATATAAGCTTGTTGATTAGATTAGTTTTGATTGCAAAACCTATGGCATTTTGACAGCTTCCTTTCACTGTGACCACTCCAGAAAAATATGTATCCAGCTCTGACTTCAATAAGGTGGCCTTGTTTGACTTCGCTGCTATTTGGAGGTGATACCTGCTGAGTTCTCTCATAAGAAGAGCTGTTCATATTTCATATCTACTGGATTTTGTGTTGTCTGCAAGGGTGCACACATTCTGTGTATCAGTGATGAGTAGAATCATCTTTGCAGAAGTCTTTGTACATTTTTTGATGTGTGTGTGTTTCGACTGCAGTGTGAGATACTCACCTGCCACAGTAATTGGACCAGGGTTGGGTAACCAGACAATTTTTAGGGCACCTTTTCTACCCCTTCCTCACACCAGGAGGTGAGCAATTTGTTCCTTAAAAGGCTGCTCATACACCCAGGGGGCTGCTGAATCCCTAAAGATGACTCTATGGCCTGGGTCACCTCTTTGCCACTCCTCTGTGCAGTGTCCACACCTGCTGCTTCATCACTTGCCTGTCACCATGGGACTTTGAGATAGTTAAAAATGGCAAAATGAAATGGGTGATATCTTTTGATTTCTGCATAATTGGATGTAAGTGAGGCAGAGTTGCATGAAGTTGTTGGCTTCATTTTCTCTTCTAGAGTCATCACAGTCTGGTGGCAGGACAGAGTCAAGATGAATGGTGATGGCTTGGGATGCAGTGGATGACCTTGGTGTCTTTGATGTCTAACGAAGTCCTAAGCATTCCATAGTGCCTGCTTCAGCTGCCTTCATGGTTGTTGGAACAAATTGTTCTCATCCACCCATTCCACCAGGGGAATTCTTCATGTGGTTTTGGTAGACATCCCCCTAACTCATCTATGAATTCGAGACCCCTCGGTTCCTTGGTTTAGCCTATCTGCCAAAACAGTTTACCAGAGTGTGACCATTGTACATGCTATAATTTCTTAGAGCCACAGGTGAGAGTAAGGTGGATCAGGACCAAAGGTGGAAAGCAGCATTGAAAAGGGTTTGGTAGCTCTCACACCAGAGGTACTAGTCTTCCCTGAACATACCCTACACCCCACCTACTGTTTCTAAAAATGCCTGTTTTATGACTTCCCTTAACATTTTGTTTATATTTCTCTTTAGAAGATTTAATCATATTCTGTCTTCTTTTTTTTTTATTTAGATATGTGTTTTATAACCCCTTTAGATAATAACCTCCAAGAAGGCAAGAATTCTGTCTCTCCTGGCTCACAAAACAGGGACTCTGCTTATAGTTGATATTTACTGTGTGCTTATTGGATGAATGAGCTTACTGCTTTCCTTTGTAATCTATTATACTGGAACCATATTCCAGGGGGAAAGCTCTGGAATTTTCAGAAAGATCAGGACTCAAATCCTGGCTTAGCCATGTACTTAGTTTTCTGACCTTAAACAACTTGTCCTCTTTCTCTGATCACTAGTATCTACATCTCTCATGAGAATAACAATCCTTTTACTACCTGTTTCATGGATTTTTTTCTGATAAAAGTGCTTTTCAAAATCTAAAACTCTTTAGAAAATAAGTTTTTTTAATCACATAAAGTGTAGCTTAATATAAAGGTGGTTGATTCATCTTAGAGCCTGTCCATGAAACTTTTGCAAGTGAACTTATAAGAGTGATTTAAATTTTTATAGCATTTTACAATTTGCAAAGGCTCTATATGAAGAACATCTGAAAATTAGGGCAGTCCAAAAGTGGAGTGGATAGCTTTTAGAGAGGAGTTTCCCGTTACTGGATGTCCTCATGGAGACTTACTTTTTTTTTTCCTTCTTGAACAACTAGAATAGACAAATACATACTTTTGACGTAGAACAATTTAGATGTTATGTTTAGCTAAGAGTAGGGACTGTGTTTTTCATATATTTAATACCACAGTTCAAACATGCTACATGAGGATTTTGCATTACCTGGCAGTGTACTGTGGTAAATACTTTATCTTTGCCCTCTTCCTGGGTATATGTACCTGGGATGAAGGGATAAATATAATATGCATTTTATAAGAAGAAACTACTGAACCTTAAACTTGAAACTGTCTTCAATTATGTCTGTTAGCCTTGAGTCTTTTAAATGTACAAACATATGTTTTTTTAATTTTTAATAATAATAGCTTATAGAACTATAAACTATAAATTATTTTCTTCACTTTTATTTTGAAGTTTTTAATATACAAATATTTATTTTTCTCAATTAAGAATAATGGTGATACACTTATTTTGCATGTATTTTGAGTATACTTATATATGTACATATTGTCACTACTGATAGGTCACATAGTAGCCACCTAATTAAAGTGCCTATTGACTGATTTTCAAACATCTTATAGTTGTAACCAGTGTCTACTTACTGTCTTCGTGTTCTGATTTTTTCTCCTTCAGCACTATTTAATGTAAATATTTCCACGTACTGACATAGGTTCTTTTCATTTTTTACTTCTAAAGCATTTTATCATGTTAGCTCACTTTTAATACTATAGCATCACTATATTTTTCCTTAATTTTATCATAGGAGAGTGTTCTTAATGATTTCTCTGTTGTTTGACATTTTAATTCTTAGTTATTCTTTATCATATTATTGCTATATTGACTTGAACAGTTTTATACAAATTATTCATTTTTGTGGGAGGGTAATTGATTATTGGACATTCTGATCTGAAAGTTCCTAAATCATCTCAAATTCAGCATGTCCAAACAAGAACTCTTTAATTGTCCTCCCAAACTTTCCTATTTCTATTGAGGCCATTATCCTCCCAGTTGAGCAAGTTTGTTATCTCAGAATCATCCTTAACTCCTCATTCTCACTCATCCCACATATCCAATAAGTTGCCAAGTCTTATTAATTCTGCCTCTGTAACAACTTTTACATCCCTCTCCCGCTCTCTACTCACTTGATCTTCTACCCTAGTTAAGTCTCTCATCACCTCTTGGCTAGACAATTGCAATTGCCTCCTAATTGATCTCCCTGTATCTTGTCTCTCTCTTACTTCCAATCTGTGTTCCACACAGCTGTCAAAGTGATATTCCTGAATCATAGGTCTGACTATGTACCTCCCCTGCTCTGTAACCTCCAGTGGCTCCTTATTGCCTCTAGGATTAATTAGAGATTCCTCTGTGTGGTACTGAAAATCCTTCATAACCTGGTTACAGTGTTATATCATTAAGGCAGAATTCATGACTTCAAAGATAACCATGAATATGCCTGAATGGTCCAGAATCTCAGGACATAAGGAATTCTCTTAAGTAGCAGGCAGAGGAGTTAAAGCATTTATTGAAACTCAAAAGTAGCAGACCCAAGGACCAGTGTCCCAATTCGACATCCTGGCAAGAACCTTCCAAAAGCAGTATGCCCATCTCACAGTAGTGACCAGGAGGCCACAGAAAAACGTTATGGTAGCAAGCCAAGCCATACTGGTCCTTCCCCCACCAATGCCAGGACCTTAGCATGAAGACCACCCACTGGCCTCAAGCCCCTGCTCAGCACTCTCTGGTCTCCACGAGGGTCAGTCCTGCTTTTTTTGTAGCACCTGCCGCTATCGCCGCCGCTTCTGCCATAATCTCCAAGCTGTGTTGCAGGTAACTGACTGCTTCCTCTCTCCTTCAACTCTTAACTGCTCTCACCAACTGCCTCTTAGCTCTGCTCCAGCCATTCAGCAAGCTCCTCCCCCCACAGACTTCATGTCATCATGTGGACCAGAACTCAGGCGCCTACCATTGGCTCCAGTCCTAGCCACTCTCCCAGGACCCTGAGAGCCCCGCCCCCGAAGCCCACTCAAATGAGCGGGAAAGATCTTCCTATTCACTGATTGCCTTTACAAGTGTACCTTTCTTAGGCTTATTACATATTCCTCCACTTCATACATTCCACCTTCCAACTAAATTATTCTTCGTGTTGTTCCTCATGCACACCACCCTATCTTTTATCTCCATGACTTTGTGCAAATTGTTCCCAATGCCTGAAATGTACTCATCTTCATCTTTTAGAATCACTAAATTTTTCAAAGTTTGACTCAAATACCACCTCTTAAATGAGATATTTCCTTACTTCCTCTGCTCCTATTTATTGCCTTTCCCACCAATTACCTCATGTTTATACATATTTTGCCTTTCCTTATCCATTTACGTGTTGTGCCTCTCTGTATAGAAGGCAAGGACTACTTTTTGTCTTGTATACTCAGTGCCTAGAACAGTGCCTGACATATAACAATGTGGTACAGAATAAATACTTTTTGGAGATTTTGAAAACCATAATTATTAGGTCAATGGATATGGGAGTTTTGTAAATCTTGTTAGGTACTAGTAATACTAGTAGCTTCCTAGAAAGAGTAACAGGCACATTTTAATCCCATCTCCCAATTTTAACCGGTTATCTAAAATAAAGCCTTGGAGTGAAACATTGTTTATTGTTTAATTATGGCTTTTAACTAGATGATCTTTGGGACTAGATAACCTTTAATGTCTCTTCTAGCTCTAACATTATATATTTTAAGGTTCCTCTCATCCCTAGTATTCTGCATTCTGACATTGCGTATTTTAAGATCACTTCCAATTATACCACTCTGGTCTATTGGAAAATAGAAGAGATCACAAAAGTGGCTGATCTTTTTTATTTTTCCTAGAAACCATATAAGTAATATAATAAAATTATTTCTTCCATTCTTGTGTAGCCCATAGGTGCCTGCTGTCTTGAAGACAGTTATCTCTCATTTTGAGTGCACCGCATGTTATTTTGGAACAAGAATTGATCAGGGATTTGTAGTTGCCATCTTTTGATTTGGCCAGTTTATAGTTATTTGTATTTTGGGGGAATGTTGTATTTTTCACATTTGTTTATGATATAATTATAGATCCCATTTAGGCTAGTCAACAGGTCCTGCTGATTTAAAAACAGAAGGTGCATCTGCAGATAATGCTTAGATTGTAGAAAATTGGTTTTCATTAGCATTTCATACTGCAGGAAAGCAAATTGTATTACAAATGTATAATTTTAAGAAGTATTGCTTTTTGTGTTATTGTTTTAAAAGTCTGAAACTGATTAATATTTCATTTGATGGGCAAGAAAAATACTTTGTTTATCGAGTAATTTTTCTCTTTGTTGGTCCTTTACAGGTTTAGCCTTTAGAGGCTAGTTAGATTTTGCCAGTCTTGGAATCCTGGGTTAATTTTATTTGCTCTCGAAGCAAGTATTGAATATCCTTGCAATTTCATAAAATTAACATCATATTCAATGGTCAGCTCTTTTAAGAGATTCATTAGTATTGATGATAATCTAGTTATTTAGACTAGATCCTATTTCCTGGTTTAAATGTATGGTTGCTTTTTTGTTTGTTTTGGTTTTTTGAATTATTTTTCTGTGAAGAAAATTAATATGCATTGTTTTGTGTTAATAAAAGAAGTAATTGTTCTTTGAATTAAGTGTATGAACTACATGAACTCAGGAATGATTTTTTTTTTAAATAACACTTTGAGAACTGCTGCTTGGTTAGGGCACTTTTGTTCCAAGCTCTCTTTGAGTCAGTTCCTATTAAACCTGAAATGTGACAACCTGTACAACAATGGAAATATTCTTACAATACAATTCTTGTATTATTATTGTGTGGGTTTGAGGAAACTCTCATAGTGTGCCTAATTGAATTCATTATGCTTAATGAATTTGGAAAACCAAAGGGTACCTTTTGTTTACTTGAATTTAAAACTTGGAGCACATAAGAAAGAAATGCTTTGTAAAAGCATAAAAAATGTTATAAAATATACTACCACATAATCTGTAGAATGCAATAAATTAGGAAGTTTAAGTCACCCTCAGATAATATTATGGTAGTTTCAATATAACAGTTACAAGCGAAGGTTGTGAAAATGACATGCCAAGCAAGTTTCCTTCTGGATAGATGCTGAGAAAGGCAAGGGGAGGGGGAATATTAAATTATTATGTGTTTTTATTAGCAGTTCCTGTGAATTCTTTGATAATGGAATTGATCACAGTACATTTCTTTGGAAAATTGTTAATGTCCCTGTTATATGCCTCTATAAGAGTTCTTCTAAAGTAGTACTCAGAAAAATATCATTAAGGTAGAAGACTATTCTATTCCCCCTTTAAAAAACAAAAAATTCAAATTTAGCTGCTTGATACTATTTACATTATGTAAATTATTATAGTCGATGTGGTATTATGTAAAAATTCCTAATGTATCTCCACAAGGATTTCTTAAAGTGAAATAATCCTTGTTGGTTCCTATAAATTTGACAAGAACTTAGTAGTGATTGCAAGCATACCAAGTGATCCCCTTTTTTTTATGAGAAAAACACTTGCTTTGAAAAACAGGCATTTACCTAAATACCTCCTCAATTCTCTTTTTCCTAGGCCTAAGCTCTGGAAAAGAAAGAGAATTGTGCCAATTTGAAATTGTGAATATGAACAACTGTGACCTGCCATTCTGAAAAATGTGGTGCCTGAGCCCAAATGAACCTTATATTTCTTGAGACTTTCTATTCTCTAAATGTAAATGAACACTGATGGCTTTGGCCTCCCACCTGCCTTTGTCTAGTATGTCGCTCTTTATCTAGATAACATGTTAACTCTGTTTAGATTAATTTTGCTTCTTGTTGGATACAGGTGATGTAGGTCGGTCATATTTTTCTTTTCCTGCTGTGTCCAACGAAAAATCAGTTGCATCCACTACATCCCATCCTGTGAGGCATCAGCACCCATGGCTTGTCTCATTTCAATGATAGCATGAAATATTAGTTAACTCTTTCTTTGAACACTTTCAGGACAAGGAGGGCTTTGCCAGCTGCTAAGAGTGAATAGGCTGTCACCAGGCAACTCCTGTGTCTGGGATACAAAGAGCTGAAGGAAGAATGAATGTGACTATTCATGTATTGAGCACTTAAAATATATCTCCATTAACTTCATTTACTAGTTAAAAGGTTATAAGAAAATCGACTTGTCAGAACTAGAAATTGAAAGGACTCCCTATGTAAATATTCCCTGGATAAGATAATCAAAAGACAAATCTACTTTAAAATTTTAATTATCTTTTGTATTTGGACCAACTGCATGGGGATTATACAGAGACTTCATAAAAACATTTGGTGGAAAAAAGGCTGCTGTCTCCTTTATATTAGAAGGTACCTCCCTTTTTCTCCCTTCCCCCCTTCTTTATAAAAAGAAGTATTGAAAAAGGAAGACTTGAAGAGTTGGTGGTTAGGAGGTGCAGCAAAATAATCACAGACAGAGAAATGGAGTTGAAGTCAGGAGACTTGGGTTTGAATCTCGGCCCTAACACATTCTAGTTGTGTGACCATGGACAGGTATTTCGTTTCAGCTCTGGCCTTCAGTTTAATTGTCTTTAAAATGGGGAAAATAATCTTTGTATTGCCCTCAAAGGGCTATTATGAAGACAGCACTATATGAATTCTAAGGTGCCATAATAAATTTCATGGTGGTTATTAATATCAGCAATTCTTCAGAGAGAGGGGAGGCAGAGGTTGTATACTTTGGCTAACTTATCAAGATTTTGCTTGAAAAAATTGAAACATGAGATACAAGGAAATGGGGAAAAAACCCTTAAACAATGCTAAACTCTGTAGTTTGGCTTCAATTTTAAAAATTTTATGTTTAAATGGCAATATTTGTAATGAAATGATAATATGTTAGATTAAGACCTAAACCGGGAATCTTAATACAGCATTTATGTTATTGATCTCTTTATTAGTGCCAAATTTT
Source organism: Phalanger gymnotis (assembly GCA_028646595.1). NCBI lineage: Eukaryota > Metazoa > Chordata > Mammalia > Diprotodontia > Phalangeridae > Phalanger > Phalanger gymnotis. The sequence goes on along the minus strand of CM053625.1, from coordinate 92,357,650 downwards.
TCCATCAGTTAAATGGTCAAAAGATAAGAACAGGCAGTTTTCAGAAGAAGAAATCAAAGCTGTCAATAATCATAAAAAATTCTCTAAATCACTAATAATTAGAGAAATGCAAATTAAAATAACTCAGAGGTACCACTTCACACTCATTAGCTTGCTAAATTGACAGAAAAGGAAAATGACAAATGCTGGAGGGAATGTGGGAAAATAGGTACTCTAATGCAGTGTTAGTGGAGCTGTGAACTAGTCTAACCATTCTGGAGAACAATTTGTAACTATACCCAAAAGGCTATATGACTACATACCCTCTGACTCAGCAATACTGCAACTAGGTATATATCCTAAGGACATCAAAGAAAAAAGGAAAAGCAAAAAGATCTATATGTACCATGTAAATAGATGACTATTTATAGCATCACTTTGTAGTAGCAAAGAATTGGACACTGAGGGGATGCCCATCAATTGGGAGTGGCTGAACAAATTGTGGTATATGAATGTAATGGAATACTGTTGTACTGTAAGAAAGGGCATGGTTTCAGAAAAATCTAGGAAGACCTGTATGAATTGATGCAAAGTGAAGCGTGCAGAGCCAGGAAGCCATTGTATACAGCAATAACAGTATTATGAGGAAAAGCAACTATGAAAGACTATAACTCTGATTAATACAACAGTCCACTACAACTTTAAAGAACCTGTGATATACATTGCTATCTACCTCCAGATAGAGAACTGATAAGCTCAGAGTGCAGATCGAAGCATATTTTTTCCTTTATTTTTATGGTCTTCCCTTCCTCCAACATGGCTCATGAGGAAATATGTTTTATATGATCATATTTTGTGTGTGCGTGCGTGCGTGTGTGTGTGTGTGTGTGTGTGTGTGTGTTTAAAATCATTTCCTCATTCGCCATGTTTGGTGGGGGAGGAGGGGACAAGAAAGAAATATAATATCCTCTCTGTATATGTTTACGTATGTCTTTGTGAGTATAGGGTATCGTAATTCTTGCCTTCTTGATGAATGGGGGAGGGATGAAGGGAGAAAGAGAATATGGAACTGAAAAGGAAAATTAAAATAAAAAAAAAGATGGTCCATTAGTCACTTTTTAGTCACTCGTGTACAAGCCCATTTTACCATCAGTGAAACTGAAAGCCAAAGAGATGAAGTAACATGACTATCTATGGTCACACAAAGTTATTTTTTGGTTTGTTTGTTTGTTTGTTTGTTTTATATGAGTCAGAAAAACTCAAGAAGAAAACCTATCCAGAAAGATAGGAGATGGTTGCATATATAAATGAAGTACTATATTACAACTAAGACTAAAGCCCAAATCTGACTCTCTGATTAATCCACCTTATCCCCCATAATCATACTTATTATGTTGGCCCATGATGGGGGTATATAGCTCATTGTCCTCAGTTTCACTGTACAGATGTTTCAGGACTTCTGACACAAGACTTCTGTACCCACTTAAAAATTTTTCTTGCTGGCCAGTGCTTAGCATAGTGCCTGGTACATACTGTGTGCTTAATAAATGTTTGTTGATTGATTAATTTTGTTTTTATACCAGTCATTGCCTTTTAACCTCCCCTTCCCCATTGAACTCTTCCTTGTAACCAAGAATAAACATTTCAGTAAAACCAACTAGCAAAATAACTATGTCTGATATTGTGTACAACTTTTCCTAAATATGTATTGTTTCACCATCATTTACTAAGATGGGTCATTATAATTAGAGTTCACCTGCCTTGTAATGTTGTTTTCATATGTTCTCTTGCTTTTACTTATTCTGCAAAAATTTCCATAGTTCTGATGATTTTCTGAATTCCTATTATGTTGGTGTGCCATGATTTGTTTAGCCATAGCCTAATATATAGCAATCTCTCTGTTTCTAGTTCTTTGCTATCACAAAAAAGGCTGCTATAAATATTTTGACATCTATATGATTCTGACTTGACTCCTTGAGGATATGTTTGTGTGTGTATACATGCACATACATGCTCATTAATTGCAATGAAGACATTTGCAATGATTTTTAAGCATGGCTTACTTAAATGGTGTACAATCTATAGAACAAATAGGGAATTATTAAGGGGATTCATTCTGTAAAGTTTGCATTCAGTCAAAGGGCCGTACCTGAAGACCTATAGGGCCACATGTGGCTTTGAGGCTACAGTTCCCCACCCTTGGTGTAGACCATTTAGATTCATACATATGTTCACAGTACATACACAGTTGCATACACACAACATACACATTCTACACATGCGCACACATTAGTAAAATTTCTGCTTTAAAGGTTATAGACAATTGAATAATAGATACACGAATATTTACATGTGTATACACACATGACACATACATACATGTATATACATACGTGTATGTGCATTTGTATATGTGTGTATCACATATGTTTGTGGGATTGCTGGCATAAAGGGTATAGACAGTGTAGTAACTTTTCTTCCATATTGTTTTCTAGGAAAGTTATAGAAATTTATACCTCCACAAACAGTTTATTAGTGTGTCTGTGTTGCTACAGGCACTCCAACATTAACTGTTTATATTTTGTAATTTTGGTTAGCTTGGTGACAAATTGTACCATTTTGGTAGGTTTTGTAATTTAGGCAGGTCCATCTGTAGGGCTTGGCCAAGATACATATTTAGATAGATGACTTAAATCATTGAGCAGCCTATTCAGTTGTGTGTCATAATCTGGGCAGTTTTTTATGGGTTCTTCTCTTTCTTCTGCAAAGCACTACATGCACATATGTACGTATGTGTATATATGTATGTCTATGTCTGTGTCTATGTTTATCTTTTTTTTTTTTTGAGGGAGAAAGGCTGGGCAGTTGGGATTAAGTGACTTGCCCAAGGTCACACAGCTATACATGCATCAAGTGTTCGAGACTGGATTTGAACTCAGGTCCTCCTGACTCCAGGGCCGGTGCTCTACTTACTGCGCCACCTAGCTTCCCCCATGTCTATGTTTCTCTCACCACCTCTGTGGCCACAACTCCAAATGGGCACTTATGGGTCCCCAGAGAGTGGCTGATTAGTACTGTCCTCAGGGTCCTAAAGGCAACCCTGAGGGGGTGATGGATCTAGTACTGTTGCTCTTTAATCCTTAGCAGTGTCATCCCTAGTATCAATTAACTAATTCAGTCCATTAGCTTTTTAGAACAGAGATTTCCTGAGAAGGTATAGCAAGAATATTTGGTATAAAACATTCCTTTCAAACCAAGGGTTCAGTTTCCTCTTAGTACACACAAAGTTCCTGAGGAGAGTGGACTCAAACCCAAGTTACAGAACTAGTGAGGTATACATATGGAGACTACATGGGACAAAGAGTACATCCTATTCCTGGCCCTAGAAGTCCTTTTCTCTCATTGTGGAGTTCTCATGACCAGAGTTTTGGTCCTGGTTCTGTTACTTAGTACTCTTCATAAGCTTTGCCTTTTTTTTTTTTATTAACATCTTTAGTTTTCAGCATTAATTTTCACATGCGTTTGAATTACAGATTTTTCTCCCCATTTCCA
>CM053625.1:92316794-92353619 GCA_028646595.1 Phalanger gymnotis | reverse complement strand
CTATCTTCCATAGTTGGAATGCTCTCCCTCCTCATCTGTGGAAAGCTAGGCCTTAGAAGTCCTAAGGGTGTATGGAAATATCAGAGGGCAGTCTTATGAATGACCTAGTGGAAGGGTAAATGCTGAAGACTAATAGTTCTTAGGGCACTATGGAGGGATGGTTGGTGAGGCTTTCATTTTGCTGGAAAGATTGCATTTGGTGTCTCCCTGCACATCTATGTGGTGTGAGCTGCCATGTCTGCCTTGAAGGTGGAAGATAGGTGAGGCGTTAGGATGGAAGGGCCAAGCTCATGACTGATAAGGAAGGAGGGCATAAACCTGAAGATTGGAGTGGAGGTCCCTCTTGTAGGAACGTGAATGGTAGTATCAGTGTCTAGCCAGGAATGGGAAAGGGAAATAGGGCATTGATATGAGGAAGCATATGGGGAAAAGCTCCCTGCCATAGCTGTTTTTCTGGGTCTGCCCACCCAGTAGGATCTGGGGAATTCGTGGCCTGGGATAAAGGGCCTCTTCTTACCTGATACTTTTTTTATTGATAAGGTCTAAAGGTGTGAAATCTCTTGCTTAAGGTCACAGAGTGAATTTGTGGCAGAGGAAATGTTTGCTCATAGTATATTATCAGCAGCATATTGGAAGTGCTTGTTTGTGAGGACTCTGGGCCATATTGTTACAGGGTACCCTAAGCCTTAATTTAAAAGCGAAGAGCATTCATAAGATTTTCAAGGTCTTTTTGGTCCAATTTTTTGATTCCTTGCAATTAGCATACATAGTGAGAACTTTGATGTTTTGGGTGGAAATTATATTGAATTCTTTACAGTCAGATACAGGGATAGAATTCTTTCATCAGGGTTTTACCAGATTCTTCTATCAAGGAGAAGTCAATTGGATTTTTGGCTTATCATCCTTTTCTCGTGCACCCCTCTCACTGTATGACTAAAAACTTTTCCTATAACTTCTTTTGTTAGTGGGTTTGTCTTTTCGAAATTGTCTTGAATTAACTTTAAAGTCACTCAAGTCTGCTTCCTGAGGGGCACAAGTGATTTACATAGTACCTTTAAGGTAGGTTTGTTTTGGAAAATTTGAGGGAGGAATCCCTGAATAGAACTAACCAGAGACAAATCTTTATTTGAAGAGACTGAGAAGGGTAATTCAGAATAGAATTAAATTAATAGAATCACAATAATGAATTCTTTAGATCTAGAAAAGAATTTAGGGTTCACTTAGATCAACTCCTACCTGAAGCACCAAATCCTCCCTTTAATACCCTAAGAAAATGATTATTGAGCCTTTGATTGAAAACTTCCCGGGATAAAGAGCTCATGCCTTTCAGTACGGCCTCCTCTTTGTTGGATAGTTCTAACCATTAAAGAGTACCTTTTTATTTTTACATTTTTATTGCTATTGTGTTTTTATCACCTTCTTTTTTGAATATACCTTTCCTCCCTCCCTTAGCCAATGAACTGTCCCTTATATAGAGAAATTTTTTTAAAAAGAGGGAAAAAGTTCAGGTAAGCCAACCAGCAGATCAACTGTGCCTAACAGTATATGCAATGAATTTCTGTACTCGCTGTCACCCACACCTCCTACTTCTGTGGGCAGGAGTGGGGGGGGGGGTTGAGGAAGGGGGTAGATGCATTATTTTCAACTTTTGGGAAGGTCAAGTTTGGATGTTATACTTAGGTTGTTTTATTTCTTTTTTTGTTCTTTTCACTTACATTATTGTGGTCATTGTGCATATTATTTTCCTGTTTCTGTTTATTTCACTCTGTATCAGTTTATATATCTTCCTGAGCTTCTCTGAATTCTTTATATTCATAATTTCTTATGGTCCAATAATAGTCATCTATATTTCTATGTTACGACTTGTGTAGCCATTCCTCAGTTGATGCAGCAAATGCTTCTTTATACTAACAAAAATCTGCCTCCATATGATGTCTCCTTCTTCACTGTCCCCTGCCATTCTGCTCCCTGGATCTAAGTAGAGATAGTGGGATCCTCCTTCTCCATGGTAGACTGAAGCAGTTTTTGGTAAGAGTTGGGGAGTGGGGGAGTCATACTTAAAATAAGGGAATTGTCCTAGAAGATCTTCTCTAAGGTCCCTTCAACATGTAAAACCCTATGATCCTAAACAAGAGGGGCCTTGTATCTTGTTCAGGGTACAGAGCAGTATTGAGTATTTTTAATCAGTATTTAAAGTTTCCAAAAGATTATAGTAGTGTCAGAATTCAAGGTGAATTGGGGAGGGTCCTGACAGGAGGCGGGAAGATCTGTGATCTAGGTTTGACTTGATGAAGGCCTGGTAGTAATGAACATAGATAGAAATGCAATAGATATGAGACATTTCTAAGAAAGAATGAACAAGAATTATGTTATTGATTTGTGCTTTTTTTTATCCTTTAGGATAAAGGAAAGGAAAAAACCAAAGATTATTCCAAAATGTAAAAAGTCTTGGTGATTAGGAGATTGGTGCTGAAAAAGCATAAAAGTTGGAAGGGGAGCTAGTTTAGGGGTGGAGTTAATAGGCTTGGTTTTTCATTAATGATGGGAAAGTCATCTGGCAATTGGAGAAACTGCTGGACTTCATATATAGCCTTAATAGTCATTTGTAAGAATATTAGAGGTGTGAAACTCTGAGAATGAACTGTAAGCTTTAGAGGGATGCAGCTTGGTATTGTGGAAGGTAGATTGGATTGGGAGTTGGGAGACCAGAGTTCTAGTGCTATATCCAAGTGATACTCACATTTACTTCATAGTTTTGAGAAAATCATTTCTTCTCTCTAAGCTTTAGTATTCTTTTCTTTGAGGCTTGACAGAGGGTCCCTTTCAGTTCTTAACCTTAGAACTGTATAGAAACATGGACTACAGGCCTGTGATTCTTGTTTGGGGGATCGTAAATTCTGATGGAAAATAAAAGAACTCAATCTATTTTCATATGATAAATAGCATATGGTATAATTTCTGATACACAGTTTCATATTTAATTTTTTTTGGAAAATATGCAGATGTCAGATTTTTTGGGGGGAACTCCACTTACATTACAACATTCACAGGTTTTAGAATAGTTGGGAGAACACTGTGTTAATATAACTTACATTTACATATTCCTGGAAAAACATTGAAGCATGGTGGATAGAGAGTCAACTCTACACACTGGCTGTGTGACCCTGGGTGAGTCACTTAATCTTTCACTGCTACAGGCAGCTCTAGGACTATGTGTTGCAGAGAAAGTGCCAACTTGCATTGGTAGGCAGAGTCTGTTCACCAAGGAATTCTCTATCCCAGTGGATTCACAGGTCTAGTCTCTGTCCCTCTACATGTAGGTGACATTTATTATTTCTTATTTCAAAATGTTTTTCTTTATTCTGAATTTAGTAAAAGTAAATATTTCTATATACAGTCATGGTGAGGAGGAAGAATAGATTTGGGAATACAAAGCAGAGGGACTGGTGTAATGACAACAGGTTTTGATCAGATAAAGGAATTTCAGAATTCAGGAATGTAATAGTAGCACAACTGGGCATGATGGTCAGGTTAAGAGTGTGACCATCAAAATGTTATCCATAGCCAGAGAAAGAACTATATAGAGTCTGAAAGCAGATCAAAGAATACTGTTTTCTCTCTCTCTTTTTTTTCTTTCTTTTAGTTTTTCTCTTTGTTCTGCTTCTTCATTCACAACATGACTAATGTGAAACTATGTTTAGTATGATTGTATATGTATAGCCTATATCAGATTGCTTGCCATCTTGGGGAAGGGGGAGGGGAGGGAGAAAGGAAGAAAAAATTTGGAACTCTAAATCTTATGAGAGTGAATGTTGAAAACTAAAATAAAATTAAATTAAATTTTTAAAGAAGAGTATGACCATCTTTGTGCATAGCTGAGGTAGAGGTGGAGGAGTAGGCTATAGAACATGACTAATTTGAGTAATTGCAAAGTTGGGGTGTTTGAGGGAGTATTATGTATATTGAAGCATAAGAACCTCCTGGTGTGGAATTCTTTCCATGGATGCAAATTAGTAACTCATTATAAGATCATTGATTTAGATCTGGAAGAGTCTTGCTAGAATTTCTTTCAGGAGGTGACTATGGATTCTTTCTATTTTCACTTTGTCCTTTGATTCTAAGTCCATTTAGTCCAGTCCCTTTATTTTATAAATGAGAAAATTGGGGTCTGTGAATGTTAATTGACTTTCTTAATGTCATACAGATATTATAAGAGGCATGGTTTGAACCCAAGTGCTCTGATTTCAAGGACAATGTTCTTATGGTTTTAGAGAGTTGTTTGACAGAGCACTAAGACTTTAAGTGATTGGTGTGTCATTATAAAAGTATGTGTCAAATACAGGTCTTGAATTAGGTCTTCCTGACGCTAATGCTGCCTTTTATTCAATATACCAGGTCACCTGTCTTATAAACTTGTTAGAAAACATAAATCAGCAAGTGTATGTTATAAAATGCTTCTTCACCTTACACAAGGATTAATTTATTCCTGAGTTGTTTTTTTTAGAAAAAATTCTTGAGCTTCCCTTATATATTAGTGTTTACAGATCATTAATAGAGTTGTTGAGGACAGGAAAATTTAGCTTTAAATGTCAGGAACCACTGCCTGTAGAAGATATGTTTCAAATAATGATAAAGCATTCTAAGATAATTTTAAGGCATGGGGAAAATTGTATTTTATTTCCATAAATTAATCTTATACTTTTTTTTTCATTTTCATCAAGGCACAACTTGATCTATATTGGGACAGGAATATCACTATGATTTACTATATGATTATTGCTCCAGTGTGGCTGATTTATTACTTAAGAAACGTAGTGACATAATAGTATAGCCTTGTAGGTATCAGATTTAGACCTGGAAGGGATCCCAGAAGTCATCTAATTTAATCTCTTCATTTTATAGATGAGGAAACTGAGGTCCAGAGAGGTTAAGTTACTTTCCTAAGGTCACTCAGGCATAAGTGGCACTGTCAAGATTTGAATCTAGGGCCTTTGATTCCAAAATGAATTAGATGTAGAATCTTAACCTGAGAGGGACCTTGGAAGTCATCTGATAACAACACTTCTCATTTAAAAAATGAGTAAACAGATCTGGAGAGGGGAAGTTGCTTCCATAGCATTTTACTTGGAGCTATACCTTTGTGAAGTCTATTTTTCTAATTAAATTTTTGTTCAATTAACAAGCATCCCTCTCCCTTTCCCCTCCCCCTTCCCCCCAGTAAGGGGGAAAAAAAAGAAAAAGAAAACCCCTTGAATAACTATGCATAGTCAATCAAAAGACATTTCCACATTGGCCATGTCTAAGAGTGCATGTCTCACTCTGTGTATCTAGTCCATCATCTCTCTGTCAGGAGGTGGCTAGCATTCTACGTCATCAGTCCTCTGGAATCAGAGTTTTTACATATTATAGATACCTCATTTTTATGATGTTGAATTATAAATTGTTTTGTTAAACTTTACTGAGTCAGTTCAGTCATGTTAAAGTGATTCATGCTCCTCCTACCCCTTCCCTGTTGGTATAGACTTCTATTTGTTCTCTCTCATTATGGGAGATAAGTCACTCCCCTCTGTTCTTCCTTTTTTTCTTCCCTAGTACATCCTTTTCCCCCTTCCTTTCTTTTCTCCTTTTGAGATCATTAAACCATAACAAAACTACTCCTAAGTTCTCTATCTTATTTCACTTCCTTTACAACCCCTGCCCATAACATGGTACCTTAATCATTCTCCTTACCCCACCCAACCCCCCATTAGAATGCAGATACTTCGGCCTTCAAATTGTTGTTGATGTTATTCAGTCCTGATTCTGACTCTTCTTGACCCTATTGGAAGTTTTCTTGGCAAAGACACTGCAGTAGTTTGCTATTTCCTTCTCCACTTCACTTTACAGATGAGGAAACTGAGGCAAAACAAGGTTAAGTGGCTTGCCTAGGATCACATAGCTAGTAAATGTCTGAGGCCGTATTTGAACTCAGGAAGATGAGTTTTCCTGACCCCAGATCCAGCACTCTATCCATTGTGTCACCTTAACTGCTCTATTTTTCACTTTTCATATTGCTCATTTATATTTACCTTTCTATGTTTTCCTTTACTGCTTTATTAGCATTTCATTGTATCTCCTCAGCTCTGATCTCTTCTTCAAGAATGTTTGGAAGTCCTCTATTTCATTAATCCATTTTAAAGGCCCCAGTTTAGTTCAGTTACTTTTTAGTCATGTCTGGCTCTTCATGACCCCATTTGGGATTTTCTCAGCAAAGGCACTGGAGTGGTTTGTCATTTCCTTCTCCAGCTCATTTTACAGAAGAGGAAACTGAAGCAAACAGGATTCAGTGACTTGCTCAGGGTAATACAGCTAGTAAGTGACTGAGGCCAGATTTGAAGTTAGGAAGGTGAGTCTTCCTGACTCTGGGCCCAGTGGTCTATCTACTGTGCCACCTAGCTGCCCAAAAGTCTGCATAGGATAGGGTTTTATTTGCTTTTGCTGAGTAAATTATTCTTGGTTATAAGCCTATATTCTTGGCCTTCTGAAATATCAAGTTCTTCACTACTTTACAATGATGGCTGATGTGACTGTGGCTCCTCTGTACTCAAAGTCTTTCTGGCAGCTTGAAGTATTTTTCTTTGATCTGGAAACTCCGATTTTGGGTGTGGTGTTGCTAGCATTTCTTTCAGGAGGTGACTAATGGATTCTTTCTATTTCCACTTTGTCTTTTGACTCTAGGTCAGCAAGCATTTATTAAGTGCTTGCTATGTGATAGGCACTATGTTAAGCAATGGAAATACAAACACAAGCAGAGTTGCCTTCAAGTCCTTGCCTTCAAGGAACTTAAATTTAATGGGGGAAGACAACATACCAAAAAAACCAAAATACTGAAAAGGGAGTGGGGAAGTTACTCACAGCAGGGAGATGATAGAGAAAGTTCAGAGAGGCAGAAATCCAGGAGAGCCTGGAGAAAAATGAAGACGTGGCTGGCCTAGACACTTTCCCTATAAAGGAGTTTAGAAATGGGGTTAGAGGTGAATGGGAGTGAAGCAATCAGAGGAAAGGGCCACAGGGGGCAATTTTCTTTCATGATTTTTTGAGATCTCTTTTTTTTTTTTTTTTTTGGTGATGGCTTTCAGGTCATCCATCTATTCTTAAATTATCTCCCCTTGATTTTTTTTTCCAGGTTAGTTGTATTTGATATGAGATGCTTTATATTTTCTTTAATTTTTAAAATCTTTTAATTTTGTCTTAATATTTCTTTCTTTTTTTTTTTTTGTTAAGAGTCATTAACTTCTGTTTGGTTCATTCTAATTTTTCGTGAGTCTTTTACTTTGGTAAGAATGTGTACTTTTGGTGCCAAGATGTTATTTCGGTTTCAAGGTCTCTTCTCCGTAACTGTCATTTCTTTTCAAATTCTTTCCTCTAGTGCTCCCAATTTCATGTATAAGAACTACTTTAAATTCATTTCTTGCCTCTTAGATAATTTCTTCAAGGAATTCCAGTTGATCTTTTGTGGGCATGTTGTGTTTTTCTTTGAGCCTTTGTTGAGGGTAAAAATTTGGAAAAGCAAGATGAAATATTATGTGTAATGAATAGCAGGTTGGTCAGTATGGCTTGGCTATTAGAGCCCCTCTTGGAAAGCAATTTAGTAAAAGGTTGGAAAGACAGGAAAGGGCCAGGTAGTGAAGAGCATTACATGGCAAACAAAGGAATTTCTATTTGATCCTAGAGGTAATAGGGGAGCCATTGGATTTTATGGGGTGGGGGGGTTGACCATGTCCACCTGCACTTTTGGAAAGTTATTTTGACAGTATTCTGGAGGATGGATTAGAGTAGGGAGAAAGATTTGAGATTAATATTAGTATTGGCATTTTTATTAGAAACTGTCCAATTCTATTGCCAGAGTCCAACTGAGAGGTGATGAGGGTTTGATCTAAGGTGATAATTACATGAATGTAGAGAAGGGGACGTCTGTGAGTGTTACAAAGAAAGACATTGTAGGATCTGGCACCTGATTGTATATATGAAATGAGCAAAAGCTAGGTTGATACTGAAATTGCACACCTGGATGCCTAGAAAGCTGATGGATGCTACCCTTTTATCCTAGGCTCTCTGCCTATCTCTCACTTTACAGATCAGTATGCTGAGGCTCAGGCAGGTAAAGCAACTTTCTAAGGTTACATAGTCTGTAAGCCAAAGAGTAATGATTCAAACCCAGATTTCTTGCTGAAGTCCATAGCTCTTTTGCTGCCCCACACCACCAGCTTGGAGGCTGTTTTTAACTGTAATTCTGAAGAAACAGCAAAATGTAGCAGATCACTGCACTGGGAATAAGAAGCCCCAGCTTTTGGTTTTGGTTATGTCATTGACTAATTATGTGATCTTGGCTAAGTGATTTAATCTTTCTAGTCTGTTACTTGATGGCAGAATCAAATCAGGTAATTTTGGTGAGGTAGAAAGAGACCTGGATTTGATTTCAGGAGGCCTGAATTGCAATTGTGGCCCTTACATTTATGAGTTTTGTGACCAGATGCAAATCATTTTTACTGTTCAACCTCAGGTCCTCCGTGTATAGTACAAGCATCATAATGCTTTTACTTCCTATTTATTTTGTCTAATAGACACATGTAGTATACATAGTATGTTGTTAACACAATAACGTATGTGTTATATATAGGTCTATATACACATATATACATATGCATAAATACATATACATATGTGTTACATAATCAAAATTTCTTCTAGTAGCCCTCCTTGTACTGCCTTCCAGAGAATCATCCCATACAATATACATATACACATGTACATGTAAGTATTTCATATTTCACTGGGTTATATAAGGAAAATGCTTTGTAAACTTCCAAGTATTATAGAAAAGTGAGTTGTTATTATATGAAAGCATAAACTTTGTAAAATTTGAGCATTGTTATTGTTTGCATTGTCTTTTCAGTGAGGTAGATGCACAGGGATTGTTCATTCACTAAACACACACACATTGAGCGCCTACTGTATGTAAGGCATTGGGATAGCTATAGTGTTGAGTAGACATGGACCTTGTGTTTAAGGTTCATTGCAATTTGTTTCATGATATGAAATAACACTCCATATAGTATATGCTGTCTAGTATGCAAGTATGTGTGTGCATATATATATATATATATATGTGCAAATAATTTACTGTTATCCTTAAGCAAATGGCAGATGTTATATCTATTTATAATAACCATATGCAGTGATTTTATCTTTATAACACATGAGGGACACAGCTGTCAATTGAGTTATCTATAGTAATTATAAAATGAGCAGGTTAGAACTAAATAGATCTCCAAGGTCCTGTCCTCTTCTGATATTCCATATTTTAGTATTCTATGATTTAAGACCCTCTTTGCCATAGATATTCTGTGTTTTATAATGCTGCAAATAGATATAATGGTGTAACATTATTATTATCGACATCAAGTAAGTGGGAAAAATAGAGCCCATCTAGAAAGTGAATTGAAATTTAAGGTACAGAACACATTATAACACATTTCTACCAAAAAAAAAAGTTTGTGTACTTGAAAGAAACCATAGGTACATTTATCTGAAAATGTGATAAAATTTGGGAATCAGTAGGAAGGCTTGTATTAGTTTTTAAGGAAACACACCCATTCTAAATATGTAAATTCTAAGAATATATATACAAACCTAAACTTTTTATTGCAAATATTTCAGTACAAAGACATCTACATAAGCATATTAACTAGTCAGCTTTTTTGGTGATTTCTCTTCCAATTACCTTCATTCTTTTTATTTTTTTGTAATTCTTGAAGTTTCTTCCTCTTTCCATTTTCAGTATAACTTGTCAGGACTTCTTTAGCATATAGTTTGGAGAATTGTTAGGTGCCCATTCTATTTTGAGACTAAAGGGGTTATGGAAAATATTTCAAATTGTCAGTAATCTTTTTGGCATTCACAGGTAAAAAATCCATCAACATGCCCAGGAAACAAAGATGAACACCCCCCACCCCCAATTTTATTGCCTAATGTCAACGGGCTCATTATTTGTACAACAGCTGATGTATTTAGTACTTGTTGATTCACTTAATTGGTAAGTGTACTACATTCATAACAACTCCAACTAGGGAAAACAATAGGTCAGTGTCTGCTATTTATGCATAAATAGTCACATAGAGGCAGAATATGTCTGAAAGGCAGAATATGTTATTTTGAAGAGTAATCTGTTACATGAATGGGGCTATTGCTTATACCATACTGAGGTGGGTTTTATGTGTTCCTGTATTCAATAATTGTCTGTATACTTGCAATCTGGGAAGCTTGTAAACTGTGCTTAAGATATTAGGTTAACTGTAATATTGAATAGTAGATAGTAATATGTCTGAAATGCCAGTATTGAAGGAAATATAAAAAGAAGAGCTCATGTGGAAAAACATGACTTTTCAGATTGGTAATAACCCAAATATTTTTATATCTACTGTATTCTTTGTGTTTTTAAATTGCTTTGGGTCCTAGAATTTTTTTGGGGGGGTGATGGTGTATATTTAAAAAAAATACAACTGTTCTTTTGTAGGTGCTGAATATACATTTAAATGCTTTGGTCATTTACTCTGTCATAAGTAGCATATTCAGAATCTGAATTTTGAACTGGGAATAATTTTTTGGTATGATAGTAATAACTCATATTTATGTGGCACTCTGACTTCCCCCAAAACAACTTCGTAAAATATTTGTCTATTTTAAGTGGACATATTAAGGGGAATGGATTTTTTTGTTTGTTTTGTGGGGGAAAATTGGAGAATGGGAGAGTCTGTATTTAGAGGCTGGAGTAATTGTTTAGAATGATAATAATGACAATAATAGGTCCCATTCAGATAGGTAGAATTTTGGATTTTGTCTTAATAACCCTGTTAGGTATGCAGTATCTTAGTCTAAAAAGAAAGGCTAAGCCTGTATTTTATTACTTCTCCTTAGATAGCTGAGTTATCAAAGGCAGCAGAAAGAAATATTGACTGGGTTTTTCGTAATTGGTTGTTTTTTTTGTTTTTGTTTTTGTTTTGTTTTGTTTTTTTTGCTTTTAAAGTAATATAAATATGCCCCTTCAAGAAATATGTAATGCTTTAATAATCCAAACTTGGAAAATTAAAGTTATAAAAAGGATCCATCGCTAGAAGAGTTGTGATCGTTTAATAAGACTGAACTAATTACCTAGGCATTTTACAATTTAGAGTAAACAAAGCTGAATTTTTGTAGCTGAAACAGTTTCTTTGAAGGTTTTCATTAGCATAATTACAGTTTGTTGCAATTTTCTGTCTTGCTATCAAAAAAATTTTTTTTGTTGTTTTTTGCTTTTGTCCTACCAAAAATTAGCTTTTATCTTTTTCCTTTTAAATAAATATTTTAAAGTTGAGACTTAAGGTTATGAAAGAGATTTTAACTTGCCTCTGAAATAGACAGCTTCTGTGGGTGTGCACTTTGTGTGTATGTGTTTTGTGTTTATAAAATCGGATATTACTATGATGATTCAAAAAGTAATATAACAGACTTATAACTCTTTTGTAGTATATTCTTATCCTCTCATCTGGAAAATTAAATCAAGCTACAGTGTGGATTAGTATTTAGGTTGTGGGGAAGGGAAGATAGTATCTTAAATAACATGAAATTGAACGAGATTATAGTTTGCATCTAATCCCAAAGTCCTTTTTTTGTGTTACCTTTGGAGAGGGGCAGTTAGGGTAGGGGTTTTTTTTTTGTGATATACAGCCTTAAACATATTAAATTCTGTCTTAATGACTGAGACATTATTTTGGTAACTCAAAGATAGTGTTTAATGTGATGGTCTCTGAATTGATACTTGGCATTTTTTTTAAGCCGAGATAAGCCTCTTAATTAGCCACATTTGTAATGTTTCAATTTTAAAGTTACTTTATATGTGGTTTGGTGTGCTTTTAGAATTGTAGGATATCCAAGTTGGAAGGGAACTCAGAAGCCATCTAGTCTGATACCTGAGCAGCCAGAATTGAAGCTCAGTTCTTTTGGTGTGTATATGAAATGAAATAGACAGACAACACATACATGAAATTAAGTCTCATTATTATGTGGAATCCACACAAAGAAAAAAAAAATTGAAAACTTTGTGTTTCTTCCTATTTAAAATAAACTACTTTGCTTAAATGTAGTTACACTAGTCCTAAGCAAAAACTTGAATTTGAAGTGATGTGTAGATAATGTAGCTACTGAGCTGCAAACTAGACCTCATAAGTATCTGAAGCCTTACATTTCTGGTGCAAGGAAACAGTGTCTGCCATGTTTTCCAGGAACTTTAAGCCTAAGGCAAAACTTGGGGTTTTTGGAGTTTGTGTAAAATAATTTATAGCACCTACCCAGCAAATCTGGCCCAAATTCTTTTTCTACTAATTAAACATCCTCTGGCAAATTCTAGTATATCTTACAGGTCTAAAAGTACATGTTAGAAGAGTGGCAAATTTGGAATAACATGAAAAAAGAAAACTAGCCCCTTATCCAAAAAAAATTCTGAATTCTTCCTCAATTTTTGGGCTCTAGAAAACCCAATCTTTTTAGATACAGTAATATTCTTTCTTTTCTTAGGTCAAGTTGGGGTATACAGTCATGTCTTGTGAAAAGGCCCATATTAAATTTGGAAAAATCCATTCTTCTTTGTACTAGCAAAGTGCTTAGAGTTGTCTTTTCTTTGGGTGACTCTTAGTCTGTTGCATCTATAAGGGATGAAGACCGTCAGTTCAAGAATCTAGGGCTACCAAAAGTTAAGTGGTTTATAGATACTCGGGACTTGTTGGCAAGAACTTGCCTATTAAACTTTCAGTTGAAAAGTATTTTTCTTGAGAGATCTTGGTATTGATTTTCAAGTCTGCAAGTATTTATCATTTAAATAAGAAATAATTTGCAGATAGTGACAAGACTAGGGGAAAATAAGATGGGGAAATATAATCATATCATGTGTAATACAAATTTTATTGTTAATATTTAAAGGATTAGGACTTTCATTGATATGATTATGCTATTGATACAGATGGTAACCAAATTTTTTCAGCCAGAGCATGTGATGAACACATTTTCAATAGTAATTTTAATTTTCTAATTGTCTTAGTCATGCCTAATGCTGGTATCATCTTTCAAACTTCGTTTCTTCTAATGAGAAAGGATTTCTGTATATATTTGTCTTAATTTATTTTCCAAACCAGAAACCAGGACATGTGTTCTGACAAAGGATGTTACATTTGCAGAGCCTTGTTAAAAATAGGTTTTCTTTTCTGCAAATCAGAACCATCCTAGAAAATCCAAGACATGTAGATTTGTCATGCATTTATTGTTGTTAATTTTTTGTCATTGAGAATAAACTTTTCCTTGCCACAGTTCCCTGCTAGTAGATTTTTATAGTGAAAGTTCCCTGCTCATGACCATATATTTTCAATTGGAGAGTATAAATGTGAGGCGGCATTTTGGAAATTAGCAATTGTATTAGTGGATGATAGATTAAGAACTAGAGATATAAATATTAGATCGATGCACAGTTTTCCAGTGTATGTTATTTTCCACATAAAGATATAGAACATTTCATAAAATGGTCCCAGACCATTTAAAACTCAAAGAAATGCAGCTGACGCAATGAAATACATAGAGTACTTGTAAAAACATACAGACACGCAAGTGGATTGCTGCCAGACAGAAAATATAAAGGCGGTTTGCCTAACTGCAGGGTGCTCGGTTTTGTACATGTGCCATGCCCGTGCTGTTAGTACAGAGTATGTTGTGTTGCTTGGGGAAAAGCAGATTGCATTTGGACCTTTTTAGCTTAAGAGTCTTCTGTAGCTCTTTAGGTGAAAATTATGGATTAGCGCAAAGTGAAGAAGCCATGCGAAATAGGCATTTTGTGAAAACACCAATGCAACTTGTTTTCCTTTTTGGTGTTAATTTTGTAAAAACTACTGCATAATGTTCTTGATTGCCAACTGCCACCAAGTTCTCTTCTATTGCCTCCTTATGGAGTCAAGGGGCCCAGAGGTTCTCAAAGCTTGCTAATTGAGTAAAAGTTTTAGATCTTCTTTCAGGTCTAGAAGGTTGATTGTAGTTTAGGCTCAATTGATGGGCTATAGGTCTCTTATCAAAGAACCAGTGTAGCTAAATACATAGAGGCGCATTACTAGAATGTTCATCAAGACATGTTGGATTTTTTTTTTGATCACAGTAACTTTTGTAAAGATAGTTTACAATGGCATAGTGGTCTTGCAATCTGCATTGGTAAGGGTATACTATGCTGACACAAATGAATCATGGATTCTAGAAATATTGAACTGTGAAGTATTGATTGATTGCTATATTGGATATTTGTGGTTAAAAGGAAGAAGCTTTGTTCATTTAAATTGACCCAATTTAATACGTGCTAAAGCACTATTAGTGGACTTTAAAAAACTAATGTTTATTAAGAGTTTAGGAAAATCAAAGCTGCAGAAGCTTGGAAACTGATTGTAGCACGTGATAAATTATTTATTACTTGGAAACTTTTGTCTCTAAGAAATACTGAATCTCTAATAGAGCAGTCTTAGGAAAGGTAAGTAGATTGATTCAGTAGATTGTGTTGTTATGCTGAAATAGAGCAGGATTTCATGGGAAATCTAGTTCTTATAATCCTATCAATTTATGCATTCTGGAGTATTTTAAAGTAGTTTGATGCTTCTGTCCACACGATCACTTTCTCTCTGCTCATTTTATTATTGTTTGTTGTTTCAGTTGTATCTGACTCTTCACCTTACTTGGGGTTTTCTTGGCAAAGATACTGGAGTGGTTTGCCATTTTCTTCTCTAGCCCATTTTACAAATGAGGAAACTGAGGCAAACAGGGTTAAGTGCCTTGCCCAGGCTCACACAGCTCGTAAGTGTCTAAGGACAAATTTGAACTCAGGAATATGAGTCTTCCTGATTCCAGGCCTGGAGCTCTTTCTACTTTGCCATCTTGCCCTCTGTTCTTTTAGTATATGTTTTTTAAAAAATAATAGAATTTTCTGGTTTATAAACAGACCCTCGAATGTGGAAGGTTAAAGCTGAAGAAACCGTGTGTATTTGCTTGTCAGTCTCCCTCTACTCCATTGCCCCCTCATTGTACCCCCATTAGAATCCATGCTTCATGAAGGCAGGTACTGTTTTGCTTTTCCTCTTTATTTTTATGACACCAAGCATAGTGCCCTGCACATAGTAGACATTTAATAATTTTTTAAATAGAATATTAGAAGGTAGAACAAAGAATGTTAGAACTGAAAGAGATGGTAGGATCTAGAACAGACAATATTAGATCAGGAAATCTTCTATAGTAATTACTTATATGTGTTAGTTTAAAAATTTCTAGTTCCTTAGTGTTCTGGTTGGTTAAAGCAATGACTGCAAGTTACATATTTAGCTGACTTTTTACCACTATCTAGAAGAATCAAAGTATTTTTTGAAAAAAACTAGTAGCATATTACATATTTGAATGGAAAATGGCTGCGGATATTTGTTATCAAAGGGCTGATAAAGTTTTGTAGGAACAGAGTGAGTGATTTTGAGGAAAAAGAAGGAAAGCATTTTTAATCTTTTTTTGTGTCAGGAATCTCTTTGGCTGTCTTCTGAAGTCTATGGACCCCTTCTCAGAATAATCATTTAAAATGCTTAAAATGTATCAGATCAGAAAAAAAAACCATTGAAATACAGTTATCAAAATACATATTTTTTAAAGAAGTTCACAGACTCAGGGTAAAGAACTCCTGCTGTTTGGAGATTTTTCTTTTGGGGCATCAGTTTGTGTTGAATTCAAGTTGTCAGTCATATGTGCTTTAGAAATTATAGAAATTAGCAATTATTTTTATTCTTTCTTATAGCAGTAATAATATAAGCTTACATTTACATTATGCTTTAAGATTTATGTAGTAGGTAGTACAAGTACGGTGATTCCCATAGATTGATACAGAAGCAGACATAATGAAGGAAAAGGTCTTGCTTGTGATTGCTCCACAGAGTGAGCTTTGGAACCAGGTCTTCTGATTCCAAGCCTGGCACTCTTTTTACTGTACCACATTGCTTGTCAATACATATCACACTTTAGAAGAGCTTTAATAGATGGCAAGGCAGCTCCTTTGCCTGCTAATCCCTGCTTGTTAGGGCCTTTCCATTCAGTAGGCCATTTTCATTGCCCTGTAGGCTGCTTTCTGTAGAGATGCAGTAAGCTGGTTCCAGTCCTGGAAGATCGCTCTTCCAGAGTTGCAAAAGGTTGTTCCAAGTTGGTACTGATGTTCCAACCAGTTTTGAAAAGTAATTGGCTCCCGAGTTTTGTGCTTTTTCCACAAACCTTAGTCCTAATGCATTCTGTTAATTGAAGAACAACAACTTTTCCTTTTGCTAACGTCCTTTTCCCATGCTTTGCAACGGTGTGGTGATTACTTTGGGTTCTGTAAGGCTATTGCAGAGGTGCGTAAGCTCTAGGTAGATCATACCAAACTGTAAAGTCTTCTAGTAAAAGCTCGGTGATGAATTTAATGTCTGACATCTGGAGACTTGCCTAGCTAAATTGGGAGAGATTCATTATTGGAAGATTGATGAATTCTTCTGCTCATAGCAAATCATGCTAAGTACCTGCTAAGGTGTAGAGAGATTGCTATTGCTCTGTTGGTGGATTGAGCACCAATAATGATGAAATCAGGGGTCTTTTTGACCCATAAAAGATCTTTTTTGGTTCTTTTTTTTTTTAAACAAACCTTAACCATAGAAAATGATCAACATTTGGGTAAATGTGGATTGGAGAGAGACTAGCATCTGGCAAAAATGCATTCAACACAGCAAACTTATCAATAGAAAGAACAAATAGTTTGAATTTACCAGATCCCTGTTGTATATTTTGCAAAAACAAACTATACTGACGATTTTCATGTTCCTCTGAAAATAAACCACATCCTTCTTATTTTTGAAAAGTTGCCTGTTTTACTAATCAATAGCAAATGGTATCATAATAGCTCCTAATTAGAAAGCTGTGGTGTAATGGAAAGACTTAGACTGAATTTAGTCAGAAGACCTGCATTTGAATATCAGCTGTAACTTCCTAGTTGTATGACCCTGGGCAAATCAAGCACCTCCAGCCTTTGTCATTTTCTTTTTTTGTCAGTTTAGCCAATCTGAGGTGTATGAGCTGGTAGCTCAAAGTTATTTTAATTTGCATTTTTCTAATTATTAGCGAATTAGAGCACTTTTTCATATGACTCTTGATAGCTTGGATTTCTTCCTCTGAAAACTGCCTATTCATGTCCTTTGATCATTTGTCAATTGGGGAAGAAATAAGTTTTTATTAAGCACCTTCTATATTCCAGTCACTGTGCCAAATATTGTATAAATGTTATCTCTTACAATAACCCTGGGAAGCAGGTAGTATACCATCTACAGTTGAGGAAACTGAGGCAAACAGAGGTTAAGTGATTTGCCCAGGATCACCCAGATGCTAAGTATCTGAGCCTAGATTTGAATTCAGGACATCCTGATTCCTGATCCCGTACTCTACCTACTGTGTAACTTAGCTGCCTTATTGGGGTGTTGTGAGGAAAGTATTTCATAAAACCTAAAGTTCTAGGTAAATGAGGGCTCTCATTTATTGTTAATAGTTCATTTATCTATTGACTTATCGGCTGGAAATTGGTCAATCTTGGAAATATGATTTTGTAAATCAAATGAACTTTTATAATTTTATTTGAAATAGAGTATCGTGGATACTGTTTTCCTCTAGACCTTTTGAGTGAGGCTGACTGTATCAGACAGAACATGATTTCTTCTTATATTTTACTACCATGTTATTAATATGGAAAAACCAAACTACTAGTAGAGGCATTCCTCATCATATTCTATTCTAAAACATTTGATAATGGCCAGAGAAGACTTAGACTGTATCCTATAGAATCTTCAGAGTTTTCTTCTAAATATTTGGGAGAGTGTTCATTATGATAGCGTGAGCCTTATCCCCTGTGTTTGAATTAGCCTTGAAAAGGTTTCAGCCTTTGTGCAGTCCACCCCCACCCCACACCCCCGGCCCTACCTAGTAGTGTGAAAGGAGGCTTTTGCAGCCCACATCTGTAGTTGGGTAATGGAGTCTTCTGATTAAAGTTAAAAAGTCAAAGCAGGTTTGGAAACCATTGTGTGTGTGTGTGTGTGTGTGTGTGTGTGTGTGTGTGTGTGTGTGTGTGTGTGTGTGTGTGAGAGACAGAGACAGAGAAAGAGAGAGAATGAATGAGAAAGAAATAGAAATACACACACACACACACACACACACACACACACACACACACACACAACCTTTGTAGCTGGTGAAATTTTTGTATGAGGTAAAAGCCCGAAGTTAACAGTAATGTCAGGTCTTTTTTTTTTTTTAATTTCTTTTTTTGTATTTCTGGAGGAGGGTAAAAGGGAGTTCCTTGAAGAGCCGTTCCTTGTGCTTATCAACATAGCAGCCTCATCTGCCCTTCTTGGATCCCCTGCCAGGGTTGCTATCATCTTCTGATCAAATATTAATGTGTGATTCTCTGCCTGCTCACTAATCCAAAGCCAATTAATATTATCTGTCAATTATTTACAGGTCCTGAGGTGCAGAGGCAATTCCCAGAAGACTACAGTGACCAGGTTTGGAATGCGTAATTAATTTTTTTACATGACAACATTTATTTCAGGGTTGTTCAACACATTATTACCATTTTTTAAAAACCAAAAGTGGTAAGAGGATTTTTAGAAGGAAAGAGGGGCAGTAGGAACTAACAATGAAGAAGCCAAAAATGAACTGGTACCAGGAAATGCTGATACTAGGTTTGGGGGATGAATGATGGATGTGTAGTATAGTGGATATGTTACTAGACATAAAGTTGAGGGATCTAATTTTGAATGCACTTTCTAGTACGTATTAGCTGGGTTACTCTTGGCAAATTGGCTTACCTTGCCGAGGCTTCTTCATCTGTAGAAGGGGAGCGAGGGAGGAAGAGAATAATCTTCTATATAGTGCCTACTATGTGCCATGCACCATGTTAAGTGCTTTGCAAATGTTATCTCATCAAAATAGGATATATTCTTTAATTTATAACATAAGTATAAAGAAAATACTTTTTTCAAACTTTAAAGTACTGTAGAAATGGAAGTTATTGTTATTAATATTTTCATTAGGCACAGAGAAAGGTAAAACATTTAAGGACATTCTGGAGTATGCTGTGCTTTGCTATTTATTATGAAATTCTCTTTGGGTTGTTTGTTGTAGGCATCTTAAAAACTGCCTTGTAACATTTCCCAAAATTTGAAATAGATTATGAAAAACCAGTAAGCAACAGTGGAATTGAAATGGGAATACGGATATATGAAGGAAAAATCTTTTAGGAGGTTTTGTGTTGAGGAGAGTTTTAGCTGAGGTGCTGATGAAATCTAAAGTTGTTAGGTTCATTCTTTTAGTAGAATCAGAAAAGCCACTTTCATCAATGAGGTAGCCCCAGCCAATGCAGAATTTCCATTGTTTTTAAGCACATCGATGGTGCTTTAAAATTTGACCAGGCTATGCATTTGCAGACAGAATTGCAGCGTTTTTTACTTTGATGTAAAAAGGAGCAAGGAAGTCACCAGAGATAGGTTGCTTTTTTTTTTTTTTTTCTGTTTTTGCTTTTAATTTTAATTTTATGACACCATTGCCTGAATCTGTTCAGAAAAGCATCTTTAATTTCATTAATGAAACAACTTCATAAATCTTTCCACTTTCTGTATTGCCTTGTAAGGCCCTGTTACATGTCTAGTTCTAGCTCTGCCCTTAATTTGTTTTGTGTCTTTGTACAAATCATTTTACTTTTCTAAAACCCATTTTCCTCATCTGTTAAATGAAGGAGTTAGACTTGGTGATGTAGACCAGTGGTATCAGACTCAAGTAGAAACTGATGCCATTAAATTGTATATAAGGATCCCTGCGGGCTATGTAATGACTTGGTTTTAAAATGTAATATTATCTCTATTTTACTGTATTTTTATTTATTTTGTTAAATATTTCCCAGTTACATTTTAATTTGGTTTAGGACACATTCGAGAGTGTTGTGGGCCATATGTTTGACACTTCTGACCTAGACCTTTTAGCTCTACTTGTTTATGTTCTAACATTCTATGTTCTAATGACCTTTCTAGTATTATGGACTAATAATCTGTTCTTAGGTCCCTCCTAGTGTTAACATTTTTTGTTTCAATACTAAATATGATTCAATGCTAAATATGGTGTTACACAACACGTTTCTGAGATATTTCTGTCGAATTCAAATATTTTTAAGGCTCTGTGATCTGTAAGACATTTCTTGGAGCTGGGGATATAGAAATGAAAAAAGTTTGTAAGTATAATCGATAAGGAAAAAGGTTGGGAAACTAATATTGGTAAAATGAGTTGCAATAACAAATGTAGTTGAACCCTAAATATAGTTGAACATTAATATTGGGGGATAAATCTATCATGTATGATAGGATTATTTTATTGATATCTGCACGTGTGTATATTTGATATACATATGCACAACTATGTGATATACATATGCATGCACACATATACACACATACCTACATGCAAAAGGCATAATTTGACCAATATTATAGCTAAATCACTGGTATTAGGTAGTTCTATTAAAATGGGATTTTATTGTACTGGCATAACATTATTGTGACTAGCATCATTTTGTTACAAGATTAATACAGTAAGACCAACCTCTATTGTACCAACCCAAGATCTCAGTACAAAATCATTTACTGCTCATCCATCTGTAGTATTTATGAAACATTATTCTTTTGAAATTAACAGTTCTTTGTAGTGATTCTTTCTTTCGTGACTTTTTTTTTTTTAGAGGAACCAGTTACTAATATTAGGTGGAATATATTTACATAAGAATCCTAGAGGAAAAACAAACAAACAGCTGTCAGTCTAGCTTATCCACGATTCAGTAGAATTAAAACATTTGTGTTCCCAGTTCTCCTTACCTCCTTCAGTCTCCCAAACGTTCCCAAATCAGATCCCCCCCCCCTTTTTTTTTTTTGGTAGTTCAGAGGCAGCACTGTGCTGTGGAAAGTGCATTGGATTTAAGAAGACCTGGATTTGAGTCCTTGGTCTACCACTTAGGAGCTGTATGACCTTTTAGAAAATCAGTTGACCTCTCTGGGTCTCAGTTTTCTTATCTGTAAAATGAGGCTTGTAGTACTTGCACTCCCTTTCTCCCAGAGATATTATGAAGTGCTGTATTAGCTGTTAGACTTGTACATACTACAGGCACACATGTTTGTGTGTGTATGTGTTTGTGTAGATGCATACATTCATACATGCAGAGAGAGGGAGAGAAAGTGAGAGAGAGAGAGAGAACAATTTTAAGCTCCCTCTGAGCCATAAGATCTTATTAGATTTTTATGAGAATATCTCAATTTTTTTCTCTAAACTGTCAAAACAGTACAAAAAATTTAAAACAATATTGAGAGTTGAATGTGAACTTTTAGTTATCAGAGTATTGTTTTGTGTGTGTGTGCGTGTGTGTGTGTATGTGTTTAAGTTAAACTTTCTGTGATCTAGTAGTCCAAGTAATGAAGAAAATTGTGATAGGTAGAAAACTCTAAACACTGTAGTTGAAACCTGGAAGAATATTTTTTGACTTTCTATCATGTCAGATTGTAACATTTTTGCTTTAAAGTTCTATAAAAAAACATGGTTTATATTTGAACAGCATTGAACATCCTCAGTACAAATCTTGGCATAGACGTTGAGTATAACACAATGGCTCTTCACTTGTCCTTTGGATTATCTAAGGTAACTAGCCTTTTTTGCCTTAGATGCTAATAGTCAGAATAGACACCATTTATATAGTGCTTTGAAGTATTTAACAACCCTCTGAAATAATAGTATTAGTACCCCCATTTCACAGAGGAAGAATCTGAGGATCAGAAGGGAAACGATTTACCCAAGATTACCCAGTTTATGTTTTTTACCCACATTTGGAGTCCATATCTTCTTATTCCCAGTCCAATGCTTTTTCCATCACACTACACCTCCTCTCAATAGCATATGCTTGTTGGGATCCAGCTTATCCTTATAGTCATAGCCCTTAAGTCTTGAATATATAATTGGAAGCATTGTAGGGAACACCTGTTGGAGGATACAAGGTTGACTTATTTAGAAGGTGTTCTTTTTTATTTTTTTTGACGTTTTTAAAAGTCATTACTAGGTTAGAATTTAGAAAATGATTTATGGAGCATACTTTTCCCATTGATGCAGGCACGTGTAAGTTATGATACCATTAAAGAAAGTTTGACTTGGTTTTAGGAAGGAAGCTTCTGAATTCACAGATATTTCTTCTTTTTTTTTTTTTTTCCTTTGTGGGGTGAGTTATGTCTACTGGCAAATGGGTAAACAAATTGAAATCTAATAGGAAATTTACATTTCCTATTTTTATTTGGTTCTTAGAGCTACAGCAGTTCAGAACTAGATTGATTAGAATATAATGTGTTAATGCTAAAAGGTACCTTTAAACATAGAATGCTAGAATATTGAATTTTAGCCCCGGAAATGATCTTAGAATGTAGAATTTTAGAATAGGACTTGCTGTTTGGATGTAGAATTCTAGAGTAGGAAGAAACTTTAAATATCATTATAACATCATCTGATTTTACAAATGAAGAAATTGAGGCTCAGAGAAAGGAAGGGACTTGCTCATGGTCACATATCATGTAAAGTGGCAGAGCCTGGAATACAGTCAAGGCTCTCTGTCTCATGATTTATTCACTGTGCCATGCAGCCAATCAATGGTTCCCTGACCAAATAAATTTAGTTTTTTTTTCTCTTTATCAAGAGATGCTTCAGAGACAAATCTTTCTGCCCCTTTGTGAACTATTATAATAACACAATTCTAAGATGTTTCTATTTACATATAGTGCTCACATTCTCAACATACAGTGTTTCTTGTATTCAAACATTTATGATCAAATCCATAAGGAATAGTTGAGCTAAATCAACACAAAGTAAAGCACTTATTACTACAAAAAAAAAAATTCCCCTCCTGTTTCCCCTTCATTCGTCTAAACTCTCAGGGCTTGTTTTTACATACAGTATATTTCCCATGTACCAGCACATCTGATCAGAGACGCTTGCTGCTGCTAGATGTTTTATTCCGTGTGTTCTTTGTACCTTACAGTAAAAGAATCTGTCACAAATTATTGTGGCCTACTGCTTTAGAAACCAAGAAAAAAGGAGGTTAGATTGACATCTGTGACTGAATAATGATGACCAGCCTTTTGGCTCCCCTTGAGCCGCAAAGCTAGCATTGCCTTTAGAGTGGGAAAAGAGGCAAGAAGAAAGAGGAGGGATAAAAGAGAGTTACAAATCTGTGGTCCTGGAGATGTATTACTGTTGGACCAGTTGTCTGCGTGGTATGATAATCCATTTTGATCTTCTCTGTCTTAATTGTCTGTTAAAGACAAAACGGGCAGGAAAAGTTCATCAGTTTCATCTTTGTGTCTCTCGTTTAGAGGAAGAATAAATGACCCATCAGTATAGAAGAAACCTTTCTTTCTGACACGGAAGTAATGCAGACCCAACACGTTTTATTAAAATATTTCTCCCTCATTATTTCAGCCTTCTCAGCTATGATAGATCTTCCTGTTTCATAAAAAAATGTAATCTGAAATGTAAATAAGGGTCTTGATAGTGAGAAAGTAATGAGGAGCTGAAGCCACATTTTAGGAATCGTGATTGTAATTACTGACAAAGTAAATTCTCAGTGTCTTGATTCCCCCTCCACAATTGCTGCCTCCCTCCCCTGCTACAAGTTGTCTGTGACACCCTCCAACCACAGTGACATCTGTGCTTTAAAACCATTAAATCACTGTAACTCAGTATTTCATATTGAATCTCAGAAGTCTCCTATTTTTTGGGATTGTTGTTAAAGCTTCAATAATTTCTTAACGACACACAGAGCTTGTTTATGTGTACATTTTTGTGCGTCCTTTAGAGTAAAAGTGAGATTTTTTCAGAGTTTGTTTTTATCCATTTGTTTTTGTTTACTATATAACTGGTTTAAAAGATAAAATGACAGGCATAGAATCCTGGTTTGCAAAAGACATTTTACAAAACAAAAAGCCCATCTCTCTGAAATTTGATCAATTAATATCCCAAATAATTCAATTGAATCGAACGTAGTTATAAGATGTTAGAGTTTGCAGGAACGTTAGAACATGGAATGTTAAATCATAATAACAATAACTCATACTTTGTAATTCTTTCAGAAGTGTAAAGCACTTTTCTCACCACAACTGTGGGAGGTAGGGTAGTGGCAAGTATTATTTTCTCCATTTAATAGATGAGGAAACTGAGACTTAGAGAGGTGAAGTCACTTGCCTGCAGCCATACAGCCAAAAAAAAAATTGGAATCCGATATTCAAACTCTTATCTTCTGACCCTAAGGCCAGTGCTCTTTCTGTTATTATCGAAATCCTTATCAGCAGAGCATTATGATTTCAGGCTCTTTTCCCTCTTTGCACAGGACATAGAATACTAAGTTTGGAAAGATTAGTATAGTATAGATTGTTAGATCATAGAACAGTAGAATGTAAGCCTGTTGAGGACAGTCACAGTTTTTCTTTTCATTTTTGTGTCTCCAGTACCTGGCATGGTACTCTGCACATACTTGATATTTGATAATGTTTGTTGAATTGAACAAAATATGAAAACTTTAAGAGATCTTTAACATAAACTGTTAGACTTAAGTTAAGCTGTTCGAACTTTAGAAGATTGCCTCTTAGAACTGAAAGGTATATTAGAACGCAGAGTGTTAGAGCCTGAAGGGACCCTAGGTCTTAGATTGCTATAATGTGAACTTTTATAGCTAGAAGAGGCCTAAGAACATAAAATGTTAAAACACAGAATATTTGGGCTGAAAAGATTCCTTAGTGATCAAGGGTTACATGGGTTTTAAGGATTAAACCAGTTATTTATTACACATATTGGAACTTGTAGTTATTTTATGTTTTTGGATTTTCAACAGATTTCTGACCTTATGTGAAAGATGTGCATAATATACTTCAAAAGAACTGCCCTTGTAAGAATTTTTTCTTAAGAAAATGTAGAAGGCACAACAATCTTATATAACTCCTCTTTCTTGATAAGCTTTCTAAGAAAATATCAATATGTTAATGCATTTAAAAAAAGGTCCTACACAATCAAGTAGTCTTTCCTATTGAAAATCGACTTGTAATTAATTGATAAGATCTGTAATAACTGTATTAGGTTTACTGCATTCATTCATAATTACAAAAATAATTAGTAAAACTTTACTCATGATTAGTGTTCCTTTAATGAATGCTAATTGAATTAAGAGAGAGATAGGATGCTTAAAATTACATATTAGGAAATTAGTCAGGCCACACTCATCAAAACTCCGTCTTTGGTGGTAGGATAGTATACAGATTTCAGGTCTATTATTTCTTTTTAAATGTAGTCCCCAGTAATTATAGTGCTTGGCACTTAGTTGTTTGGAACAAAGATATACTAGTAATCCATCTGGGGGATGGTTTCTATAAATAGCCTTGTAATAGGCATTTACATGTAACATTTTAACAGATATTAGTTATAAAGCTATTATATCCTATACTAAAACATCAGTAATTAATAATTTGGTCCTACACAGTTGTACTTTTTACAGCTTGTTTGTTCTGAGAGCAAAGATGGGAATTGAGTATGGTTGAAGCTCTCTTTGCGATGAGTAAGTCTCTAGTTAGATGCAACATTGCTTGTGTCTCACAGCCCTTTACAAAGGAACTGGGCTCTGTTCTTCTGCTCTTGGTTATGTGTATTTCCACTTTGACTCGCAGGTAATTTTTCTTTCCACTGGCACTGAAACAGAGGTTATAATGAAACCAACCATCTATAAGCATTTATAGAAACTATAAAAATTTTATGGAAATCTTTATATAGAAACTAACAGTGTTTCTCATATACAAGCAATGTAGAAACATGGCGCATTGGGAAAAATAACAAATAAAAAAGTGTTATATGGTCTGTGATTTTGGAATTTCAGGCCGGCCAGTTAGGCAAATTATGAAAATGTATATCATCTACATACCGAAAGAACGCCAAATACATAGCTTAGCATGGACTAATTGTGATAGAAATTGGCATTTTGGGGTTGGATTAATTGCTTAAATATGAAGTTTTTCGTCTGCTCAATCCAGGTATACTTCTTTGTCTTGTAATTACTCCAGAAAGTGGATGGGAAAATCTGATTAAACAGTAGCAGTGATAGTTTTTCAAAGCATTTTCTTGTTTTGTTTTGTTTTTGTGAAAAGATACAGAAAAATGTGGTTGTCTTGTTGTCTAAAAACAATTTAGATAAGACAAAAGCTAAACCTTTCCAGTTGCAACTGAATCTGTATACAGCTTCCCTGAAGAAGTTATTCAATAAATGATACTAATAATTACAATTGCCTCTATTTCTCTAGTGCTTTAAGTTTTGCAAAATGTTTTCCTTACAGCACTCCTGTAAGGTTAGTAGTATACGTTTTATTATTCCCATTTTAATATGAAAGAACTAAGGCTAAGAGAAGTTAATCTCAGTTACTTAAATTAAAAAAGTTAAATGCATAATGTTATAAAATTATATGTCACTTAGCCATAAGCATTTATTAAGTACTTACTGTTGGCTAACTGTTGTATTAAGGGCTGGGAATACAAAGAAAGGCAAAGGACAGGACCTGCTTGTACAATGAACTGCCATTGAAAGAACCCACATGCAATACCACGGAGGAAAATGTAAGCAAGTGATAACATTTGGTCAAATTCAAAAGGATGAGGGTAGGAGAAGGCTGTCTGTGTGTATCCCAAAAGGCAGACATCATGAAGACTAGACACAAAAGAGGGAAGAAGAGGAATAGCAGTAGAGAGACCCAGAAACTTCAAGTTCGGTT
The DNA here is from genome assembly GCA_028646595.1 of Phalanger gymnotis. Lineage (NCBI taxonomy): Eukaryota > Metazoa > Chordata > Mammalia > Diprotodontia > Phalangeridae > Phalanger > Phalanger gymnotis. The sequence goes on along the minus strand of CM053625.1, from coordinate 92,326,653 downwards.
TGCATACACACTGCACTGAGCTCTGTCTAAATTGGACCCCATCTAAGAGGATTTAATCATTGCCCTAATCAAGAGAGCCATCGCATGAAGCAGTTTCATTTAAGGTTCTTGGCTGTATGTGGAGGGTTGTCTGATCCCAGGACCTCGGGCACTATGTCACAGTGCGCTTACGGTCCTGTAGTCTCTCCAGTGGCTCTAAATGTACAGGAGAGGATAGTGCCATGGATGAGTAGTGAGCACCAGACTCGATGCTAGGAAGCCTTAGCCCAGATGCTACTCTTCTGGGCCCTGGCTGTGAGACCTTGGGCAAGTTCTTTACTTAAGGCTTCAATTGTGTTTTTTTTCTTTTTACCTGTAAAATAGGAATAATAAAATGCTGCCTATTCACAGGTTATTATGAAGAAGATGCTTTTTAGACTATAAAGCACTATGCAAATGGTAACTGTTATGTTAATATTAATATGAATATGATCAGTATTTTCATCAGTTAGCCTATGTTAAGCAACCCATTTAATGTGTAGCTAATATAGGCTTTTATCATCTACATAACAGCAGTAATGATAATAATAAATAATGATGTTGTGGTGCTTCCGTAAATCACATTTTCTATTAAAATTGCTTCAGGCCTTATTGGAAGTAACTAGATAAGAAGCAGTGTAGCATATGGCCCTGGAACCAGGAAGACCTGGGTTCAAATCCAGCCTCTAACACATTGGCTGCATGACCCTGGGCAAGTGTTTTAGATAGCTCTCTAACATTAAGTTACAGAGGTATTGGCAGTGAAACTTTCCTCCCCTATGAGTTCTTTTTGTTTTAGTGAAATCACAGGTTCAGTCCCTATCCTAACTAGATATTATTAATATTTGCTCTTATATAATCATGTCATTATGTTTTTTTCCTTTTCTTCCATGAAAACTTGAAAACCGGTTCTCTAAATAGTTATCATAGGCCTTGGTAATTTGGTGGAGTTAGACTTTCAGGTGGAACTAACCTTTTTTTCTCCTACATGTGTAGTAGAAAGTAAAAGTCCCAATCTCTGGGGCTCCCAAACCTCTGAGGTAGTCTTTGGTAAATAACAACGAAGGACTTTCTTCTTAATGAAGTTTCATCCAGTGGAGCTTTCAGTAGCTAAGATTGCCCAGGTGTGTGGTCATTTAGATGTTCAGATGGGGCTAGTGGGGATAGAGGTGCCTATACTTTTCTCAAAGCCTCATTGATAAAGTACTGATGTGTGTGGAGATTCCATTTTAGAGTTGGAACTGCTTGAGGAACTGGTCTGTAGAGCAGTAAAGAAGAAGCAGTGGTAGAAACTGGACAGTTCATCAAGAAGGAAGGAATTCTGGGTCTCTTGGTAGCTCCTTGTATATCCTTCTGCACTTTACCTTTCTTGGCCTCAGTTTTCTAATCTGTAAAAAGATGTGCTGAGATCCCTTCTAGGCATGAAAAGTTTATTCTAAAGTCTCTGAGCCAAACTCATGTTCTAAGGTTCATTCTAGTTCTCAGAATTTATGTTCTTTGGTTCTTTCTAGCTTTGAAACTCTTCAAGTCTACTTCAAGTTTTTCCTGCATTATTTAGTGTGTTATTTAGTTGCTTTGTCAGTGCTTCTAAGGACCTGTCCATTTTTCTGATAGACAGTAGGTTTATGCTTCTAAAATTCCTTGCAGTATAAATCAATAGCAATTTTAGCTCCATTTCTCTAGTGGTTTACAACTTAAGAAGTACTTGCCACAAAATCCTGCTAAGTATGCAGATAGTATTATCGCTGTTATAGAGGAGGAAAAGTTTGCCCACATGTTCAGTCAGAAAGTAGGATTTGAGCCTAGGTTTCCTGTTCTTTTCATTGGTCTCAGAATTTTCATTTAGTAGAATATTTTTAGTTTAACTATTTCTGATAATCATCTCTTAATTCCTGTGACTCAATTTTTCTTTTACTTTTGAAGAGTTTTTGTTTGGAATAGAGATTTGACCATTGTATTTGACTGTAAAGGACAGAACCGTGTTAGAAACCAGGTTTCCTGATTCCCAGTTCAGTTTAAATACACATATACCAAGATGTATCTGAATTCATTGGACTCTAAGGGGATTTAATCATTGTACTATCAAGGGATCCATCCTAGTAGGCAATTTAATTTCTAAGGGGTATAAGATGGTATAGCATTGAATGATTTCTAGGATAGTATTATAGAGTTGTTTAAATATCCCCATCAAGAAATCATTCAGCTTTTCCTTAAAGGTCGTCAGTGATAAGGAATTTACAGCTTGGCATTTTTGCCCTGTGACTGTTGGCAAGTCATTTTTTCTTTTGAGGTTTGATTTCTTCATTTTTTTTTAAAGGTTAAAAATGCCTGTATTATTTGTCTCATGAGGTTGCAATGAAGATTAAGTGAGATAACATGTGCAAAACACTTTAAACTGTAGCTGCTTCTTTTATTACCATTTACAAATAAAGTGACCTGATGTGCTCAAAGGTTAGTAAAGTGTCAGAGTCAAGATTCATATGCAGGTCTTCTAACTCTGAATCTGGTGTTCTTTCCATTATTATCACTAATGTAAAATGGTAATCCCTGTGTCTATTTAGCTTTTTATTAGGACCATATAAAGCTGTGATTTCTTCCTAAGTGATTTCGCAGACCTCAGAAAGATTTCTGGACAATTGTTACTTGATAAATCCACTTAACACTCTTCCTTTGTCTGCGGATTTTACACGTACACACACACACACACACACACACACGCGTGCGCGCGCACTCACACATGGGTCATAAGTGTCAGAAAATCTTAATTAATGTGTTCATTGGGGGACACTACATTTTAGGAAGGACTTTGACAAGCTAGAGGATGCTCATAGCAAGGCCACCTGGATAAGCGATGTCTTTAAGTATAACATTTCTTTCTCCTTGCTGAATTTTATCTTCTTCTTCCTCTACTTTGTCTTAAGAAATACCTTGGGAGCACCTCTTTATGTGCTTATACAACCATTTATTATATAACATGAGGATTGGTTGGAGGGACTAGGAATGTTTAGGTTATAAAAGAGAAGAATTATGGAAACATAACATCTCTAAACATTTGAAAGGTGGTCTTGGTCATTCTGTTTGGCCCAGATGGCAGAACTCAGAGCATTTGGTGGAAATTGTAGAAAGGGAAATTTAGGTTCGATATAAGGAAAAATCTTCTTGTATTTATTTGGTTTATATTTTGTGTGTACACACACACACACACACACACACACAAACGCACACACACAAACACACACACACGTTTTGTTTCGTCTGCTAGGAGGTTAACTCCTTGACCTCAGAGACTATTTCAGTCTTGTGTTTGAATTTTAAGTGTCTAACAGAGGGGCAGGCATATAGTAGGTGCTTAGCAAATCTTGCTTATCAATCAATATATTTTCTTTCATTTATATCATTAGGCTGTATGTCCAATAATGGGATCACTGGATCAAAGGATACAAGCAGTTTAGTGAGTTGGGGTTTTTTGGGGGGCTGTGTAATTTTCAATTGAATTCCATAATGATTGTCCTAATTAATAGCCCCACCAACACTCTATTAGTGTGATTTTTTTTTTCTTACAGGTTTTCTAGCATTGCCTATTTCTTCTTTTGTCAACATTGCTAATTTCATGAGTATGAGGTAATCAAATTTATCATTCCAAAGAAAGAATACCTATAATGGTCATGCATCATTGAATTTGAGAATTTGCATGTATAAAAATTTAGAAATTTAGTTATAGGTCCTGTTGTTCCTATAGCTTAAGTCAAGTCAGTCATTAAGCATTTATTAAGTGCCTGCTGTGTGCCAGTCACTGTGCTAAGTACAAGGGATACAAACAAAGGAAAAAGACAGTCCCTACTCTCAAGCAATTCACTAATTGAGCCCCTTAGACAGTGGTATGTGGGATAGGATATGCAAACAACACAACTTTGTGTTGTCCTACAAACATGTAGGATAAATTGGAGATAACCAGTAGATGGAAGGCATTTGCATTAAAGGGTGTTAGGAAAAGTGTCTCACAGAAAATGAGATTTTAGCTGAGACTTGAAGGAAACTAGGGAAGGTATAGATGTGGAGGGAGGGTATTCCAAACATGGACCAATGGATATGAAAATGCCCAGAACTGAGAAATGCGTTGTCTTGTTCAAGGAGTAGCAAGGAGATCTGTGTCACTGGATCACAAAATACATTGGAGGGGGGAGGAGTAGAAAGTGTGAGAAAACTGGAAAGGTATAGAATGGGGCTAAATTGTGGAGCTCTTTAAATACCAAACAAGATTTTATGTATGATCCTGGAGGAGAAAGAGAACCACTGGAATTCGTAGAGTTCATTGAATACGGGAGTGACATGATCACATCTGTGCTTTGGGGAGATTAATTTGACAATTGAATGGGTTGGAGTAGAGAGAGATTTCAGGCTATTGGCAATGTTCTAAGAATGACGTGATGAAAGCCTGTACCATGGTGGTAATGGCATCACAGGATAGACGGGGTATTTATGAAAGATATTAGGAAGGTAAAGTATACAGGCCTTGGCGGTAGAGCGAATGTGGGAGGTTAGAGAGAATGAGGAATTGAGGATGACATCTGAGAGTTAATCCTAGGGGGACTCAGTAATAGAGAAGTTAGGAAGGGGGAATGGTCAAGGGGAAAAGATAATCATGGGTTCCTGGGGACATCATGTTTGTTTCACTCTTTTAACTTTAATTTCTTTGGTTCTGTACTGCAGAGCTGAATTTCTTCTGGTTACCATAACTTTAAACTGATCTTGTGTGTTCAGTTATGTCCTGGACTTGGAGTCTGGAAGAGCTGTGTCGTTTCCCATCTCAGACATTTACTGGTTATGTCTGGGCACAGTCATTTAACCTTTGTCTCAACTTCCTCATCTGTACAATGTAGGGGCTGCACTTTGTAGCTGCTAATGTCCTGTCCACTCTTAATCTGTGCTCATAGAATCCTATAATATAGTATGAGACATTTTTTTTTGTACAGGTAGGAACAGCGTTCTATGTAGAGAGAACCTGGGAGATATCACATTGGTGCATATGTAAACTTCACTCCTCCTATACCCCTCATATTGGCTTGTACAAAACCTGTACTCTCCTTACAGTTATTCTCTTAATAAGAGAACAGTGACAAATGTTATAGAGAGGGAGAGGACAGTGATAGTAAATATGTAAAATATCTGTATTCGTATTAAGGGAAATATTTTAAAAACATTTCATAGTAAATTTATTTGAGTTTTATGTTAATTTCATCTGAGTACCTTTTTTTTTGTATACCTCTGGTCTAAAGTATTCCTCTGATGTTTCATCATGAAATGAAAGTGATTCTGAGTTCTTGAAGTCTTGGAGTGCTTCAGCCCGTGTGTTGATTCTCCTTTATAATGGAATAGATACATAAACTCAGGATTGAAGACCTGTCATGCATACTGCACTGTTTGTCATGGTTTCCCAACATTAATGTGCATGGCAGATGAGTCAGGTATAATAATATCATTGGCCTATTAAAGAAAAATGTTGAGCTTACCAATCAATATTTTGTACTGCAAGAATACCATGCTGGCCTACCCAGAGTTTGTCATGTCACCAAAGGCAGGCTTTAGTGAATTTAGCTGACCAGTGAAACTATGGCTATGTGTCTCCAAAGAACAGGCCTCTATGGTTCTACTTTAATCCTTATTCCATGTCTATGTTGCATAGCCATGACTAGGAACAGTACATGTTCCTTGAATTTCTATCTGTACCATGCAGCTTAGTCAACCGCTTAAAGCCACAAGTCTAGGGAGAATGGGGGGGGGATGTTCATAATACCATATAATTCATGAATGTGGAAGCAATGTATTATTAGCCTGAAAAGGTAGATTGAAGTCAGGTTATGGAAGACTTTAAAGGCCAGAGGAATTCATTCTAGAGATTATAAGAAGCCACTGCTATTTATTGAGCATGAGAGTAACTTGGTTAGATGTATTTTAGGAATACCCCTTTGGCAGCTATGTGAAGGTTGGATTGGAGAGGGCAGAGACTAGAGCAGGGAGACCAATTAAGAAACTATCGTAGTTGTCCAGGTGAGAGATGAGGAAAGTCTGAAAAATTGTCATCAATAATATGCTTCAGAGAAGTTAAGGAGCTTGAGGCTTGAGAAAAAGACCATTGGATTTGAATATTAAGAGGTCATTGTTAACATTGGAGAGGGCATTTTCAGTTAACTCATGAGGTAGAAAACCAAATTGACAGGAGCTCAGGAGTGAGAGGGGAGGAAGTGAACATTAAGAGATAGACAACTTTTCCCAAGAGTTTGGTTGTAAAAAGAAGAGAAATTGAGGTTGATAGATTGAGAAGAAGTGAAAAAGTTACATGAGGGTTTTTTTTTTGAAGATAGAGAGTATTCAGGCAGTAGTGAATGAGTACTACATAGGGAAAGATTGAACATTATTTAGAAAGGGGATGATTTCAGAATCAGTCTGCTACATAAGACAGAAAGGGGTGGATTTAAGGGTATAAGTAAACAGTTTGGCCTTAGAGAGGAGAAGAGCCATCTCTTCATCAGAGATGAATTAAGGAGTAGAGAAAGGGGGGGTGGTGTCAAGTAGTCTTGATGTCTATAAAAGGTGAAAAGAAACAGCTCTTAATGAATGATTTCAGTTTTCTCAGTAAAATTTGAAGCCAGTTTCTCTGTTGAGATGGTGGTGGCAACCTTGAGAACAAAAGAAAAGGTTTAGAATAGTGATTAGTACTGTAGAGAATCATTTTGGGAGGAATACAAGGGTTGCCTTGCTGCAGTGAATGCCCAGTTGAGATTAGAAAACAAAATTGTAGTGTACCCAGGAAATGTATTCTGGGGCTTCTTTATATACTATTTAGCAGCTTTGGAATAGGACCAGGAGATGGAGATGATAGAGAGTAATCCAGGGTTTTGGTTTGGCAAGGATAGAATAGGGCAGTGGCACAAATGGGCAAGGAATTTAAGAGCAGAGGAAGGTGTCATGTTGAGTGGGCTAACTATGAGAGCGAGATTGGAAAAGGATGAAAGTGAAATCAAGGTAGGCCTGAGAACCTGGATAAATATTGAGGGGTGGAGGGACAGGAGGTCTCGGTGAAGATGAAGAATTGGTGGAAGAGTGAGGCATAGGGAGAGATGGAATAATGTTATTATCAAATAAAGGAATTTCAGAGTTCTTGATGATGAAAGTATAACACTTGTGGGTGATAGCAGTATTTTAAAGGTGTGACCTTCCCTGTATATGACTGAAGTGAAACAAAGGAGTAGGCATGTGAGTTGAGGTTGAGGAAGTACAGAGCCAGGATGCTAGAAGAGACTCCTAAAATAAATGTAGGGACTAAGGTGGAGAAATAGTATAGGTAAGAGTGAGGCCAAGATAGTTAGGGATTAGAAGGTTTTCACTTTAATAGCTAGGAATTCTATCACGGGGATTGAAAAGGAGTAAGAGGTAGGAATTGCAATTCCATACCTCTTACCTGTGGTTCCCTCAGTGATTCCTGTGAAAGATAGTGGACCACTTATCTTTCAGATTGTACGGAAGAAGAAAAATGAGGATTGGTATTAGTGAATCTGAACATTAGGTTGATTGGGTGGCTGGGTGACTCAATGGATAGGGCACTGGCCTGGAGTCAGGAGAACCTGAGTTCAAATCTAGCCTCAGATGCTTGCTAGCTGTGTGACCCTGGGCAAATCACTGTTTGCCTCGGTTCCTCATCTATAAAATAAACTGGAGAAGGAAATGGCAAACCACTCTGGTAGCTTAGCTAAGAAAGTCCCCAATGGAGTCACTGAGAACTGGACACGGCTGAAATGACTCAATGACAACAGAGATTAGGTCCTGGTAGTAAGAGGTCTAGTACTTCAGGCTTTGATCTTGGCTAAATTATTGAGATAGAAGTCAGTTGCTGGAGTCTCTGGCCTTGGGGCAGCAACCTGGTGCTTGGGTCCCTGATTCTAGAGGTGTAATGTCTGATGCACAAGGCTCAGTTGTTGCACCCTTTGACTAATCTTTATTCAGCTACTGTTTGAAGACCTTTAGTGAGGGGGAATACATTACCTCTTGAGGCAACTTACTTTACTGGGACAGCTCAAATTGTTTAGGAGGTTTTTCCTTTTCTAAAAATTCTACTCAAATCATCTTCCGCTGAGGTCATGCAGAAATCTAGATCCTCTTCTACGTGATAGAGTTTCAGATACTTAAATAGAGCGATCATGTTTCTTCTCTCACCTTCACTTTAGTTTTAGCCAAACATTCCTAGTTCATCATTTGATCTTCATGTTAAATTTTCAAGGGTCACCCTTCTTCAAAGGTTCTTAACTTATTAATGTCTTTCCTAATATGTGACACCTAGAAGTGAACAAAATTCTTCAGAAATGGTCTGACTATGGCAGAGACCATAACAAGACTATCACTTCCTTAGTCCTGGACTCCTTGACTGTGTCTTCTTGTAGCCCAATATTGTTAACTGTTTTTGTATGCCATATCACGGTGACAATTCATATTGAACACTCTACTAAAAATCTTAGATCTTTTCAGATGAACTGTTCTTTATCCATGTCTTCTCATCTCTTACTTGTGAAGTTGATTATTTGAACTTGAGTAAGGCTTTATATTTACTCTTGCAGGGGCGGGGAACCTACAGCCTTCTAGGTCCTTGGGCGTATGTAGCCTTTTGACTGAGTCCAAGTTTTACAGAACAAATCTTTTTATTAAGGGGATTTGTTCTATGAAATTTGGGTTCAGTCAGAAGACCTCACTTGAGGGCCTAGAGGGCCACATGTGACCTTGAGACAAAAAAATTTCCCTCCCCTGGAACATTTGGCATACTGTGCCTTGCACATAGTAGATGTTCAATAAATATTTGTGAATAAAATTAAATTTAATGTTATTAGATTTGGCCCACTATTCTATCTTACTGAAATATTTTTAGATCTTAACTGTCTTTCAGTGTGTTACCTATCCCTTCTACCTTTGTGTCAGGCAAAAATTAAAAAAGCAAATCACATATACTTTTCTCTAATTCATTGATAAAAACGTCTAGTAGTTTAGGTCCAAGCACAGATCCTAGAAACTGCCGTTAGAGATATCCTTCCTAGTTTATAGTCAACCATTAAACACTGCTGTCTTTATCTGGCTATTCATGTAATTCTAATGGTATTATCATCCAGCCCATGACTTTATCTTCTCAGTAAGAATAGCATGAGAATCTTTGTTTTGTACTTTGCTAAAATCTAAACTCACGTGCTTTATAGAACTACAGGGAGACAAATAATTTGACAGACATTCACTGTTTATAGTTGGGCCATTTCCAGTATGATAAAAATGACAGTATTTCCTAAGTTAAATTACATGTTATCTATATATTATTTGATCTTTTATCAAATTACTAAGGATATGCTTTTTGGAACTAGACAAAATTTCATTTGAAGCAATAAAAAGTCTGGAATTTTAAGGAAATAATGGGGAAAAATATGAATAAAAGGGACATAGCATCAGATAGTGCACTATATTAAAGATCAGTAGTTACTAAAACTGTTTGGTCCTGACTAAAAACAGAGAAGTACATAAGTGGAAGAGACTAGATAAACTCAAACCAAAAGCAATTAAAAACAGTAGTCCATTGTTTTAAAACAAAAATAAAAATAAGAATATAAACTATTTGGGCAATAACTCCCCTTTTGTAAGAAATTGCTCTGGGAAAAGTAGAAAGTAATTTTGCATTAAGAACACTTTACAGTATATTCCATAATAAGATCAAAATACTCCTTTTATGTAAAGGAAGAAGGTTAAACTATAAAAACAGGGAAGAATAGTATTAAGTACCTTTCACAATTGTGAATTCTTTTTTTTTTTTTTT
>CM053625.1:92260399-92316294 GCA_028646595.1 Phalanger gymnotis | reverse complement strand
TGGCCATGTTCCCAGCCAACTTACTTGACCCTTGAGTTTTTCAGTGGGGTATAACTGCTTGTAGACTAAAGAGTTCTATGTTCCACGCTTGGGAGGATGTGCCAGCTCTGCCATACTGGCACTCCTTCCCCAAGAACCCCCAACCTGGACTGGACTTAGATCTTCAGCAGGCTCTTCACTCCTGCTCTGATCAGCCACTTAATTCATCCCACCAGGTGCACTGCAGCTGTAGTTCTGAAGCTGCCCCACCTCCGCTGCCCCTGGGGCGGTGGCTGAAGTGCAAACTCTATCCCTGTCCCCAGCAGCTTTTCCCACTAACCTACTCTGTTGTCTTTGGTGCTTGTGGGTTGAGAAGTCTGGTAACTGCTGCAGTTCACTGATCCTGGGCGCTAGGGCACTCTCCGCCCGGCTCCTGGTCTGGTTGGTCCATGCCGCCCACGCTGGGCTCTGCTGACATCTGTTCTGCTCCCAGGTCCGTGTGGGATAGACCTTACCCAGAGACCATCCAGGCTGTCCTGGGCTGGAGCCCTGCTTCCTTCTGCTATTTTGTGGGTTCTGCAGTTCTAGAATTGGTTTAGAGCCATTTTTTATATTTTTTTGGAGGGACTTGGTGGGGAGCTCACACTAGTCCCTGCTCTCCAGCCGCCATCTTGGCTCCATCCCCAACCATTTCATTTCTATGTACGTAGGATATGTATCCATGTATATATGCCTTCATGGTCTGTGGCTTAAAAAAAAACAAAACAAAACATCCTTTGGTAACGGCACTTTTGATCATGAACTTCTTTCAGTTTAAATGAGTGGTCCTCAAGCCATAGACATGGTGGATCTCCAGTCTGTCTCAAAAGTCTTTCTTGTTTTTCCAGCAGGTCAGACCTGCTAGAGTTTATGTTTGCCAATATTACCATCACAGATATATTTTCCCCTCCTTGACAAGGTGGCATATTAGAATAAAATGTTAGTAAGACAACTGTTCTATTATAAAACCTAAGAGTAAATAGGAGGAGATGTAGATTAATATATCATGATGGTATTCATTTTTGGCACCTAGGGACCTTTATTAACACGTCTTGTTAGATGATGATTTTTAGTGCCTTACTGGGAAGTACATTGGATAATTTGTGTAAACCATGCTGTACAGATTCCTTATTTTAGCACTAAGACTTACAAAGGCTTCTTTTAGCGGTCCTTTAATTTCGTACTTATGTATGTGACATAGCCTGTGGCTGTGATAGCTACTGTGAATCTGCAGTTGTTTGGGGATGAAAGGAGGAGGCAGCTGGAAACTCAGTAGCTACATCTAGCTGTCTACCTAGAGAAGGCCTTGATTTGGAGTTTATCTAAACAAGCCCCACTAATCCGAGCTATCTAGGGGGATCTACTGTCAAAACACGCAGCGTGGCCCTAAGGCAAACACAGCCTCACTGAAATGAATTCAGGGGCTTCCAATACTCCAATGACTACATACTGGAGGCTCTCTCTTTTTTTTCCCCCCTGAAAGAGGGTAAGAGAGGTAAAATTTGCATAATGCCTTTTCATTGGAAACTTTTGGAAAGCTGACAGAGCCCCAGCTTATAGATCTGTATCCACAATACAGAGTGTATAGGAGAATCCTTGAATGACCTAACCATATTGAAAGAAAATATAAAAGCGCCCAAGTATAGCCAAGTGAGAGAGGAAAAGAGGCTGATGCATTGTCTAACATCTGCTCCACTTCTCGTTAGTTTTGTTCTTTGCTATTCTATGTGGACTTTGGAGAAACCTAAGACAGCCGAACATGAATCCTATAATCTTCCTTGTGAATATTTATGCAGCATGGCGGGGCCCCTAAGCTGTCCTTGGCGTTTTCCGACTTCCCCCTCTCATTTCCATGCCCTCAAATGAGGCCAGCATTTCAAAAGCTAAATAAATGTTTGTGAATGTTTATAAAAGATTTGCATAAATTTGGCCCTGTTTGAGAAAGATCACTTTTTTTCTCTTATGCCGGTGGGGGGGGGATTTTTTTTTTTTAGGGTTCTCTCCCTACCTCCTTACCCCCTTGTCTTGACAACAAAGTCTTGCCTACCAGAACAATGATTGCTGATTAAGTGGGTCTGCCATTGGGACTGAATAGGGCTTTCGAAATGCTGGGTTAAGAAAGGCCTATCATCTGAAGGCAGAATTATAGAATTTGGAAAATGTTATCCCATGTAGACACTTAAATCTATTTTTTAGTGCCATGTAATTATGTTAGACAAAGAGTTCTCAGGAGTTGTAGAGCACTATAGCCACTCATGGTTTAAACAAATCTCCCTTGGGTAGTAGATTTTAATAACCGGGAAGTTCAAATAATTCATAATAATCCTTTTCTTTTCTAAAGTTGAGTAAGCTTCAAAATAATTGTTAGCCTTTGTGGTTCTTTGGGATCCCTAGTTCACTAGTAGTGTACATTCACATGGTGACTTTTGGCCATGAAATTAGCTCCGATCTTATAATTATATTGTGTTTCCCTGTTTCAGGCATTCAGACACAGCCAGATGAGAAAATACATTGGACAAATAAAAATTGTATGAAATATAATCAAGAACTTATATTTAGAATACTTCTATCCTATCCCTATGGCTGTAGCAGATATTTGCATTTGCTAAATGTATTTTTAAAAATTAGAATGGTTTTTGTGGGGCTGTGGGAGATGTTGTAGATAGAAGTGTTAATTTCATTGGGGAACTTGGCACTAGCAAAGTGGTAGCAGTTTGTCCTGTTAGTACTTTGGTTGTACTGGTTTAAAGGTTTAAGTTGTCATTAAACCAACAACTCCAGCTACTTTCTCTGACACGATTTTTTTTTTCATCACATCTGCTAGGCCTGGGTCCCAGGAGGAGCCTTAGAGAGCAGTGAATTCAACACGGGACCATTATCGACTGCTTTTTCGTATGTGGTGAAAGGGCTCAGACCTCAGGGAGGCTTGGAGCCTCCTCCCGTGTAATGTCCAAGTCAGATTTGAAGGACTGGTGGCAGGAAAGCTTTGGCCTTGGGGTGTGAATTCTAAGAAATGGAGGCACAATTAAGTTTAAAAAATTCAAGGACTTTGAGCTTGGTAATGAAAGATTTTTTTTTTTGAAAGACTAATGTGAGCAGAAAAGTTGCCCATCTGTGCACAATTTTGTGTGCATTTAAAATATTTAAATTCTGACAGCTTTTAATATGCTTACAAAATAGTATTTTCATCAATGCTCTTTTTCTTTGGAATGGAGGGAGAAGTAACTAAATAGTATTAATGTAGAGCAAGTGAGTTCTTCACTGAAATACTGTTGTTTTGTTATTTGAGTCCTTGTCTTAATGTGATCTGTTTTCATTTTGTGTTGTTTTAAAATTCATTTTCTGTTTCCTCAAGCATTCCTAACTAATATTTACATTATGTTAAAAATAGCATCCATTTAAGCAAAATTTTAGAAATATGTATAGGTCACAATATATTGAGAGTTACACTTCATTACTGTTTTGTAAGGATGTTCAGCTCAATGACTTACATTACTGATATCCTTGATGCAGATTGTAAGCACTTAGAACAATACTTCATGGATCTATGATTTCATAAACATGTGTGCCCATTCCACCAACACAGACCACAATTCTCTCACATCCTAGACAATTTTGAGTTGCAGTTGCAAAATAAAACATTACTTATTAATTTTTGAAGCACTCTGAAACAATCTTAAGATTTTTTGTATTTAATAATGGCTATAAATTTCAATTTCCCCCTTTTTTAGCCCTTCTATTCAAAATTCTAAATCAATAAAAAGAAACAATAGAAGTTGTACCATGAAATTCTTTGTTTTTAACATTTTGGTTAACAAAGAAAAGAGAAAAAGATGAAATGAGTTTTCTTTTTTCTAAATAAAAAAAACTTTAGTTTTCTCTGTTAAATTTTTTGGTGGGGATTTATAAGATATAGTCATTGGATTATAGCATGATAAATTTAGAGCTGGAAGGGCCCTAGTTCGACTGCTTAATTTTATAGATGAGAAAACCGAGGTCATGAGAATTTATAGGACTTGCTGAAAGTCAAACAGATAGTAACTAAGCAGCTTTGGGCCCAATGTCTCTGACTCCAAATCCTTTCCATGAGTCTGTTCTGTTTGGCCCTATTTTTAATAGGAATTTTACATGTAGATGCTTATTAAAGTGTAAGATTTTTTTATAATCAAGAACTATAGTTTCATGTTCAAATCCATAGAATTATTGTGTGTTAGAACTAGAAGGAACCTTAGAACAGACTCTTTGTTGGGGAGGGTCCTTAGAGATCTGCTAGCACAACCCCCTCATGTTATAGATCAAAGAAACTGAGGCTGGGAATCATAGCACTGTTTACATTATTTCTATTCTAATTAGTGCCTGTAGAACAAGTCCTTGACACTATTCAGAAAAGTTGTAAGAGACTTTAAACATATTGTTGGAAATATACCTTCTTCCTTAAGAGGCAGTATGTCAGTAGAATTAATAAAAAATTTGGCAGGAACTTTAAGTTTAGTTGAAGGGTTGAGCTATAAAATTGCTTATTTGATCAATACTTTTTCCTTACAGAAGAGATAGTTTGGTACATAACTATAATGTAGATTTTGAATTTAATTAGGTATTTCAAATCATTTACTTATTCAATAAATATTTATTAAGTGCATTCTGTGTTCCAGGCACTTATGATTGGCACCAGGAATACACAGACAAAAATGAAATAGCCCCTCTTTTCAAAGAGTTCATATTTCCATAGCTCTGTCTAATTTACAAAGTGCAAAGATCACTAGAACTCTGTGAGCTACATAGAGCAAATATTATTAGCTCTATGCTATATATGGAAAAATTGAGGCACAGAGAGTGAATTGCCCAAGTCACACAACTATAAGCATCAAAACCAAGTCCCCTGACTCCAAGTCCTGTATTTATTCCACTGTACTATGCTTAAATTGGAGTAAAAAAATGTTCTTCCTGTTTTTATACTTAGGAAATTACTGTTCTTCAGTATCCTTGGTGATAATTAAAATTTAAAGAACCTCTAATTTATACTGCTACATAGGTATCTATTGATCAATATTTTAAACTTCTGTTAAATTCAAAATAGTGCCCCCTTTTTAAAGTAGAAATGACTAAAGTAGACGTTTCTAAATAAAATGTATTTATTTTTTATTTTGCTTTTAAGGCAATCAATTGACTTAAAGATAGCTTTCTTTTCTTTTTAGTTGTTTATACACATTACAAGTATAAGACCTTGAGGGTCAGTATATCTTTATGCCTATTTGAATAGAAAAAAATTTTACAGGTTGGAATATAGCATTTCAGGGCTTAGAATTGTGATCTACATAGTAGTGCATCTTCGTTTTAAAAAGAGTGAGATAATTAAATCTCTTTTTGTCTCTCTTCTGTTGATCTATCGATCTATCCATTTGAATCCCGAGAATATAGAGTATTAGAGCTGGAAGGTGACTTTAGATCATAAAATCTTAGAAAATAGGGCATAGAATATTAAAAATGGAAGGGGTCCTAAAGCATAGATTGTTATAACGTTGTTTCTTCCTTTTGTGGACAAAAAGAACCTGTCTGCATTTCCCATCAGCCTTCCTTGTATTGTGTCCTGATAGAAGATCACTTTTCCAATAAGCCATAAAGAAACACATTTTGCTTTCTGGCATGATCATTACCATCTTGTTTGTACATTGATCTCAAATATTTTTCTTTTTCTTTTGAACTGTTAATAACTTGCTGAAATTTCTTAAATATCAACTCTTGATTTTTTTTAGAGAGGACACAGAAAAATCAAACTTTTTAAAAAGGAGTTTAATCATGGTATTGTGCTTGTGTGGTGTATGCATGCATGCATATGTGTGAATGTTCAAATATACATGTAGGGAAACGTGTGTGCTCTCTAGCTGCCAAACTCACTTATTTTTTGTTTATCAGTTTCAATAAAGCAAAGCAAATAAAGAAAGTACATGTTAATAATGTTGATAGCCCTTACAGGATCTCCCTTCCCCCTTTCAGGATGAAATAGTATAGCTTTCTCATTATTAATGATCCTAATTAACTTCAGTGAATCTAGCCTTCAAAGTTTTGCTTCCAGACAGGACTCTGTAATGGTGTAAAAATTATAAATTTAAAACCCTTCACCTAGTTTTGTGGCTAGATGAGAGAAGCATCCTTCTAGAAGGAAGAATAGAGTTTAGTGCCCTGTTTCCCACCTTTTCAAGACTATAATGACCTCACTTGCTGATTCCTTTGCCCAGATAATTGGGGAGAATGCAAAGTCGAGTGAGAAATCATCTTGAGAGATATGTGTGTCCCATTTGCAAATGTACTAACTGCTGGATGATGGATTACATTCTCAGTTGCTTGAGGTTTGGTGTGTGAATTTGTTTCATTCCTTTCATTATTCTGTGGAAGTAGCAGTTTTCATAGAACTGTGGGATTTCAGGGTTCGAAGGGGTCTTAAAGATCATCTAGTTCTGCTGCCAAAGCCAGTGTGGCATAGGGGAAGAGTACTGAATTTGCAGTTAGAGGATCTGGCTTTGACGCTCACCTCTGACAGTTATTACCTGGGTGATCTTAGGAAAGTCATTTAACATTTCTGCCTTCAGTTTCTTCATCTGTAAAATGAGGGAGTTGGACTAGATGACCTTTGATTTTATGACCTGTACATGAAGCAGGAATGCTCTCTGCAACCTTCCTGATAAGTAAGTATTCATCTAACCACTGCTGAGGGTGGGGTATCCACTAACTCTTAAGGCATCTTATTTTAGTTTTGGACATTTCTAGTTATTAAGAAATTATTTTTACATTGAATCAAAATCTGTTTCTTTTGTACATTCTTTCTTACATTAAAGCGGATTAGCACATTAAATACTCAAGGATGGTGATCATTTAGTTTCCTCATACATAAGATGAAAGAGTTGGGCTGGATTCTATAATCCTACTTTCTCCCAAGTTTTCTCTATGCTAGATATCCCTAATGTTTTCAACCAGTCCACATATGGCCATGTTTTCAAGACCTTTCACCATCTTCATTGATCTCTCTTGGACAAAGTGTCCAGCTTGTTATTGTTCTTCTTAAAGTGTGGTACCCAGAACTAGATAATGTACTTTAGATGTGATTTAACTAGGGTAAAGGATAGGAACATTGTTATTGCTTCCCTTGTTCTGGAAGCTATACTTCTGTTATTGTATTCTAATATCACATTAGTTTTTTAGGTTGATACATCATACTCTTGACACATCAAATTTTATTGTAATAAATACATAGTTTAAAGACAATGTATTAGCACAATAATTGACACCAAAAATCTGCATTTAAGTCCTTGTTCTGCTGCTCAGTGACTGTGGGCAAGCCACTTCACCTGTGTAGATTTCAGTTTCCTCAACTGTATAATATAAATGATACCTGTACTACTTATCTCCAGGGAAATATCATGAGGAAAGGGTATAAATAGTAAAGCGCCTCATAGAAATGTGAGTTGGTGTTACTTGGAAATCTTCCCTTTTTTCCCCCTTCTCTCTCTTTGCTTCCTGTTCTGGCTTCTTCCCACTTCAATGATTGTCTGTTTTGGTGGAGGAGGCCCTTTTGGAAATTGCCTATTTCATAAATTGTCTTGTGACACAAAGGGGTTGAACACTGTATCCTTGTCTCATTTATTTTGAAAACTTTGCTATGGAACTCAACTTAATCAATGAGCCCACTGTTGTCTCCGATAAGTTATGTGTTGGCCGTATTGATTGAGGGGGATTTTAGCAAACCCGTGCGGGGTTTATAATGTCAGCAGTGTTTTGATTATGAAAAGAGTTGGAACCTGGGGACATGGAACCAGGTGGTGTATGTCCTAAAGCCAGTAGTGACATGGTGGGCTGCCTTCCCCTTGGGATCTAGTTCATGCACTGCACTTTAACTATGGTGACTGGAAGCTATAGATTCACTTTTTTTTTTTTGGCTCATTAAAATGTTAAGAAATCAAACTGCACATAAAAAAAGCCTTGGGAAAATATAAATTCTGGGATTGCTCCTGGAAACTGGAGGATGCTCCTTTGCTCACACTGCCTCTCCCCACCTCCCCACCCCCGACAATGGGTTCATTTCCATTTCCTCTGTGTAGCACGTAGGACCATAACATGTTAGAGCTAACAGAAGTCCTGTATTCTAACCCCTTCGTTTTACAAATAGGGGAATTGAGTCTCATAGAGGGGAAGCGATTTGACAACAGCTGCAAAACTAGCAAAATTCCAGTCTTGGGCTTTTGACTCCCAATTCAGTTTTCTTTCCACTCTACCACACCGCTCAAAGACACAGGTTTTATAAAAAGGAATACATGTAATTGGTTGATAGAGAACATTTTCTAAGCAAAACAATCAATGAAGTAGCTTAGAGACTGTATCACATGGAAAGCAGAGCTTTGGTGTCTTATTTGAAGAGTAGCATTTTTCATATGAAAGTGATGTCATATTTTCTGGAGGGGGAAGGATGAGAAAGATATTCATTCAGTGATTTAGTCTTGCCTCCGACCCTAACAATTTATGTACTTGGGCCTTTTATTTTCATTCCCTGGGCCTATGCCCCCTTCTGTGTGAAATCAGGGTATTAGACTGGATGATCTCTAAGTTCTCTTCTATCCATGGCATTTACTCCATGGTCTCAGATTCCTTTTCTGCTCTGAGGTCCCATCTGTTAACATTATTATCCTGTTTAACAGGAAACACAAAATATACTTTAGAGTAAGCACTCTTTTTCTTTTTGTGATATAATGATGACAGCTACTTATATATACATATATGTATATATACTCATATATATGAGTGTATATGTATAATTTCCAGTTTACTATCCATTAAACAAAAAGGACTTTGAAACTGCTGACCAAACTAAAAGCTCACTTCTTGGCTGAAAGAGTGATTTCTTAGTGAGATTGAATGAGAGCTCATCCATATAGGTAGATACTCCCTCCATCCTCGTTAATTGTACCCTATTCTCTGCAGTCTTCATCCTTGTTCTCTCTAAAATCCTCTATAGAGCATCTACTCATCTCCTGGACACCTTCATCTTTTTTTTTTTAAATTTTGTGGGGACTTTGATTTGTTCCTATGTTATCCTGTATTCTCCCTATATAATGACCCCATCTCCTTCTCTGGTCATTTTTTTTTTTTGGCTGATAACTTTCACATAGAGAGGTAGCTGTGGTACAGTGGGTAGAGAGCAAGCTTTAGAATTAGGAAGACCTGAGTTCAAGACCCACCTTCAACCACTAATTGGCCACATTATGCTTTTTATGCCATGTTACAGAGTGAGCGACCTAAAGAGTTCCTTTGAAATCATCTAGTCATAAAGTCCTATATATTTAGTGCTAAAAAGGAGAAGGGAATTGAGAGGTCATCTAGTCTCTTCTTTTGTTTTACAGATAAGAAAACTGAGGCCAGGATGGAGTAGTGATTTTCTTAAGTGGGAGTGCTGGGAGTAGAAGTTGTGTCTTGTCTCTTCATCCAGTATTAATCCATTGTAACACGCTAACATGTAGCTCTCTTCTGGAAGATAGACCTAGGAAGAAAGGAAAGAAGAAAGCAAGCATTTATTAAGTGCATACTGTGTGCCAGGCACCGTGCTAAGCACTTTACAAATATTATCTCATTTGATTTTCATAGCAACCCTGGGAGATAGTTGCTGTTATTATCCCCATTTTACAGTTGAAAACTGAGACAGACTGAGTAGTTAACTGATTTGTCCAGGATCACACAGCTAGTAAGTATCTGAGGTTAAATTCGTAGCCAGGTTTTCCTTACTCCAGGTCCACTGTGCTCTGTCCGCTGAGCTGCTTGGCTGAATCTAAGTTAGGCAGCCTCCGGGTTGTTAGTCATCAATGGACTTGATGGTAAAATGGTGAAATGGCAAGTGTAGACTTTTAAATGGTGATATACAGTTAACAAACATTTTTTAAGTGCTTACTGTGCTCTAGGGCATTGTGTGTTAGCACTGGAGATACAAAGAAAGGTAAAAATGTGATCCCTGTCTTCAAGGGGCTAACATTCTAATGCGGAAGACAAAATGGGAAAAATTGTACATGTAAGACATATGCAGTGTAAACAGAAGGCAGTCTTAGAGACAAAGCACTAGCTATAGTGGTGGTAGGAAATTGGAAATGTCTCCTGCAGAAGGCAAGGTTTGATCTGTGTCTTGAAGGGAGCCAGGGAAGCTGGGAGGTGGAAGTGAGAAGGGAAAATGTACCAGGCATGGAGGTTAGTGAAAATGTAGAATCAGAACATGTTACGTGTTGGTGAGGTATGGCAAATAGGTCAGTGTAACTGGGCTAGAGAATGTGTGGAGGGAAGTAAAATGTAAGAAGATTAGAAAGGTAGAAAATCCCCAGGCTGAGGAGTCTTTAAATGCCAAACAGAGGACTTTTTTTAGTTAGTCCTGGAGGTAATAAGGAGCTACTGGATATCACTGAGTAGTGAGGTGCCTTGATTTGGATCTGTGTCTATGAAAATAACTTTGGCAGCTGTGTGGTAGACTAATTGGAGTGGGAAGCATATTGAGACAGAGAGACTGACCAGGAGGCTTTTGTAGTAGGACAGAGGAGAGGTGATGAGAGCTTGCACCAGGGTGAGCTGTGTGAGTGGAAAGAAAGAGCCCTGAGAGACATGAAGGGAGAAATGATGAGCCTTGGTAACAGACTGGGTATGTGGAGTGTGTGAGAGAGAGGTTGAGGATGACTGAGGTTGCTAGCCAGAGTACTGACCAGTCATCCTAGCATTTGTCCCACTATCTTTCCCTTGACTTCCTCTCCCTTTTTGACATCAGAATGTGTGATGTTGCTATGTAGGGGGAAGAAATGTAGTACAATGGATAGAATGCTAGATTTGGAGTCAGAAATACCTAGGTTTGGGTCCCACCTCCGATGTTGAGTAACTCGTCGTTTAATTTCCCTGAACCTCAGGCAGCTTTCTTGGTTGAGTTACTTGACTGATGAAATTACAGATCCCTGATGTCTTGACATTTGTAGCTGTTATGTTTTAGAAAGTCTTAAAACTGGGTCTGTTAACTACCCATTGCATCTACTTTAGGGTAAAATGTAGTAGTCATGGGATTTCTTCATCTGGGATATCTTTGAAGCATTTTTATCAGTAAAGTTCCAACTTAAAATGGAAAAGTCCTTTTTGCATTTGTAGCTTTTTGGTGGTAGAGGAGATCAGTTTTTGTGGTCTCTACATCTTTGGTAGCATATATGTTTGAATTTTACAGACTGTTTGGCAAATATACTGAAGTGGTTTCATTTAAAATATACTTTTTGAAGGAAATTTGATCCTGAGGTAAAAAGAAAACTCTGTTTTTTTGTTTAAATTATTTCTTTTGTTTAAATTATTGGGAGGGTACATGTATAAATAAGGGTGTTAGTGGGTCTAGGGCCCTAAAGAGTTTAAAGTGAACGTTCCTCCCGCTACACTACTAGTCTGAACAGTGTCCTTATTGGCCCGGAAAACTCCTTTATTCCTGTATATAGTAGTCTTAGAATCACAGAGTTAGAAGGGACCTTTGAACATAGAAGGTTCAAACACAGAAGACAAGAGTATTCAATCTGAAAGGAACTAAACACGTTGATAGTATACAAATGTTAGGAAGTATCTTAGTGTCTTAAATCTAAGCAAGATAAGGTCAAAGCTCACATAGTAGGGGCCAAGATCCTAGGGCCAGAATCTAAGTTCTACTGGGAGGGGAATGAGGGGCAGGACTAGAGTACAGGTGGAAAATGGAGTGTAGTGTTCATGGAATAGCAAGGAAGCAATAAATAGTATGGTTGGAATAGTAGGTTTGTAGAAGAGAGTTATGTTCGAGAAGACCAGAAAGAGAGAAAAGGGCTAGGTTATGAAGCTTTTTAAGTGCTAATTAA
The DNA here is from genome assembly GCA_028646595.1 of Phalanger gymnotis. Classification (NCBI taxonomy): domain Eukaryota; kingdom Metazoa; phylum Chordata; class Mammalia; order Diprotodontia; family Phalangeridae; genus Phalanger; species Phalanger gymnotis. The sequence goes on along the minus strand of CM053625.1, from coordinate 92,304,403 downwards.
AGGAGTTTATATTAGATGCCAGAGGTAATAAGGACCCACTGGAGTTTGAGGATGGGAGGTGGGGTGGGTTGTGACCTGATGACGTTTGTGCTTTAAAAACACAGAATATTACAAGTTGCTCAGGACCACATGGAGAGTGCTTTTGGCAGAACTGTCCAGGACCCTGTTTCTCCTTTTTGCCGTCCTAAGCAGTCTCTTCTGTGTGAGTTGGTGGTGATTAATCTTTAAATAGGAGACATCCTCTTTTAAAATAGCACATAGGCTATTATAGACAGCACAGCTCAGATATGACTAGTATACAGATACAGAATTTAGACCATATTGAGAGAAATTTTCCTTTGTTATTCATCCTAATCAAAGTTCGTTTAGTGTTGGCTTTCATTTTTTAACAGTGGTACAGTTAATGTAGAGTCTATCTAACAATGGTAAAGAACAGAATATTCGCAATTGAATTATGTAGGAGGAATGTGCTCTGGCAGGGAAAGCTTTCTGCTTCATTGAGCAGACGATTAGATTGATGTGAGTTTCTTTCTTGAGTGGTAGAACTGGTTTTAAAACTAAATGAAGCAAGCATCATCAATCCAGTTAGCATTGATAACTCATTATTATTGGTTGGAAAAGGGCTACATTTGTAACCTGATCTTTACTCCATCACACTGACAGATTTGGACTTCATTAAGGTAAGGCAGGCTTATTTCGACTTAGAACCAAGACTTAAAGTCATAAAAATGTGCTCACCAATTTTTCCTGAAATTTGTGAATGGAAAAGACTGGAGAGCAAAGTAGATTCATGAAAGGGATACGAGTGTAATTTTTATAACATTTGAATTAATAATTTTTTAATGGTGTTGATGAGGCATTTCATTATGTTTGTCACAGGAGGTTGTCTAAGTAACTTTTCTGCCTTCTATATGATAAGCACTTAAAAAATGTTTGCTGACTTGAATGGCCTCTTGCATTTATCTGGGTATATGTTTATGTCATCTGACTTTTTTGGGTTCTATGTTCAACTATTCTGTCTACTAAGGACTTTTCTAGGTCTCTCTGACGTTGTAAAGTCTGATGTTCTAATATTTAATTTTGTGTTCTAACATTCTATGTTTTAAAGCTTCCAAGACTAATGTTTTATGTTCTAACATGCTGTATTCAGGCATCCCATTTGAGGCCAACACTCTGTGTTTTACGGTATGGTGCCCTGTGGCCCAGCCTTCTTTCTGGCACTAACATTCTCTCACTGACACTTTTTACTGAGGAAAGGTTTTCTTGTCCAACAAATGAGAAGTTTTGAAGTTGCACTCCACCTTTCCATTATTAGCTCTTTCTGAAGAATGTGTTCAGTGTTTTCTACCTACCTATTTCAAAAAGACATTTAAACTAATAGTTTACTTTGATTAATTGATAAATTGGGAATGTGTAAACAAGGACAAGCATAGTGGTATCATTAAAAAAAAACTTGGAAAATGTTACAGTTTGATGCCAAAATAAATTGGTGACAAATAGAAACTTTTACCAAAAACTAAGCAAATAGAGGTTGTAATGAAGGAAAAGATTGTGAGCACATTCAGGAAAAATGATCTCTGGGAACGATTGGCTTTATCTCTTTCTTGTTATTGGTCCTATTGATGTGGGAAAGTGGTTCCTAATCCCAGACCCCTCTGTTCCTAGGTAACAGGCAAAAATGATGCCAGCAGAAGTGATCCTGCCAGGCCAAGCCCATGTGGTTTGGTGTTATTCAGTCTGATCCATATGGTCATGCTGAAGATGGTCCCTCGAGGGGTGTTAACACTCAGCCATGCAAACTCCTCCCTCCCTTTGGAGCTTTGCTGCCGGGCCCCTGCTGCTTGCCCATGTGTGAATCTTGATTAATTTTTCATTTTTAATGAAGTTTGATCATGTTTATTATTTCACATGATTGACTGCCTAGTCCTCCTCCCCATGTAATTGATAAAGCTCATATTTCTTCATCTGTCTCAGATTTCTTCAGGGGTAGAGTTGTAAGATTGGGCGCTTGTGGTTAATGTTAGATTTATTGCTCCCATTAGATGTATAAATTATCTCTTTTTCTCTCCACAGGAAGTTCTACAGACTTTGACCAAGTTTTGTTTCCCCTTCTGTGTGGACAGGTAGTGTTAGATTTTTAAACTTTACAAGAGAGAAAAAAAAACAACACTTGTCAATAAAACTGCTATGGAGAATGAAAACCATGCTATTTGTAACATTCTGTCTGTTTAACTATGATTTAAAGTACCTATGTGCCGGGGAGAGTTGCAATATCCTCTTTCCTGGGGATTTTATGGGCACCATCAAAAAGTTTAAAAGTTTGAACTGTGCATTGGTAGAGGAACGTGGGATAGTGGGAAGAGTCCTAGGCTGGGAGGCAAACGACTCCTTAGCTAATGTGTTGTGTGACCTTGGTCTAGTAATTTTCCCTCTGTATGCTTCAGTTTCCTCATCTGCAAAATGAAGATCAAATTATAGCATAAATAATAACAATGAAGAAGAAGCAGTGGTATAATAGCAAGAGCTCATAATTTGGAGTCAGAGGAGCTGGGTTCAAATTCTAACTCAGTTACTTTATGTCTTTGGAACTTCGCACAAGTCACTTAAATTCTCTAGGCCTCAATTTCCTCATGAGGAAAATGTGGGTGCTAGAATACATGATCTTTAAGACACTGTCAAGTTCTAAACCCTGTAATTATTTTATTCTTATGATAATAACTTCTATAATAATGCTTTAGGGCAGGGCTGTCCAAACTTAGGTTTTTATTGAAACAATAGACAATGTATTTTGATTTACCATTTTAGTGAGAGCTCTATGGTAGCTCAGCTTCATTTAGTAAAGCATTTATGTAAATTTCTATGCTTGTAGGTGGGCCACATTGAGCCCCTGGGCCGCATTTGGGACAGTTCTGCTTTAAGGTATACACATTCCCCTTGCCCCCTTTCCCCCCATCAAAAATACTGAAGTAATAGTGATAGGATTATTATCCCTATTTTACAAGTAAGGAAACTGAGACCCAGAAGTGAATTTATTTGTCCAAGTTCACATAACTTGTGAGTGTCAGAGTCACAACTTGAACCCAGGTCTTTTAAACTCCAGACCTAGTGCTCTTTCACTGTACCATGCTGCCTTTTGGTCATCTCTAAAGTTTCTTCTGGTTCTATGAATGAAAGATTCTATGAATCTTATTTCAATAGCAAACTTAAACTGCTGAGTTAGCATGGTTGGAATTTAATCTCCTGCTATTTACTATGTATAGTATATTAAACATGTAAGTACTATTACAGAAATTCACACATTTTGGATATAACTTATATGTGTGCATATGTGTATGTATGTGGGAGAGGAGGAGGAGGAAGAGGAAAGCCAGAGACAGAGACAGAGACAGAGACAGAGACAGAGACAGAGACAGAGAGAGGAGAAGAAGAAGGAGGAGGAGGAGGAAAAGAAAGGGAGGGAGAGACAGAGAGAGGGAGGGAGGGGAGGCGGAGAAGGAGGGAGACAATATGAATGTATTAAGTAAACAGAAATTGTAGGTGCATCAGATTTAAAGATGCTTGACTTCTCTCGAAATGGAGTGATCTCTGTCCATTATGAGTCACATAGCCTCAAGTAGTGACCAGGGCACTGGACTTGGAGTAAAGTGACTGAGATTCAAGTCTGAAGTTATGTTACCTACTGTTAATTGTATAACTTTGTGCAAGTCACTTCCTCCTCACCTACTTAAATGAAGAAGTCACACTAGCTGATCTCTATGGCGTCTTTTGGCTCTGATATATTCTGTGATTCTGTGACACATTAAGTCATAATTCGGATCTTGGTCAGATGCCTAATTTAATTCAACAAAGTGCCTCCTATGTGCACAACACCGTGCCTAGTGTTGGGGATACAAAGATGAAATGACCCGGCCACTGCCCTCAGTTAGCTTGCAGTCCACTGGCAGAGGTGGATGAGACATGTACACACATACCTATGATGCACAGTTAAATGTGGTCAGTACAAAGGAGGCATTCAGGCTAAGGGCCATGAGAAATTTTAAGAGGAAAGGAATATTCCCACCTGAGGGAAATTAGGTAAGAACTTCTAGGCCAGTCAGTGCACATGTAGTCAACATTAAATGAAAGATTGGCCTTAATTTTCAGATGAATAGACTATGAATAGAGCAAAACAAATTTCTCTTCCTTCTTGTGTCTTCGGACTAAGCCCAGCAGATTGTATTTGCTTGTTGGTTTCTATTTGATGTAAGTTTCCCATTTATTTATATTAACCAATTATATGTAAAGCCTAGATTTTACTCAGTGGTAAAAAGAATATTACAAATCATGGGGATGATATGCTTGTAGGCAAAATGGAGCTGGCATTTTTAAGAATTCTGTTGGATTTTTAATAAAGAAAAACATTTTAATCAGTTTGGATATGACTTTCTGTTAAGTGGAGATCCGTTCTGGGAGGATTTGTGTTTTTTCATGGCTATTATTTTTAAATGAATATTTTAAAACTAGAGACAGACATGGCATAGTGGATCGAGTGCTGATATTGGAATTAAGAAGACATAGCTTAAAATCCCTCCTCTGACATTTACCGATTATATGGCTGTGTATGGGCAAATCACTTAACCACCCAGAGCTTTAAGCAGCTCTCTAAGATTCTATATTATAGATCATGATCTGTATTGGTAGAGGGAGCTCCCACACTCATGAAACCATAGGTCCTTGAGGCATTTTTAAAGTAATAGAACAATTGTACGATGCAGGGGACAGGACATGGAACTCGGATTCTGGATGCCAATTCTATCCATGCAACTGTGTTACTTTATGGCCTTGGTTAAGTCACTTTACTTCTCTAGGCCTCAGTTTGCCCATCTTTAAAATGAGATTAGACTCTACAGTCTCTAAGAGGCTTCCAGCTCTTCTGGTCTATATTCTAATATTCTGTGTTTTATGTTATAACATTCTAAGTTCTAAAGCCCCTTACTATAGCATTCTAGGTTTTAATATTCTATATACTAAGTTCAGAGTGCTGACAATTCCTTCACTTGCATAATTTGGGGACAGAAATGTTACTGTAGTGATGTAGTTTAATTTTTTACAATAGTTCCCTCTTTTACTGAGATCTCTTTCACCTTAAGTGTGATAAAATATTCTTCTTGATAAAATAGAATATTTTCGAGAACCTAAAAGGAACATAGTATTTGAGTCCCCTCCTTTCTGTTCCCAAATTTGAACTTTTACAAAACTTAATCTAGTCTAGTTTAGACTAGAGATACTAATAAATTAGTTCCTTTTCAAGAAATACAAAGATTTTAATGCCAGGATTTCCTCCCTAAGTATCAGCAGTACAATTTATACTTCAAATGACTATTTTAGCTCTATTTGTCTCTGGCCAGAGTCTAAGCACCCTGGGTGTTGGCTTTATTATTATGAGACATAGAGTCTATTCTAGTAGAGTCAGAGAGTAATGTCCTAGTGGATTCTTTTAGAAAAAAGTCTTCCTAGTCATTCCTGTGTCCTTTTTCCTTTTCGGCCATAGCAAATAGTTGTACAGTTTGTTAGTCCAAAAAAACAGGACTTGCCCAATCACTATTAAATAGAGAAGAGATAACTTGTAAGAAAACTTAACAGTCCATAGAATATTCGAGTAAGAATAGACCTTACAACATAGGTTAGTAGAGTTGGAAGGGACTACATTAGAACATAGGATGTCAGAGCTAGAAGGGGCCTTAGAGATCATCTTGCCAATACCCCCTGCTTTATTGGTTGGGAAACTGTGGCCTGGGGAGATACCTCTCTGGAAGGAAGTTAGTGGTAGAATAAGGCATAAAACTGAATCTTCTCTCTACACAATTAGGGTTTTCTAACATATGAAGGCTTGTCCTGTGAAAGGAGAATTATTCTTTTTTAGCGTGCTCCTAGAGAGAAACAGTAGGAACAATAGGTAGAAATTACAGGGAGGTAAATTTCAGCATTAGCAAGATTTTTCTAAAAGATAGAGCTCTCGGATGTAGTTCTAACAGATATAGCATGAAATAGGCTGTCTCCATGGTTAGTTATTTCCTCAACATTAGAAATGTCTGAAATGAGGCTAGGTAACCATTTGTGGATCTGGGTAAGTGAGGACTAGATGACCTGTGAGGTCCCTTGTAGCTCTCAGGTTCTATAAAATTGCCTGTTAATTCTAAATTCTTGGAATTGTAGAATTTTAATTTTTGTATGACCAAACACCTACTACAGTGCCTTGTACTTAAGAACCTAGGAAATATGTTTTAAAAAATTAAATCTTGCTTGGCATTTTAAGATTTTTCTATTTGGAACCAGGAATTATACAAATAATACACCTTCTTGAAAATACATAATTTTGGTATTATTTGTTATTCTCTTATCTTCGCACTGTTTCTCTGAAGTAGAAGTAACATTCTCTCCATTTGAAAAAAATGGTGATAGAAATTACATACTGAAGAAAAATTTTTAAATACCTATTGAACATCTTATATGTGATTAATACTATTCAAAATACAGAAGTATAACACATGGCCACCTTGCCTCAAAGCACTTAGTTGGGTTGGTGAGACAAAATACACAGTAAAAAATAGTGGGCTGTTCATTTCAACTAATAATCATAACTAACATTTATAGCCCTTTGAGTTTAGCAGCATATTATATATATTACCTCATTTCATCCTTACAACAACTCAAACAAATATCCGTGAAGCTTCCATTCTTCAATACAGAGTGCTTTGCTGGGCATTAGAGGTGATAAAGAAATAAATAAAATGTCTGGGGTGGTGGTGGTGATGTCTGACCTTATGGAGTTAACAATTTAGTAAGGAGATGAGCCTCATATAATTACATACCACTTGGGACATGATAAATGCATAAGAGAGGTATGGATGTTTTGATATTGATGGACTAAAGTGAAGAGAGTTATTTATGACAGAAAGAATGAGGGAAAGCTTCATGGAAAAAGATGTAGATAGCATTTGAGCTAGCTCTTGAAGAATGAGTAGAATGTTAGTAAGCAGAGATGACTGAGAGGATATTCCATGTATGGATAACATCAGCAAATACAGTGTGATGGCAAAGTATGGAATGTGCTCTACAGGGATAAAGGAAGATGGCTAAGCAACTTTGTATGGAGCGTGGAATACATGAAGAGGAATGAGGGATAAACTGGGAAAGATAGGTCAGAGCTAGGTTGTGGAAAGCTTTAAATGGCAAGCTAAGGACTTGGGCCTTATTCAATCTGTAGATGGTTCTATATTAAGCCATTCCTGCTTAACAACCCAGGGACGGTGGAAGAAAAGTAGCTGCCACGTGGGATTCAGTACATTGGCCCACATATAACTGCTCCATAAATGTTTGGTGATGATGACTTGGCTAACATGGACCTTGTCTCTCATGCGATACCTGGAATCCAACTGTTTCATCCACATGGTCCATGCCTCTGCATTCCATTTATATACTATACCTGGAAGCTTCTTCAAGATTTAATGAAATGCTTCTGGAGGAGACAGAAATAAGCATCACTTGGCAGGCAGCATGAAGGTTAGATTCTGTGGTTTGAATAAACATTGCTTTTCTTCCTTGTTCTTCATGTTGACATGGACTTTGAAGATACATTAGAGAATGTAGGATAGTGTTGACTTTATCCTTAAAAGATTGTTTTTGGAAATATTCCTAGTTTTGGTTTTAGTTTTTTTGACTTGCTAAAAATTAGAGTCCAATTGGGTTCAGAATTCCTGATCTACTTGGGGCATCTACAGTAGAATTGTTTTGTTTTGTTTTTTAAAGAAAACTTCATGAAAAAATTTTATCCTGAGAAATTCTGAAAGTTTAAGGATTGGGAAAGCATGAAAGAATATAGTACTAGAATGAAGTTGTTGGTTCTCCTTCTAGCTCTGCCACTAACTTTAAGCACCTCAATTTTAGTTTAGTTTTGTTTTTTAATCTGTAAAATGAGGAGTTTATACTAAATGATCTCTGAGATCCTATGAGCTACTAGTAAATCTTAGTTTTAAGATCTCTAACAGTTCCAATGTGTCTGTATCTTAAAGATCTTTTTGACCTTTAACGTTTTTTATGTATTTTTTTAAATGTTCTATGTTAGTCCTATGTTCTCAAGGCCTTTGAATTCTTACACTTTGTCCTAAATTTCCTTTTAGCTCTGATTCTCTTGGTTCTTCTCTATTCTCACTGTGTTCTCATATCCCTTATAACTCTAACATTCTATGATCATTTGATTACTGTAAGATAAAGAATTGGTGCAGAAGTTGAGGATAAACATGAAAACAAAAACTATTAAGAAATCAGATCCTTTTCCAAAAGTATTAATCATGGAGAAATATTTAATATTATTACAGTCTATATCAATAAGTGGAACAATGAATCAGTCTGCCATGCAAAAACTTTTAAGACCTTTGTTTGACAGGGACTTCCTGAGTATAAGTTAACTAGAAGTTGCTCAAGGAGAAATATCTTAAAATATAATGATTTTGAGCTTTGTCATTTAGTGATATGTAAAGTAAGTGTCCCTCTGTAAGCTATGGTACCCCCTAAAGTGCCCTTCTCTTTGAAGTAGATGTCTGACTAACAGCTGTTGTTAACCAAAAGCTCAATACCTATAAAAAAAGAAATATAACCAGAGGGGAGCACCTTCTCCTGGCTGATCTATTCCAAGTCACCAGGATTCAAATGGTAGAAGTTTCTCCCATAGGAGAAAAGATAAGCCAAACAAAGAACTTTTAGGAACATAAAATGTCAGAGCTGAAAGGAACCTCACAGTCTACCTGGTCCAATCCTTTGATTTTTATTGGTAAAGAAACCAAAGCCTAAAGAAAAGGGACTACGCTTTGAAGGTTAGTTAATGACAGAGCCAGAACTAGGATCTATGTCTCCTGATTCCAAGTTAAATATTCTCTCTCTTATACTATGATTCTGTATACTATGAATTCTGTAATCGTGAATGAACGAGTGAATCCTTTTGAAGTCTCAGATAACCAAGCGGTAGAGTAGTTGCCCTTTCCACATTCTTGGTTTTATGATTATTGTTATTTGTGAATAGGAAGGGGGATCTTTATGAAAGTCCTACTTTCATGCCTCATTGTGACTTGAGGATGGCGTCCAACTTTCTAGTCATGTGCTCATGATCCAATCACTTTTGAGCTTCGGTTTCCTCTTCTGTAAAATGGGGATAATAATATTTTCATGACATCCTTTATAAAGGTGCTAAAGAAAACACTTTATAAACTGTAAAATATTATGAAAGTGTGTAATTATTATTCCTCCACTAAAACCTTACTGTTGAAGTCTGGAGGTGACCTTGGAGGCAATGCCAAAAGAAGACAAGCTCCTATAAGTCCTAACAACCTTCAGTGGTGCAGGATCCCTGTCCTTGGAGCTGCTAGTACTTTCCTCTCTAAGGTTACCTTGTATCCTTTGTGTGGATCTTGTATATATCTATATACGTTTTTTTCTCCATTTGAATGTATGACGCTAGAAGGCAAGGACTATTTTTAGTCTTTATCTCCCTAGAGCTTAGTACAATGGTTGGCAGATAGTTAGAGCTTAATGAATACTTGTTGATTGATTATCAAATAGAGTGTCCATTACCAGAGAACCAGAGTAGCTAAGTGAAGAGAGATTCATTACCAGAATGTTGACCATTAACTACCAAGTCATGAAAAAACTTATCTGTATCAATGAGAGAAGTGCCCATGCTGATGATATTCAGCTCTGAAGTGTTTTGCATAGATTTTTAAAATAATAACATACTTTTCTATAACACTACAGTTTACAAGATACTTTAACCAAGGTCTTACAGTTAGAACATAAAACAACTCTTTAAGGTAGGTAGTGTAGATTGTATTATATCCATTTTATCAAGGAGAAAACTGAGGCTTAGAGAAGGGAAGTCAGTTGCTCCAGGCCACACAGATACAGAATTAAAAATTGAACCCAGATATTTTTGAATCCCCGAGGTCAGGATTAGCCCTTCTGACTGCTAGAACCTACCACTTACACATTCTCTTTATATCCTGTCTTTTTTTTCTTAAAGGATTAAAAGACAGGTAATTATAACAGTTCTAATTTATGCAATACCTTAAAGTTTACAAAGCACCTTCCACCTCCTAGTTCTATGAGGTTAGTAGGGCAAATACAGTCATCTCCATTTGACAGATGAAGAACCCAAATCCCAGAGGAGACAAGTGCCTTGCCCAGTTACGTGACTAGTAAATGGTGGAGCTGGGATTTGAACCCTGGTCTTCTGCCAGTACTTTCCACTCTATTACGCTGCCTCTCATACTTGGATTAAGGACTGGATGGGCATTTGCAAAGCACCAAATATTTAACTATAACACATTCCAACCAAACCATCACCTAACCTTTTTGGAATGCTAGCTGAGCCTGTTTATTTTAGCCATCTTAGAACCTGAAACCCAGAGTAAAACTCATAAAGGTACATAATTTGTGAGATCACAAAGCATTGCCTTATAAAAAGCTGGGGCGCATTTGTAACTTAGAATTTTTCTGACCTGTTGTGCAAAATAATTCAATCACATGAGTCTTCCCCTCCCCCAAGCAAGCCTTGCTTTCGTCCCCAATCACTTTAATTATGTGAGCTTGAGTCTCGTTTCTCACACATCCTCAGCTCTCAACCTTGTTAAAATTAATCATATAATCCTTCTTTAAAACATAGTATTAAGTCACCATAGTAACATCGCATCCAAGCTTTATAGATAAAACATAACAGCCACAAGAAGGTAGCATTGGGTGTCCCCTCGACAGCTCTGTAACTTTTATAGAAATGTGTTTCTTCTCTTGGCTTGTTCAGGGTGGAGGATAGCATTACTTACACCTGTTTTATTACCATGTTCCTTTTAAATTGCTACCTTATTTCTGTTCACATTCTTGGTTAAACCTGGCAGAAGAATGTATTTTCCTTTCCTCCTGAATTATTTTCTTGGCCTCAGCAATCAATCTCCAGACAGTATAATTTTCCCCCTTTAAATTGAAATAAGTCCTCTCATGTGTCATGGGAAAATCTTGTAAAGTGATGATGATGATGGTGGTGATGGTGGTAGTAGTGGTAGTGATGGAGAAAATGATAGTAATGATGATAATGATGGGGAGAAATAGGGATGGTGATATACATTTGGGCTTTACATTCTTTTAGATGAAAAAAAGATTTACAAAACACTTTCTTGCAAATAACATTTGAGAGCCCCTGTAAGGTGTACTAGAACCCTGGCTGGAGGATTTCTAGTCTAACCCTTCATTTATAGGTAAAGAAGCTAAAACCTGGAGATAGCAAGTAATTTACTCATGATTACCCAGGTACTAAGAAGTGAGCTAGGATTCAGAACCAGATTCTGTGCCTACAGATCTAGGGCTTTTCCTAGCACATCACTTGTCTATGCCAGGTTAGATGATCCTGGTTGTAATCTCAGCTTTGTTACCTACTACCCATGTGAAAATATGCAAGTCACTTTCATTCCCTGAGCTATTTCTTCTGTAAAATCGTTCTAATCATATTTCCACTCCCAGACAGGTGAGAAGCATATTCTGTAAACCTTAGAGACATATAGAAATGGCAGTAGTTGTCATTCTGCTTCATCTTGACCATATCCCTGGATGGTTGGTCAACAATTTCTTTTCCCACAGTGCTTTAAGCTTTGCAAAATGCTTTCCTCTTAAGATCCCCAGTAGCACAAATAGTATTACCCTTATTTTTAAAATGAAGCAGGCAAGGCATAGAGAGCGGGAAGTGACTTTGCCCAGGATCACATGACTAGTATGTGTCAGAGCTGGGATTAAAACAGTTTTTTGACTAACCAGGTGGTCTCTCTTTTTTTGTAACCATAGAGCTCTATATAAATATGAGCTGCTGCTATTATTATCATATCCTGGCAATAACACAATGAGGTAGGAAATATAAGTACTATTATCCCCATTTGACTGATGAGCAAATAGAGGTTCGTTCAGACTCGTTCATTAGAGTTGGTACTTGAACTCTCCTGACTCAAATGTTGGGCTTTCTCCATTAAACCACATCTGCTGGCAGAGATAGAGGGTATTGGTATTTGGTGCCTATTGCAGGATGCTGCCAAATAGGACTTGCTACATCAAACCCATTAAGGGTGCTCAGGTTCCCAAAGGCTCCTCCTTGATTCTTGATTTACACATATATCTTTTACCCAGGTTTTTTTTTTTTAATTTACAAGAGCTGGCTTTTAGAAATCTTACATGGTGCTGAAGACTCAACAGTAATTATGAGTGCTTTCTTTAGAGAAGATGACTTCAACTGTTATTTACCATCTTATCCTAGATAATGGTATTCATTTAATTTGTCAAGTGAATTATGTAGAAGAGCATTTCTTTAATCTTAGTGCAGAATACATAGATTCATTTTTGGTATTTTATATAGGAAAGAAAATGGTTAAGTTTAAAAGCTCATAAATTCCATTGAGAATTTTGAAAAAAAAATTTGTTAAAGCTAAAATCTCATCAGAGACATTCATTGCATTTCAACAAGTATTTAAATATTAGGCCTGTGCTGTCCTTGCAGGTCTCAGCTAAGGACTCACACCAGTGTGGCAAGGCTCCTCTTAACCCTAATGTTCCAGTGTTCCATGTCCTAAAGGCTCTTTTAAAGCTAACATTACTAAATTCCATTATTAGAATTTTAAAATAGCTATATGTGTGTTAATTTTAAAATAATTTGTTATATTTTGTTAGCATATAATGTGGTTTATTGGTTGTGCTTTTGCCTTTTTTTTTTTTTTAAAGAACAGACGTTGTATTCTAATTTTACTTTAAGGCCTATATGTGTGATGTGCTTTTTATTTTTGTTTTAATGCAGTAAAAACATTGCTTTGTTTAATGCTTTCCTATAGCATTGTTTTTCACTATCTTGGAAAGCAGCTTGCATTGTTAAACAATCTGGCTTTTACTGGGCTCCAAAATGAGCTCCTTTGGGCTTCAAAAATCTTACATGGAAAATGGCATTTGGGAAAGCAAATGCTCACCTTGTTCCTTGTATCTCTAAGTGGTTTTACTAAGTAGCCCTAAGCATTTCTAGGACATCATTTAGAATCATGTAATCATAGAACATGAAGTAAAGAGAGCTGCTGTAGAAGGGAGCCTTGGAAAAAAGAATGACGACTGGAAGAGATATTGAAACACAGAATGTTTAGAACATTAGGGCTAGAATGGATCTAAAAACATAGAACATCCGAACTGGAAGGGAACTTAGAACAGAACATAGCTAAAATTTATATATTGCTTTACATATACAGGGTGTCCCAAAAGTCTTTATGTGGTTTCAAATGATTAAATTTTGCAACTGCAGTAAGACTTTTGGGATACCCTGTATTGTTGCATTTGATCCTCACAACCTTCTGAAGTAGGTGCCCCCTTTTCCCTCATTTTTGCAGATGAAGAAATTGAGGCTGAGATGAGTTGAAGTGACTTGCCCAGGGCCACAAAATGATAAATATGTAGGGTGGAATTTGAACTCAGCCTTCCTGACTTCAAGCCCAGCACCTATTCTAACATTCCTCAACACAGAATGCCAGAACTGACAGAAACCTCAGAAATCATATATTCTAATCTGCTCATATTCCAGATGAGGAAATTGAAACTCCAAGGAATAAGTTAATTTGCTTAGGTTATGCTACTAGTTAGTGGTAGAACCTGGAATTGACTTCTCTCAGATTCAGTTACAGTGATATATTCTTTTCTAAAGGTGGTTCCGGAGATTGACTTCCTTACTCATTTCCCTTTAATTCTGGTGAAGAATGTAAATGTGCAAGTTCATTTAGAGAACCATAGGCTCACTGAGAAAGGAAATGTTACAGGTTCAATGACTTGGTTTGATTAGATACTTTTTATCACTGAACTGGGTTGCACAATTTATTTTCCCTTTGTTCTTTCTTTCCTGTAGCCTTACAGTGAGCCAAGTTGGCCAGAACTTCACATTTGTGCTTACTGACATTGACAGCAAGCAGAGGTTTGGCTTCTGCCGCTTATCTTCGGGAGCTAAGAGCTGCTTCTGCATCTTAAGGTAAGGGGAGGTTGGGCTGTGGTTATTGACTTGTTGGAAGAAGCAGTATTGGACCTAGCTTTGTTGCAACTGTAATTTAAGTTTTCCAGCTGTTCTCCATCGTTCCCTATCTCTTCCCTGCAAGTCACTGCACTTTGGGCAAAGGATTTCAAAATATTGTTCATGCGCTTTTAAGCCTAGGAAGATAATTTTCATTATTTATTTGTATTTCTTGCCTCGAATGAAGGAGTCAATGCTTCTAGGTCATGTGTGAAAGTTGGATGACATAGCTTGAGCTCTTCCTGTTATCTTGAGCTGTCAGAAATTATCTTGTTAAGCTTCTTTTTAAACATTTTGTATATGTAGGATTATTAATAAACATGTGTCTGCATCTAAGACTATCTTGCCAATGCCGATCATGTCTTCCTCAGTTTCTACAGAAACTGCTCTTGGAGTTCGGTAGTGTTTTTTCTACCTCCAGGAAATCTTTCCAGATTTCTTCTCCCTTCTCCCTCTACCTACATAATAGTTTGTTTTCACCTCTATAAATCATTTATGTATTATTTTATATCATAGTTCTATTTGTGTCATATCCCTGATTAGATCTTCCTGAATGACAAGGGTCGCATTTTGTTTAAATTTTCTATCTCACCTAGAACTGAACATAGGGCTCTGCTTCTAGTAAATATATTAGGCATTTTAATGTTTGTTGAAACAAATTGTTTCTTGATTGTAGAGGACTAAGTTAATACAGTCATAGAATCATTGAAACTCATAGTTGAAAGAGACTCAAAGGTCATCTAGTTCTCCTACACCTTCCTGAGTAATGGTGGAAACTAGTCCTTCCAGAAGTAGCTTCTTCCACTTTTTGAAAATCCTTATTTTTCTTTATATTGATTTGAAATCTGCTTCTTCAACTTCGGCCCATTGTTCTAGTCTTGTTCTGTTTAGCCCATCAGACCAAATCTAATCCCTCTTCCACAAGATAGACCTCCCTCCAGAAAACAAACAAACAAAACCAAAAACACTTTAACAATAACAACAAAAACTGGTGTTAATATGGTGCTTCAGGGTTTGCTTTACAGACTTTGTCTCATTTGACCCTCACAGCAGCCCTGTCTTTAAAAAGCCATCACTGCTGCTGTACCCTGGCCCCTCCTCCCTTCTCCTGTGCTCCAGGCTATCGCTAGTAACTCCAGTGATCCTCAGGTGTCCAGGTTTCCAATCCTCTTTCCATCCTAGGTGACTTCCTCTGCTCCCTGAATCTTTGTAAATCTCCATTTGTGTCCTGGTGTTCCATTTGTTTGATGCTTGATTTCCTTCTGTCAGTAATGATCAGAGTGAATTCTGGTGTGGAGGGGCTGTGTGGAAATTACATTTCAGCACTGCAGGGTGTTCCTGAGGGAGAATTAAAGGTATCCCATACATACCACTCTCCATCTGCCTCTGTTAAATAGGTGTCAGAGGGGCCTGTCTCCTGTCTCTTGCTGCTAACACGGAGCAGCACCGGTCAGGGGAACTTCAAGGTGCCCCTGACAAAACCCTGTTACCAAGGACTTGGACGTGGGCCTTTGAAATGAAAGGCCAGACCTTGGGTGAATTCCAGAAAGGGGATGTCTCTCTGGTGTACCAATTCCCCCATTACAGTTTTATTTTTTCTTCCTTTTCCCCTCCCCCTTTCTGTCTCAAACACAGGCACATATTACACTGGGGACAGGAGGAGTGGAGCTTCTGAGCTTTCAGATCTCTTAATTTGAAGTGCTAGACATTTATGGTGTTCTGTACAGACTTCTTGCTCACACCAGAAGTAGCACAGTATATTAGGAAGAGCATTGTTCATGGAATCAGAACACTACCCCTCCCTTAAGATTTTGGCTTTCGTCTGATCATGAGCCACACATTATCTCTCTGAACCCCGATTTCCTTATCTGTAAAAGAGTACTAGAATAAAAGTCAAGGGACCTGAGGCCCAGCCAGTTGTAGTTGATTTTGGCCAGGTCACCTTACCTCATTGGTTCATCAATAAAAATACTTGCACTCCTTGCTTTCCAGAATCTTTGTAAGAAAAGTGCTTTGTGAAATTTAAGCATTATACAAAGGAAAGCTGCCACTACTATTACCACCATCACCACCACCACCACCACTGCTTGGAGTCATGAAGGAAACAAGGGATTCTAAGAGATAGAGGTGAGGAGAGAATGCATCTTAGGCATGGCTTCAGCCATTGAAAAAATGAGAGAGCCAGGTATGATGGCCCATGCCTGTAATCCATATTGTAGTTGACCTCCCCTCAACCCCCAATCATTTTACAGAGGAAGGAACTTATACCTAGAGAGGAGAGCCATGATATTTAGAACTATAAGAGATCTTGGAAATTAGAATTAAGTGACTTGTCCAAAGTCACACAGCCAGAAAGTAGCAGAAGTGGTACTCGAATCTAGGTCCTTTGTCAAAAAATGCAGTGCTTTTTCTCAGGCATGTCTATATAGATATAGCTACAGATATATTGACATACACATATTTATGCCTACATAGAGATATGGATATGTGTGTGTGTGTGTATTTGTATTTATATACACTTATTTAGCATGTCAGGATAGCCAAAGCCCAGAAATTGTTGGAATGAAATCCACTGAATTTTTATGTGAATATGCTTTCTTTTTCTTTCTGGTGATTTCAGAAAGTATTGCTGTGTCATTTCTTTTTGCAAGATCAATATGTTTGCCATTCTCTACATAGCATTATTTTTCTGTCATAGGTGGGAAGTTGAATAACCATTTAATCATTTTGGGTGTTGTCTTGTTGAATTCTGTAAAATGAGAAGCAGGGTAACTTAGTAATGAAAAGTACAAAGACCTGGCCCCTAGGGCCTCCACACAGCTCTAATTTTGTGACTTTCGTTAAGTCAGTTCTCTTCTCTGGGCTCTGGTTTCCTCATTGGTAAAATAAAGGGCTTGAACTAAATGCTTGTTTCCCCATTGAAAGTTCTGTGTTCTAACATTTTGTGTTTAAGATTCCATGAAATTATGACATTGAATTCTAGAACTTTTTGAAAACTGTAGGTTAGGTTCCAAGGTACTCTCCCTGACTAACTTTTATTTTTGAGTCAACAATGTCATTGTGTTGGTGGGTATGATTCATAAGACACATCAAACTGTAGATTAATATATTCAGCTTATTAAAGTGGAAAGAAGCAATAGCTGTGCTGTTTTTGGAAAACTTTATATGAACTAAATCTTCCATTTTTTTTTCTTTTTGGAATTGTTCTAGAAGGTTGTACCCAGGCTATCATGCTTTTTGTCTGTTTTCGTTTTAAATAGGAAACAGATTTTGGCTTTCTTTATGTCTGTTACTGTAACCATGATTGGAGAGGACTTAGTGGATGACGAGATGGAACGGTGTCCTGGAATTGGATTTGGAAGATGAAATATGAAAAAATTAAATGTATTATGTTTGTATGCAGGAGTCAGAATCAGGATCTTAGTTTTCCTACAGAAACATATTTCAGCTCATTATATCTTTTAACTATTAGAGCTGATCAATAAGGAAATATGTTACTTCACCAAATAGTGAATTTTCCATCAGTGGTCTTTAAGTAGAAGTTAGATGACCACTGGTTGGGGATGTCATTGAGTAGATTCATACTATACATGACAGTTGGACTGTATCATACTCAAGATCTTTTGCAACTGTTAACATTATGTAATATTTAGGTCCATTTCAGCTCTGATGTTCTCAATTGTATAAGCTAACATTCTGTGCTCTAAGATCCCTTTAGGCTTTTACATTCTATTTTGTAAGATTGCTTCCAGTTCTTATCTTTTATATATTCTAAGGCTCCTTCAAGCTCTAACCTTTTACATGCTAAAGTAACTTTTAACTTTACCATTAAATCCTCTAAGATTCTTTCTAGAAATAACTTCTATATTCTAAGGCCCCTTTCAGTTCTTATAGTCCAAATTCTAACATTGTGAGGTGTAATTTATAGCAGTGGAAACTGATTTAGATTAATATTCACCGTGGAAATTTTTTTAAGCATATGAAAATGTAATTTAAATCTTGCAAATTAAATTTCGTTTGGCTTTAGATTTGCCCACACTTTTCTACCCCAACTCTCCCTACCCATCCCTTTCTTAGGCAGGTCTGCATCCAGGACTCTCTTATTTTCTCCCTCTGTACTATTTTTCTTGGTAATCCCATCATCTATTGTGGATTGAATTATCATATCTGTGCTTGTGATTCTCAAATTTACCTAACTTAACCTCCTTTTAGACCTTCAGTTCATCTCCAGCTGTTTATTGGACTTCTTGAGTTAGATGTCTTATAGTCATCTTAAAATCATCATATCCAAAATTGAACTCATTATCTCTCTCCCCAAACTCTCCCCTTTTCCTAACACTTTCTATAGTACCACCATCCTCCTAGGCACTGGGGCTTGAAACCTGTGTATCATCCTAAACTCCCTATGTTCTCTCACCTTGAATATCCAAACATTTACCACATCCTATAGATTTTAGCTTTCTAACATTTCTTACTCTCTTCTCTCCTTTGACACTGCCATTACCCTGGTACAGGCCTTCATCACCTCACACCTGGACCGTTGTAATAGCTTGCTGGTTGGTTTCTCTGCCTCAAGTCTTTCTGTCCTCCAGTCTGTGCTCTGCTCAACTGTCAAAGTGATCTTCCTAAAGCATAGGTCTCACCATGTTACCTCCCTACTCCAAAAACTCCCGTCGCTCCCTATTGCCTCCAGCATCAAATATAAAATCCTCTGTTGGCTTTCAAAGCTCCTCATAACCTGGTGCTCCTTCCCATACCTTTCCTATCTTATTACACATTATTACTCCCTCCCCAATTTCTGTCCCCAATGCTGTCTACTCAGTGTACTCTGCAATCCAGTGACATGGTCTCCTTGCTGTCTCCTGCAGAAGATACACCATTTCCCAATTCCAGTCATTTTCCTTGGCTATCCCCCATGCCTAGAATGCTTTCCCTCTTTATCTCTACCTTCTGGCTTTCCTGTCTTCCTTCAAATCCTAGGTAAAATGTCACTTTCTACAGGAAGCCTTTCCCAAGTGCCCTTAATTATAATGCCTTTTCTCCGTTGATTATTTCCAATTTATCTTGTATATAGCTTGTTTGTACACAGTTGTTTGCATATTGTCTCCCTCATTAGACTATGAGCTCCTTCAGAACAAGGAAGGTCCTTTGTCTTTCTTTGTATCCTTAGGACTTACCACAATGCCTGGTACACGGTAGGCATTCAATATTGACTGTCTCCCTGATGTGTCTAATAAAAGGTTGCTAAGGACATCAAAATCTTCTTTTTGTGGGGAACTACTTCTTGTGAATCAGCAGAGGGAGTACAAGATCTCAAAGCCTTGTCACTGTTGTTCTAGGGGTAGAGTGGGTCATTCTAAAAAAATATGATTTCCTGGTTTTTATTTTTAAATGATTTTTCTCTTTTAAAGCTTTTTTAAAAATCATGTTCCTTATTTCCCTCATTTTTCATTAGTAAAAATTTTCACTTCCTGAAATGCTTAATTGAATAATATTTGGAAACCTTTTATCAGAATAAATTAATAGACATACACTTAAACAATCCAAGACTTTTTCTTCTAGTAAGTTCCTCAGAGAGACAGTTTAATGTAATGGAAAGTTCCAGTGATCTTGAAGGTAGAATACCTGAGTTTAAGTTCTGGCTGCAATGCTTAACTTGCTTATGTTACCACTTAGAGCTTCACTTACCTTTTCTATAGACTCCTTTGATCTGACCTGCCCTTTTTATAGATGAGGGAACTGAGGCACAGATAAGAGAAGTGATTTGCCCAGAATAACACAGATAATAAGTAAGAAAGTTAGGCTTTTAATTAGGGGAAGTTGATTTTGAATTGAGGGGCCTTTATTTAAAATCCAGTGCTCTTTTCAGTGTTTCATAGTAGATAAAATGCTGGGCTTCTCTACATGAAGTCCTGAATTCAAACCTTGCATCTGATACTAGCTGTGTGACATTGGGTAAGTTACCCTCTTTAACCTCAGTTTCCTAATCTATAAAATAGGGGTACTTATACTAGTACCTACCTCACAAGACTCTTGTAAGGCTTTGAGAAGATGTCTGTAAAGCCCTTTGTAAACCTTAGAAATTGTATGTGTCATCTACTATTATCAGTATTCATTCATTCATCCATCCATTCATTTCTGCATCCATTCATTTCTCCATCCATTTATGTATTTAGTTATTCATTCATCTATTTCTCTAGCCATTAATTAATTAATCTGTCCTTTTATATAAACATTTATATAATCATCTATTCACTCATTCATTTATTTGTTTGTTTGTTCATTTATTTATTTCCTTATCAGCACTCTGCCATACTTGGGCCTCCTACCTGCTTTCTAGCTTTGTTGTGTGTCTAATGCTTTGTACATCCCAAAGTGCTCTAGAATGGGAGCTGCTGTTATTCTCTCCTGTTCATTGATACATTGCTCTCTATTTGACCATCACCTAGGATGATTCACTTTTCTTTGTGTAGTACAAACTACAATTAGAAACAAGAAAGAAGCAAGGCTTTAGAGCCTTCAGCTTCCAGCTCTGCCAATGCTGGTATTTTTTTTAAACCATTTGTAGTATAGGAGAGAAATCAAAAGGGTCTGTTTCCTCAGGCAGGTGCTAGATGTATGTGTGTGATGGCCCTTTTAGTGAAAAGGGAGGGATGTGTGGGGGGAGGTAGTTGTGGGGACAGCACTAAGCTCTCTACCTTAAAAGCAGGTGCTGTTGAAATATTCCAGAAACAGATGGAATCCTCCATCTCACTTTCAAGCCATTTATGATAGTCTTGCCCGAGGGCACCCTGCTATACAAACAAGCATAATCTAATGTTGGAGGGGTCTGTCTGGCCTTTAGAGCCACTCTGTCCCCATCCCCCAACAGCTCTGGAGAAATCAGGTTTTCTTCCCAGTGCCTTAAATTTAATTTGGGAAAGCTGGGTTGCTCTTACCATGGAGGAGTTACCTTAGTCACTCAAGTGTTTTCTGCCTCCTCTGAATCCTATGTCTGTCCCTTTTAATGGGGAATATCATGGTATTCTGAAAAGAGCTGGACTTGGAATCAGTTGAGTTTATTTGTGGGTTCTGACAGTAGCTACGTCACCTTAAGCCAGTAGTGCTATACCTCTTTGACCCCTCAGTTTCATTATAATCTCCTGTGTGTGTGGTGTGTGGGGGTGTATGTGTGTGTGTGTGTGTGTGTGTGTGTGTGTGTGTGTGTGTGTGTGTGTGTGTGGTAGGGACGTGATGGGAGCAGGAGAAGATGATATGTACTTTTCTATCTATAGGCTATTATAAAGAAATTGATTTATAAACCTTCATGTTTTGGAATTTGCGTTATGGTTTAGGTTAAAGCCAGGAAGACTGATACTGTGTTACTTCCTGTGGATATTTAAATTAAATGCCCAGTCTTTGGGAGAAATACTATATAATTATCCTCATCCTCATTTGAAAGGTGAGAAAATTGAGGATCAGATAGATTTAGTGACTTGTCCAAGACTGTTCAGTTACTAAATAGATTTGCGAACACTTGAGCTTTTTTATCATTCAGTATTTCCTCCTGTTTCATTTGGTTTCCATCAGAAACTTTTCAGAGGTCAGTGCTATCACTACTTCTAGTTTCTAGGATGAAAATCCTTTCTGCCTTCATACTTCTTTAAAAGTTGAGTGGAAACCTACAAAGGTAAAATTTTTAAATTTAATATTTTATTTTTCCCCCATTACATGTAAAAACTATTTTAACATTCTTTTTTTCCTTCAGATTTAGAGTTCCAAATTCTCTCTTGCTCCTTCATCCCCACCCCACCCCCACCACCACTGAGAAGGCAAGAAATTTGATATGCTAGCATATAGTTGTCATGCAAAACACATTTCCCTTTAAGTCATGTTGTGAAAGAAAACACAGACAAAAAAGCCCCCAAGAAAAACAAAGAAAGTAAAGGAAAATTATGCTTTTATCTGCACTCAGGCTCTTTCGGTTCTTTTTCTGGAGATGGATAGCATTTTTCATCATAAGTCCTTTAGAATTGTCTTGGGTCATTGTATTGCTGAGAATAGCTAAATCATTCACAGTATTACCGTAACTGTTTATGTTCTCCTGGTTCTGCTCATTTCGCTTTGCATCAGTTCATATAAATCTTTCCAAGTTTTTCTGAGAATATCCTGATTGTTATTTCTAGTATTCCATCATAATAATATACAACTTATTCAGAAGTTTTACAATTGATGGACATCCCCTCAATTTTGGATTCTTTGCCACACTAAAACAGCTTCTGTTGTTGTACATATAGGTTCTTTTTCTTTCTGTTTTTTATCTCTTTGGGATATAGACCTAGTATTGATACAAAGGTAAATTTTTGAAAAGTAGTAGTCAGAGGCAGCTAGCATAGAGGGCTCCTGGTGTACTGGATAGAGCATTGGCCCTGGAGTCAGGAGGAGAGGACCTGGGTTCAAATTTGGCCTTACTAGTATGATCCTGGGCAAGTCACTTAACCCCAATTGCCTTCTCCCGCCACTCCCCCCCCCCAAATAAAGAAAAGTAATAGTCATGGTGGAGGTGACAGTGGCAGCAGCAGTAGTAGCAGTAACTCTTCTTTATATGATGCTTTACTTACTTATTACATTTACATATTACCACAACCCTATGATTTAGACAGTGATATTGGGAAAAAGAAGAGAAACACAGAAGTGCTCTGGCCTCCTAGAAGGATGATAACTAGCCACAGGGAGAAAGTAGAACTGCTAGGTTTTGTTCTGATTTTGCTTCTGATTTCTCTACCAAGGAGAATGACCTTTATCCTGTAAATGATGGAATAAAAATAGATAACAAGGAGTTGATGCCCAAGATAAGTAAGGAGCTAATATAATAAAAGAGCTCACAGTTGTCCTTGATTTCACATCACTTGGCATATGTCCTCAAGTACTGGTGGAAAGAACTGGTGGGTGTACTTGCTAAGCCATTGTCAATGATATTTGAAAGATCATAGAGAATGAAAGAAGTACTAGAGAAAGGCAAATGTCCCTTTTGACAAAGGGAAGAGAGCAAACTACAAACTGTAGGCTCCGGGGAAATTTCAAGAACAAATCATCAAATTGATGATTAGTGAACTAGAAAAGTTAACTTTGTTTGCAGAGTCAGCATGGCTCCAACAAGGACAGATCAGGCCATGCTAATTGTATATCTGTTCTTGATGGGCTTACTGCATTAGTAGGCCAGGAGAATGCTGAAGATATTTTCCTACATTTTAGCAAAGCATTTTATAAAGTGTCTTAGACTAATCTTATGGACAAGATAGAGATGTGGACTAAGGGATAATACATTTAGATAAGTTCAGGACTTTTGAAATAGTCAGATTCGGAGAGTAGTCATTAATAGTGCAATGTCCTGTGTGGTCATCTCCAGTGGAGGAGTGCTTCAGTGGCTCATCTGTCCCCTGTGTTCTTTAATATGCTTATTAATTACTTGGATAAAGGCAGAAGTGGCGTGCTTATCAGATTTACAGAGTACAAAAAGCTGGGAGGAATAGCTAGCATTCTGGATGGCACTATTAAAATCTAAAAAGCTAAAGAATTGGGCTGAATTTAATAAGATGAAGATAAAACAGAAGCAAGTGTAAAGTCTTATATTTGGGTTAAAAATGAGCTTCACATATACAAGATAGGGGAGTAATAGGGTTTTTTCGGGGGGGAAATGTATGGGAGTTTTAGTAAACTGCAAGCTTGATTTGAGTCAACAGTATGATGTGTTTGCTAAAGAAGGTAATTTATAATCTTAATCTTATGAGAGGCAGAACTTCTGAGAATCCAGAGTCTTGCTGAACTTTGTCCAGGTAAGAACCACATATAGAATATTGTATTAAGTTCTGAGTACCACAGTTTAGGAAGCACATTGAACTGGAAGGCATCTAAAGAAGGTCAGCTAATATTTTTGTTTGTTTGTTTACATGCGTATTTATCGATCTACTCTTTTTCTTTCTCATTTGTGGAAATGGTTAGAGATATAAATTTTTCCTGAAGTACTGGTTTAGTTGTATCCCCCAAATTTTGGTATGTTGTCTCATTGTTGTCATTATCTTTAATGACAGTATTGTTTCTATGACTTATTCTTTGTCCCAACTGGCTGCACTCTTTTGGGCTTCTCCATTATGTCCTTAGGAATTCAACATTGGGATACCTTATGATCCTAAGGTTGAATCAGCCTTGGCATTCATGCCTCATTGGTACCCTCTGCTTCTGTGATTGGAATGCTGAGCAATAAGCTCCAAAACCTCCATTTAAGAATGGGACTTAGGCCAGTCATTTTTTAATTTCTCACCTGGGTATATTTCTTTGACATATCCATTGTACTCTCCCCCTTCCCACCCCCCACTCCCACTGCCTTACTTTTCAGCTTTCTTTTATGTGTTGTCTTCCCCCATTAGATTGTAAGCTTCTCAAGGTAAGGTTGTCTTTCCTTTTCATATTTGTATCCCATTGCTGAGCACAGTGCCTGGTACATAGTAGGTCCTTAATAAATGTTTATTTACTGAATGGCCCATCCATTCTTTAGGATTGTTGGTCTCCAATTAATTTTTAATCATTGCTTCAGCAGCCCTTTATTGAATGTAATTTCATTGTATTGTCTTCTGAAAAAGATGTTTAATGTTTTTTTTCTGCATTTGTTTGTGAGGCTTTTATGCCTTCACATAGTAAATATTTATGCCCTTTACATAGTCAGTATTTGTGAAGGTGTCATGCACAATTGGTAAATATGTATACTCCTTTTTATTCCCATTCAATAATTTCCAGAGTTCTGTCTTATCTGACTTTTCTAAAATTCTTCCATTTATTTATTTTTTATTAAGAATTTTTATTTTTAGTTTACAACACTCAGTTCCACATATTTTTGAGTTCTAAATTTTCTTCCCCTCCCCTCACCCCTACCCCCCAAGACAGCATGAAATCCTGATATATCTTCTACATATACCTTCACATTAAACTTATTTACACAATAGTCAAGTTGTAAAGAAGAATTATGACCAATGGAATGAATCATGAGAAAGAAGAAACAACCCCCCCCCAAAAAAAAGAGCAAACAAATAGTTTGCCTCAATCTACATTACGATTCCATAGTTCTTTCTCTTGATGTAGCTCTTTCCATCATGAGTCCTTTGGAGTTGTCTTTGAACCTTATATTGCTTAGAAGAGCTAAATCTATCAAAGTTAGTCATCACAAAAGCAATATATCTGTGGTTGTGTACAGTGTTTTCCTGGTTCTTCTCCCCTCACTCAGCATCCCATCATGTAGGTCTTTCCAGGTTATTATGCAGTGCGTATCTTCTCTATTTCTTATAGAACAACAATATTCCATTACATTCATATACAGCTTATTCAGCCATTCCCCAATTGATGGGCATCCCCTTGATTTCCAATTCTTTGCCACCACAAAAAGAGATGCTATAAATATTTTTGTACATCCAGGTCGTCTGTTTCCCACTTGTGTGATCTCTTTGGGATATAGCCCTGGGAGTGGTATTGTTGGGTCAAAGGGTATGCACATTTTTATAGCCCTTTGGGCATAGTTCCAAATTGCTTTCCAAAATGGCTGGATCTGTTCACAACTCCACCAACATGTATTAATGTTCCAATTTTCCCACATCCTCTGCAGCATTTATCATTTTCCTGTTTTGTCGTGTTAGCCAATCTAACAGAAGAGATGTGGTACCTAAGAGCTGTTTTGATTTGCATTTGTCTAATCAATAGTGATTTGGAGCATTTTTTTCCTATGCCTATAGATCTCTTTAATTTCTTCCTCTGAAAACTTCCTGTTCATATCCTTTGACAATTTCTCAATTGGGGAATGACTTTTATTCCTATAAATTTGGCACAGTTCCCTGTATATTTTAGATATGAGGCCTTTATCAGAGATACAGATTGTAAAGATTTTCTCAAATTCTCAAATTCTGTTCAGTTCCTTCGATTCTTTCTTGTTTCTCTTTTGGTTAGATTTATCTAGGTCTGAGAGGGTAAATTGAAGTTTTCCCACTTATAGTTTTATTATTTCTATAACTCATTTAATTTTTCCTTTAAGTATTTAGATGCTTTGCCATTTGGTACATACATGATTAGTCTTGGTATTAATTCATCGTCTATGTTACCTTTTAGTAAAATGTAGTTTCCCTGTTTATCTAATTGAGTAGAATTTTACTGTCTTTTTGTCTGAGGTTATGATTGCTTCCCCTGCCTTTTTTTTTTTTAACTTCAACTGAAACATAATAGATTTTGCTCCAGCTCCTTATTTTAACCCTGCATGCCTGTTTGTTTCAAGTGTGTTTTTGGTAAACTACATGTTGTTGGATTGTAGTTTCTAATCCATTTTGCTGTTCTTTTTCATTTTGTGGGTGAGTTCATATCATTCACATTCACAGTTATGATTGTTAATTGTATATTTCCTTAGACACTATTCTCTTATCCTTTTCCTTCTCGTTTTTTCCTGTTACCTCTTTATAAAGAAGAGGATAGTGAGAGTCAAGGAGTAAGCTCAGCCTTAGTGCTCTAAATTTGTTTTTATACTTATACACTGTGATTATACAAGGTAATTTTTCCATCTTTCTTCTCCTTTTCCTCTCCACTAGCATATTTCTCTTCCCCTCCTATTTCAGAGGTTCTGGTTTAGTGCTGGTCTTTTCATCACAGAAGTTTGGAAGTCCTCTATTTCATTAAAGTTTTTTTTTTTCCACTTTAGAATTATACATAGTTTTGCTAAGTAAATTATTCTTTGTTGTAAGCCTATACCCTTTGCTTTCTGGAATATTGTATTCTAAGCTCTCTGCTCCTTTATAGTGGTGGCATGGAGAGATGATCTTGCATGAGTTTAATTGTGGTCCCTCAATATTTGAATTTTTTCTTTCTGGTTGCTTATAATGTTCCTCCTTTGACCTAGAAGTTCTGCATTTTGGTTAATATATTCCCAGGAGTTTTCATTTTGGGGTTTCTTTCAGGAGGTGACCAAAATATTGTATTTCTGCTTTGCCCTCTGATTCTAAGAGATCTGGGCAGTCTTATTTAATGATATCTTGCAATATAATATAATATCTAGGCTCCTTTTTTGGTTGTGTTTTATGAGTGATTTAAATTATTTCTCCTCTATCTGTTTTCCAGGTCAGTTTTTGTTATGAGATACTTTACATTTTCTTTTTTTTCAATCTTTCAACTTTGTTTCAAGATTTCTTGTGTCTCATAGAATCATTCTCTTTCATTTTATCCATTCTAATTTTCAGGGAGTTTTTTTCCTTGAGTAAAGTTTTGTAACCTCTTGTTTCAATCTATCATTTCTCTTTCTTAATCTTCTATAGTTCTCACTTCTTTTCCCATTTTTCTTCTAGCACTCTTATTTTGTTTTTAAAATAGTTTTTCAGCTCTTAAAAAAACTCAAACAACTCTTGCTTCATCTCTTCCAAGAACACTAGTTGAATTTGTGTCCAAACTGTGTTTTACTTTGAGGCTTTTCTTGTAAATATTTTTGGCGTCATTCTCTTCCTCTGGGTTTGAGTTTTGAGTGTCCCTGTTTTTATAATGATTCTTTATAGTGGAATTCTTTTGTTTGTTTGGTTTGTTTACTCATTCTTTCAGCCTGCTTCCTGACATCAGATTTAATGTTAGGGCCAGGCTCTATGCTTCTGGGGGGGAATATCTGAGTTGGGGTTTTGTCATCTTGGCTCCTTCTGCTCTTTTCTTGGGGTATTGAATATTGTGTTATTCCCAGATCTCAGGGACAGTTCAGGCTGGAGACCAGTAAGCTTTCAGCATTTCCATAGTGATGGGATCCAGGGCAAAGTCTGATCTGAGCTCTGTAAATTCCTGACTTGCATTGGGTCTGCAAAACACTTTTATTGCCTTGTACCTGGTTGGAAGCTCCAGTAGATATCTTTTATACTCAGCCACCATCAGCTAGCTTGACATCTCTTATGATGTAGAATGACAGAATTGTGAGTGACCCTTAGGTCTGGGATTTTTTCTGAGTTTTCTGCTGAGCTTCAGACTGGGCTGTAAGCTGAAACAGAAACTCAAGTCAGCTCTTGAGTTCAGAGCCACACAGCTACTGTTTGCATCTGAACCTGTCGCTTGTTTAGTGCACAGACTAGGGCAGGGGTGGGAGCCTGTGGCCCCAAGGCCCCATGTGGCCTTCTGGGTCCTTGGATGCGGCCTTTTGACTAAGTCCAAGTTTTACATAACAAATCCTTTTATTAAGGGGATTCGTTCTGTGAAATTTGGATTCAGTCACAGGGCTGCACTTGAGGAACTAGAGGGCCACATGTGGCCTCAAAGGCCAAAGGTTCCCCACCCCTGCCTGACCTAGGACCTGTGACTGTTCCTCACCCTGAAATTTTATCCCAGGGCGCAGGTCCCTTCCTTAGTCCACCCTGGATTCGTGACCTGGAACGTGGGTAGTGAATGACAGTTGCCAGTTGGCACCTATTTTTGCATCCTGCATGAAGTCAGTGTCCCCCTATATAGATCTGGGACCTCCATTGCACAGCCAGTGTCCTCTTTCAGTTCCTGTACACTGTAATGTTTTGGTGCAGAATGCTGTTGGTCAGACCCTGTTCCCAGTGTCATCAGACCTCTGTTTCCTTTTTCTGACTTGAGTCACAAGAATGATGCACTGTGGTTTTTATTTGTCTTTAGGATTCGATATGGTGTGTTTTTTAAATTTTGGTGTAACTGGGCTTCTTACTGATTCTCCCCCACCTTGGCTCTGCCCCTCTTCTATTCTTACACATAGAAAACTTCACTGGGTTCTTTTCAAAAGATACTGGATTGACTCAAACACCTTGAAAACGTGAGTTACTGAGTTAAAGATGTTCTCATGGAAAATAGTTTTAACTTTTTAGACTTCCACTCAAAGAAATATAAGAAAAAAATCTCCAAAATTGAATAATGATTCACTATCATTGATGAAGGTCAGTTCCTTACTTGTTTTTGAATGCTGATTAACTCCTAATTTTAACCCTCACAAAGTTAAGAAAGAACAGGTCAATTGTATCTAGCCCTGCACTTTGTATTTATTAGCTTCTTTCCTGTGCCACATAATCACCTGCTTTCTGTGGATCTCAACTTCCTTTTCTCTCAAATGAGAGGGTTGAAGTAGATCATGATTTCTTAACCTGAAGTCTGTGAATTAAAAACAAAGATTTTTTGATAGCCATTTCATTATAATTGGTTCCTTTGTAATTGTATATATTTTATTTTATGCATTTAAAAACATTCTGAAAAGGTGTCTATATGTTTCACCAGATTGCCAAAATAGTCCTTGACACAGAAAAAAGATTAAGAATCCCTTGACTAGATGATATTTGAGATCCTTTCTAGCACTAGCATCCTGTGTTCTAAGATCTCTTCTAACCCTAATTTTCTTGGTTTCTGTGTCACCACATTCTATGCTTTCAGGTCCTTTTTAGTTCTCACATTCTGTGTTTTCTGTTCTAAAAAGTTGTGTCCTAAAGTCCCCTCATGATATATAGGTCCAGATTCTAGATTCCAAATTTCAGTTTATTTTCCATGAGAACACCTTTAATCATACAGTGTGATGGATATGTTTCATCCAGTGGGAAAATGCTTCACATAAGAGAGTAGGTAGGTACTTTCTGGGTCAATTTGAATGTGGAAAACTATCACTAATTCTAAACAAACCCCTCTGTGTTTATTTAGAATCGTGAGAGTGCGTTATCTTTTACTTTCACAAAAATGAATGGGAGGGAGGGATACCTCATTATTCCTCACCTGTCTGCCATTTGGGTCCCAGTTGTCTTATAAGGCTAAATTGTACTTATTATTTAAATAGAAAGATGAGGTTTTGGATATGCTAGGTGTGACTTACACCAGCCAGTTTTAGTATAAGCTGAGGTGTAGATGGTATGGCAGACCATCATTTCAGCCATCTCACACAGGTATTGTGGTGTAAGGGAAGAGCATAGAACTGGTCATCAGAAGATCTGGAGTCTAGAGTAGCTCTGTTATTGACAGACATTGTGATCTTGTGCAAATTATTTAACCTGGCTTAAGTTTCCAAAGTAAAGGAATTAGAGCAAGTGATCTATAAGGTCTGACATTCTGTGTTCTATTTTCTTGTGTTCTGAGTTCCCCTGAGTTCTAAGTTTAAAACTTCATGATTCTCTGAAGCCCTGGTATAGTGATTAAACACTGGAATTTAACTTAAGGCCTTCAGTTTTATTGGGGATCTCCACTTACCTATGTGACTTTGAAAAAAAAATAATTTCTCCAAGCTTACAAATCCTCTTTAAAATGGTGGAGTTGGAAAAGATGATCTTTAGGTTCTTTCTAGTTCTAAATCTTAGAATACTAATGATGCTTGTTATATCACTTTGTATTGTTGCTTTGAAAATTTTGAAAAATCCAAAACCCGAATAATTATTTCTGATACATTTGTAAAGAAAAAAGTAGTCCTTGCATGCAAATGTGAAAAATGTTGATAATCATATCTCAAGCCCTCTTTTAAAAATGTATTCTTTTTGGTCTCCATTTATCTAATAGGATTAATAATGGGCATATTTTCAAAAAAAAAACTTGCAAGATTTTATCTTCCAAGATAATTCCAGAATTTCACAATGAAATAGTTTTTAGCTTCTATGAATGATGACTTTAGAAGTATAAACAGAGTATAAAATATTTTTAATTTAATTAAAGATGAAGCAAATAAGTCCTGAAATTTGCTTAGCTTTATTCATTTTTATATCATCTTCAGCTGGAACAGCTCCATTTAGCAGCATGCATTGAGTTGCAAATGCAGAAGCAATGTGGGAGAAAGCAAAGGCTTTTTGAATCAGATAGATAAAAATCTAGGCTTAGAGTAGGCTTACACTCCTAGTTAACCTAAAATATGACCATTAAGGAAAAAAAAAACATTTAAAAAGCCCATATGTGGAAAATTTGTAGAAAAAGTTAAATTTTGTGCGCTTATTGTAGATGTGTGGGATGAGAGTGAAATGCTTTTGTTCTCCATTTGTGTCAATGAAAAGTTGCAAGGATCTTGAGCAACATCACGTTTAATTGTTGTTCTTTGCCGTGATTCACCGATTTTCAGCTACCAGTAAGTGAAGATTTAAAATCTCTTATCTATGATACAAAGCAATATTTATTACCAAATTAATTCTGAAAGGCATCCTTGATGGTTTTTAAACCATTATGTTTCAGAGGGCCTTTGAAGTAAAGTGGGCGGAGTTTTGTATGTCGTGTTAATTGCTCCATTGTTCATTTATTCAGTCTGGTATTTTAACTAGCTCTTTATGTGCCATAATGAGCCCAAAATTCAAGGAAAAATGCTTGGCTCTCAAATCTTGACATTTTTTTTCTTAGTTAAAAGCATAGTGGAAAAAGAAGTTGGGTGGAATTCAGTGCCTGGAGTTTGTGGACCCGGCTCCTAGGGTGTCTAGTCTCCCTCTTTTGAGTCTGGCTCTTAAACAGAAACTAGAAGACTTGACATAAATATAACAAATACCTTAATGCAAATAAAACTGGCCCCCAACCCCCCCCCCCCAATTTTAAATGGATGGATTATTTGGCATCTTTGGTCTTTTTAGTATGGCGTCATTATCCTTTTAAACTGCAGTTTTAATTTTGAAACTGGTTTGGGGGGTGTTCCACTAGCTGTTATCTGTTTCCTATCTGGGATTACATATTCTTATTTAACAAAGATATCAGAGTATCTGGTTGAACTCTAGAGATAAATTCATAAAACTTTAGCACTAGAAGGAACTGTAAAATGTACAATTTAATAACAATGGTGGAACTAGACTTAGAGATCATTTCATTTACCCTCATTATTTAGAAGAATAACTCTTTGTTTAGAAATCAATTTGGTTTTTAACTTGATTAAAATTCGCTGGGGATTATAACTATTGAAAAATATTTTTACCCGAGGAGGATATGTTTATAATACCTACTCACAGTTGCTTCTAGTCATCTTTGATATGCAAGAGTACTTTTTAAAATTTCTTCCGTATAGGAATACCCTCTTATACAGTTGGCCCAACCACTGTTTTTCACAATAATTATAGCCTTATACTACTTAGATGACTATATCATAACCAAGTTATCTTTGAGTTATGAAACCTCACATTAGCTTCATTAGGCTGATTGTTCATTTATTACATTATGCCGTGACAGAACAAAACTACCCTCTGTAATTTTGTTTCCTCAAATGAGTGTGAATGTCAGTGAGGTATAATGGAGAGAGCATGGGACTTGGGAGAGAGCATGGTGTAATGGATAAAGTTCTGTACTTGAAATTAGAAAGAAAGATCCGTGTTCAAAATCTGATTCTGCTACTTCCTAACTCTATGACCAGGGACAAGTCATTTTAGTTTTCTGAGCCTCAGTTTCCTGCCCTTGAATGTAGTGAGTAACTTGTAGTAAGTAACTTCATGTGGTTATTGTGAGGCTCAAATGAGATAATAATTTATATAGAATGTCTTGTAAACTTTAAAGTGCTACGCAAATGCCATCCCCAGAAGTAGGTGCTTTAGCAGCCTGTTACCAATCTCTCAGAGCCTCCTTTCCCCTAGTTATAAAGTGAGTATAATAATACTTTTATTACTTCACAGAATTGTTGTCAGGAAAGTGTTCTGTGAAAACTAAAACACAATCGAATGGGAGCAGCTATTATTTCCCCAGATTAATTAAAGATGCTAGGCTGCTCATGCTTATGTTTTATTTGACTCTAGTTGACTGTCTCATTCAGTTTCTTTAAAGAGGTTGACTGCATTCTTCCCTGCAGAATGCTCTTAGAATGAAATTCATTGTCTGCCTTTCTCCTTGTCTTCTCCTGTCCTTGCTCAGTAATATACTCTTGGTCATACAATGGTCATATAATCAATCTGCAATCCTTCGCCATCTAACTTAGTCTCTAGAAGCATACTTGGAGAAAGAGACAAGCATGGAAACCCATGTTTAAATTCAGTTGTGAAAAAGGAAACTTGTATATGGTTGATTTTCCTGTAACTGATGTTGTCTTTGAACTTGGGGCATTATAGGAGATTGGAATGAAAGAAAACTTCTGAAAGCCTAGTTCATTTATCAGTCGAAGGTAGAAGTGATCTCAACTGTGAATTTGGAATCAGAAGACCTGAGTTCTAATCCTAGCTTTTCGGGGAAATGGCTCCCATTTCCGTAATACTTTACAATTTACAAAGTGCTTGCCTTGTTATAACCCTATGAATAAGACAGTAAAGATATGTTATCTGAATTTTACAGTTGGGGAAAGTAAGACCCAATAATATACTTTTGGTTGTACAGTGGTCACATAGTCAGTGTATTCAATGCCTACTTTGTACTAGGAACTGAGATACTAGAGATCTAAATACAAGGGCTAAAACAGTTTCTACTCTTAAGGAGCCTATGTTCCTTCTGGGGAGACAAATACATGTGCAAGTATATACAGAATAAATATAAAGAGCATAAATACAAATAAATACAAGTAATTAATGGAGTGGGCAGCTAGGTGTTGCAGTGGATAGAATACTGGGCATAGAGTCAGGAAGACCCATCTTCCTGAGTTCAGATCTGGCCTCAGATACAAGTAAGTATCTGAAAGTCACTTAATTCTGTTGCCTGTGTTTCCCCATCTGTAAAATGAGCTGGAGAAGGAAATGGCAAAGTACTCCAGTATCTTTGGCAAGAGAACTGCAGATGGGGTCACGAAGAGTCAGACATGATCAAACATCAATAAAGTGAAAAAAAAATAGAGTATAACTAAGGAAATAGAGCATTAACAGTTGAAGGAATCAGGAACGGTTTCCTGTAGAAGGCAGTGTTTGAGCTGCATCTTGAAGAAAGCAGAGGTGAGGAGGAGGTGAATTCTAGTTATGGAAGACCCTGCCAGGGCAAAGGCACCAAAATAGGAGATGGAGTACCTCATATAAAGAACAAAGAGAAGGCCAGTTTGGTTAGATCATGGGATATGGGAGGGGGATAATGGACAATAAGGCTGGAAAGACAGTTCAGGGTCAAGCCATTAAGGAGCTTTAAAAAACATAAATTGGAGGTTTATATTTGATCCAACAGGCAATAGGGAGCCACTGGCATTTATTGAGCAGGGGAGTGACATGGTCAGATCTTGCATAAGAAAAATCAGTTTGTCAGCTGGGTGAAAAATAGACTGGATAGGGGAGTGACTTCAAGTAGGGAGATCAGTTAGGAGTTTGTTGCAATGACCTAAGTGAGAGCTGATGAGGTCTTGAACTAAGGTGATAGCTGTGTGAGTAGAGAGAAGGGGTCAGGTGCAAGAAATGTTTTTGAGATAGAAACTGTAAGATTTGACAGCTGACTTAATATGTGTGGAGAGGGAGAGGGAGGAGTTGTAGATAACCAAGGTTATGTACGTAGGAGACTGGACAAATGGTGGTGTCATTGACAGAGACAGGGAAGTTTGGAAGAAAGGGTAGATTTGAGATGGAAAGATTATGAGGAGTGTTTTGGATGTGTTGAGTTTGAAATGTCTCCAGGCATCATCCAATAGGCAGTTGGTGATATGAGACTAAAATTCTAGAGTGAGACTGGGCATAGATAGATATGGGGTCATCTGCACAAAGGTGATACTTAATCCCATGGAAGTTGATGAGGCTGCCAAGAGAAAGTAGAGGAAGGGAGAAGAGCAAAATGCCCAGGACATAGCCTTGAGGAAAATGCACAGATAGGGGACATGATATGGCTGAGGAGCCAGTAAAAGGAGATGGAGAAGGGATAGGTCAGAAAGGAGCCTTGCATAGGAGGAGAAGATGGTTAACAATGGCAAAAGCAGCAGATAGAGGATGAAGACTGAGAAAAAGACCATTAGACAGTTTTTTCTAAGAGTTTAATTGACAAAAGGAGAAAGGTGTAGGGCAATAGCTTGAGGGGATGGTTAAGTCTAGTGAGAATTTTTTTTAAGGATAAGAGAGAGTTGGGTATATTTTAAGGCTGTAAGGAAGGCACCATTAAATTGAGAAAGGTTGAACATTAGAGGGGGGATAACAATGGAGGCAGTCTGCTGGAGAAGACAGGAGATGGAATCAAGGGCACATGTAGAGGTGTTAGCCTTGACGAAGAGAAAGGTCACCCTGTTATTTGAGGATCAAATGACATAATGGGCTTGAAAATGCTTCATAAACTTTTAAGTGCTACATGAATAAGTATTATTAATATCATTATTATTTCTATTGTTATTCCTGTTGCTGTGAGAATCTGAGGTAGTAAATAGAGAGACCAGATTGGTTGAGTGTGTCTGGCCTTCACATCTCCATGCTCCAGGCAACAAGAACAGGTGCAATAGTACAAGGAATTTCCTTCCGGGAATTACCAATTCCAGTCATACCACAGGAATGGTCCCCCAAATGTTATTGTAGACATCCTCTAGACATGTCCCCATCTGAAAGTGCTCTTTCCCCCCTTACAGTTCTCAATACTTTATGTGCAACTCCCACATTCTAGTACATATCATATTTTGTGTGTAGTGTAGGAGAGGCATAGTGATGGAGTGGAAAAAAACACTAGATTCAAGGTCAGAAAATTTGGGTTTGAAATATTTTACTTTGTTGGGCTTTGGTTTCTTCATTTGAAGAATGCAAGAATATGAGCTAGATGATTGCTAAGTTTCTTTCGAGCTCTGAATCCTTTGTATCTGTGATTCACACCACCTATAGCATAGGGTAATTGGGAGTAAAACTCTTTATAAAGCTTAAAGCACTGTGAAATGAGAGCTGTTATTAATAATAAAAAATTATAAGTTCCTTGAAGACGGAGGCTCTGGTATATCTGTTTTTGAGACACTGAGGAGAGGACCTTTCATGTAAATTGGGACCTAAATGTTTGTTGAATCCAATTAAAATGGAGGCTTTAAATACTTGGACCTAAGAAAAATAAACTTTGGTTATTCTTCAGCAGAATAACTTTTGTTTCTTCAGGCTAGCTATCCATCCACTATACCACACTGCCTCTCATAATATTGAGAATCCTCAATATTAGTTTTGCTGTGTGATTCTAGGCAAGTCCGTTCACCTTTCTGGGTGTTTGTTTCTTTATCAGTCGAATTGTGGATACAGTTCTTACCCCATGGTTTTTGAGCGGAAGCACTTTGTAATTCATAACAATCTGTAAAATAGGAGTTGCTGTTACTTGAACAGAGTTTGGCTCTGGCCTTGCAGATTGTAGCAGTTCTATTTTTATCTAATTCTTCTTGTCTTTTTCTTAGACATTGGTGTCATGTTTGGCTAAATTGACTAGAAATATATTCCTTCACCCCTGCATTTTTGGCCTTACAGTTTCTGCCCTGACCTGTTTTATGTTTTCACAAACTGAGCCCCTGTGGACCTGTCTGAACTTTCTTGGTGTGATCCAGCCTGAATTCCTTCCTTTCTCCTCCCTCTCCTTTTTTCCTTTGATATGCTTGGGGTTTTGTTCATCTCCCCCAAGGATGGGCCTCGATCGCTGAGCCTGGCCTCTCTTGTGGTGCAAAGTGCGAATGGTTTTTAATTGAGCAGAAACATGTGGAAGGATCAGGAATATCTCAAGGGATTACAGAAAAATTCCAAATTTGTACTACATACAGCTTGTGTTTAGAGCAGGGTCTGCTGGGAATAAATGTTAGTTAGTGTGGCCTGTGACCTTAAAAACTGTTGACATGGATTTCAGCCAGGAACTAGCCACAGACCTCCTTTGTTAAGCTCATTCATAGCTCCTTGAAAACTCTACTCAGTGCAAGTTGCCAACTTGAATCTAAGGAAAGCAGAGTTTTTTTTTCCCCCCTTCCCTTTCTTTCCCATGCTTTGGAAACAGAGGACGCCCCTTAACCAGCAAGACTTCTTTAATAGGACTCCATAGCCTAAACTCAATTGGAATTGACAGTTTCCTGGCTTGGGGTTGCCAACTGGCGGTGCAACGAGGCATAGGGGACAACAGCTTTAGGGAGTGTATACTACTGTTTATGTATGTGTAGTAGAAACTTAACTCCAAAGTATTGTGAAACCCACTTAATTCAAAAATCAACACCCTCTTGTCCGAATTAGAAAAGTCTTCTAAATCTTCACAGGAAGACAATTAAAAAATGTTTTTATATATCTTTACATATTACATAACATATATCTGAGTATATGCATATCATACACACACACACACATACATACATACATACATACATACATACATACACACGCACACATACACCTCTGTGATTTCTTCAGTGTAGGGAACCAATACAGATTGGCTCCTTCTCTGTAACTTAGAGTCCTGTAGAATTGCCTGGGCTATTGAGAAGGTTAAGTCACTTGCCCAGGGTCTCATGGTCAGAGGAAGGACTTGAATCCAGGTCCTCTGATTCCGAGGCTAGCTATCTATTCACTATACCACACTGCCTCTCATTATATTATCTACATTAGGTAGATAACAAGAGAAAAGGCAAAATAGCATTTTTGGTCATGCCTCCTGAAATTTACTCTAGTTTCATCTATAAACTTTAAAAGGAAAATGATATTTGAATTGCAGAATTTTTCTTCTTCTTTATAATACATTTATAGCAGGGATTCTTATCCTTTTTTGTGTCCTGGATCCTTTTGGCAGTCTGGTGAAGCCTGTGCATCTCTTCTCAGAATAATGTTTTTGAATGTATAAAATAAAATGCATAGGATTGCAAAGGAAGCTGATCATGTTGAAGTACAATTATCCTGGAACCCATGTTAGGAATTTCTGATTTATAAGAATTGAACATTTGTTTACTATGTAAAGCTTTATACATAGATTTATATTTAACCTTCTTTCTCTGTATGTTGTTCTCATTTGGTAGGTAGGCAGGTTATCTCATCATTTGATGTGAGGAGGAACTGAGCAACTGTGAGGTTAAAGCACCTTTCCAAGGTCATTTAGCAAATCTATATTATAATTTGGATTTGAAACTAAATATTTTCCAAATCTTATACTCCATTCTGTTTTCTTTAAGTTCCCTCTCTACTCTAATATTCTCTCTTCAAATATGCATAGCTCTAAGAACCCTTCTAGCTTAATTATTTTATGTTTTGTAGTCTAACCTTCTATGTTCTAAGATTGCTTCCATTTCTTATATTTTATGTTCCACTGTTCCCTCCTTCTAATAATCTATTCGGTGTTGTTACGCTGTTTTAAGGTGTTGTCCAGTTCTAGAATTCTTTGATTCTGTAAATTGAAAGAAAGAAACATTTTAATTGAACAATCTGAATACAAAATTAAAAAGAAGTGTATGTGCTTAAGAAAGTAACTTTTTTTGGTTACTGTTGACAGACTGATAGGGGTCCAGGAGCCATCTTGAATAATAGTAATTATGATCTTTGGGTGGCAACCATCTTTAATAATTAACATCTTTACTTACCCCTTGAGAAATTTCAGTTGTTAGAGTAGAGTATTTATTTCCGGATATACTGTAGAGATTGTTATTTTTAACATAAATACTCTAGCAGACTTAGCACTTTGAAGAGCTTCTGAGTTTGGGCGTGAATTTAGTGTTGCATGTGTGAGAAGAGAACGAAAATGTTGATGGAGTCAGTTTTACGTTGGCCTGTAGGCTGTGGAAACTTTGTAGGAAAAAATGATATAATTTTCTTGATGGGGGGAAAAAGTGGTGCTCATTTATATTTGAGAAAAAGTCCTTACAACAACTTTTTTCCTTATCTTTATTCACACTATTATCCCCATCTCTAATATTTGCCCTACTCAGAATAAAACTTTCCCTCTCTGTTATAGTATGATAGGATTTAGAAGGGATTTTATTACAATTTGGAAGGGAGCTTATTAGGGGTGATATGATCTGACAACCCTCTCATTATGTGGATTAGAAACTGAGAAAGTCTCAGACATAAAGTGACTTGCCCAAGGTCCTACAAATATTAAGTGTCAGGGCTGAGATTTGAACATAGTCCTAGGATACTAAATCTTCTTGCTACCCTTCCACCACTTCTCTTAAACACTCTTTGATTATCTGTGCTCCAGAGAAAGTCTATAGGATGCCATATTTAATGCTTATTCAGTAACTATTGTGTAATGGAAAGAGCACTGGCTTTGGAGACAAACAATATACATTCAGATTCTGGCTGTATGTCTTAAAAGCTGTGTGGCCTTGAGAAAGCAGTTTCTGTCTCTGGGCTTCAGTTTTCTGATCTGGCAATGATGGAGTTGGCGGTGATTTCTAAGATTCCTTTAACTTTAAAGCCCTCTGATACTCTTAGTCCCCATTATGTGCATCCCATCTATTGCTAGGAGACACAAAGATGATTAAGTCATGGTTCCTGTTCCCAAGGTGCTAACCTGAGAGTCAAGGAATGGACCCAGATAAACATAATAGAAATTAAAATCTAAGTATATAAGATAAATTCAAGGTGCTGTGAGATAAGATGAGGGAGATACCACTCTCAGCTCTTCCTTCCTAGCACTCAAAATCCATACCCAATGATAAATCAATTAAGTGGAGTTATTGATTCATTGTGAATTAACCTTGGGCCCTTGGGCTCTTGAGTATTTAAGAGGCGAATTTGCAAAGGGAGCATTTTGGGAAGTCAGGGTATCTGGAAATAGTGCGAGATATTGGGGATCCGTTACTTTTGGCAGTATAGGTACAAGTCAAAACCTTGGTTTCAGATTGGTCAGAGTGATCAATGAGGGCCTTAGTCCAGTCACAATATTAAAAGTCCGTGATTTTATCAGGGGTCTTGTTGTTTCTACTGACAAATATTGCATTCCTTCATATCTTAGTAGATGATGTTTGGGATTTTCTGCGGCTAAAAATTTCATCAGCTTACTGGAACCTTTTGGTAATATGCCTTTCTCAACTTGGTTAAGCTGGTTGTTAGACAATATACAGAATGACTCTGGGCCATCCTAGAAGCCTTTCACATTAGGTAGAACCTGTTAGAGGTTATGTTCCAATGGAATAGCTTTTGAGAGTCCAAGGTCACCCCCATACTACTGTGATACTACCTCCAACAGTGTGTTTGTGTCTCTCTCTCATAAGTGTATATATGTATATCCTTTTATTAATGTGATCCAAAAAGGTTCAGAGAGTGCTTGAATTGATGCAACTTCAGAAAAGAATTTCTTCTGTCAGGGTCTAGACAAGAGCTGAGGCTGCTAGTGTTTCCCTAATAGTCCAAAATATCTCCTTGCTAGTAAGCTCTTCACACAATCATCTGGGGAAATTATTTGATGTCAGTATTTTAGTTATTTAGGGTCAAAGGATAATAGTTCTAGAATTAGAAGGTACCTCAGAGACTATAGAATCCAACCTCATATTTACAGTTGATGAACCCTGGGGCCCAGGGAGATTACTTAATTTGCGTATTTTGGTGTATTATAATTTGGTATATTTGCCTATTTTGGCATATCACCCCATGGTGGTGATGCCTCCAAAAGATAGCCTGGTGTTGTCTACTAGGTAGGCAGAGTAAGATGTGACTCCTAATTGGTGGAGAGAATTCTGAGTGTGATGCTGGGCACCTGTGTAACAGACTTAGATACTCTTTGGGAGAGACACATGGAGAAAAGGAGCTCCAGGGAGTAACTGGAGAAAGACTTAGGAATTTCAGCCATGAATGGGAAACCAGCTCCATCATATATGTCCCAGGAGTTGATTGAAATTTCAGAGAATAGATCTCTTCTGGGTGATGTTATTCCCACTTTGCTTGGTTGAGCTGAAATCTTATCTCACTCTCAGCTATAGAGCTCATTTAGCAGAAGAGTGTCTGGAACCAACTCACTTTGTCCTTTTTTCAGATATGCAGCAAAGCACTCAGTTTTCTCTCGTTACCCTCTGTAGATTCAGGATACAGGGCAGAAGGTTAGAGGTGCTGTTTTTGGCCCTGTTCTTACTGCTGAGTGGAAAATTATTTTGAAGTCCCATTTCTTCCAAGCATTTTCCCTCTAGTGCTTTATTGTGCTGTGGATGTGACCTTGAATTCTTGAAGGATAGGCCACCAGAGGACAAGTACTGTCAGGTTTTGCCAAGCTGGAAAAGCTTCAGGGAAGGGGCCAGTGTGTCTTGTAAGGACCAGCCTAGCAAAGTGCAGAGGTCCACCACAAGAAAGTTAGCCAGAGTAATTCATCAAGCCTTTGGAAAAGGTGGTGGGGAGCTGTCATCTTTTTCAGTGGGGGAAAGTACCCAAAATGAGGAAAGCATGGATCTCGAAGGATTGAAACATTCTTCATCTTCAGTAACAGCAATTTAATCTTTTTTTTTTTTCTGGATAGCTGGAAGAGACTGTTTAAGAGTAGATTAATAGCTATCATTTATATAGTGCCGCAAAGTTTTCAAAGTGCAAGTATTTCATTTTATCCTCTCAACAACCCTAGAGGTAGGTGCTGTTATTTTACTTATTTTACAGATGAGGAAAGTTAGGCCGACAGAATTTAAATGACTGGCCCAGCTAGCTATTAAGTTTCCAAAGCTGGATTTGAATGCAGTTCTTCCTGATTCCAGTTCCAGCACTGTGCTACCTGTCTGCCAAAACTAAAGACCAGAAAGATCTAAATCCTGGTTTAGGAGCTCCATCTATAACCTAGAAGATATATCCTAAGGAACTTCCCTGAAATACAGAGGTTTAGTGACAGGTCTGATACTCTATTCACTATATCACAATGCCTCTACAAGATGTCTTTAAAAGAAAAAAAATACACATTGGTAAATACAAAAAAAATTATGCCAAATTTACATTACAAAAATTATTGTTGAAAGTTTGAAAAACATTTATTCCAATGCAAATAAATACGCTTTATTCATTTCTATAATCACTGAGAGACTCTGTGGCTTAGTAGATAAAGAGCTGGTCACAAAACCAGGAAGACTTGGCTTCAAGAAGTCCCACTTCTTGTACATACTGGATGTATAACCTGGGGTGAGTCACTTAAATTCTCTTTGCTTTAGCCCACTGGTATCAAATTCTAATAGAAAGAGATCTCTGTCACTTCATATTGACTTAGAAAATCACAAATTAACATGATCTATTTTATTTATTTTGTTAAGCATTTCCCAGTTACCTCTGCACTCAGGAGTTTTGCAGGCCTGAGTGTAGGCTCTCTTAAGACTGAGTTTCAGAGAAGGTAGCTTCCTTACCTGGGATTTCCCTATGCTGCTTAAACCACAACTGCAGTTCCAATCACTTCTGTCTTCAACACTGTCCTTTTCAGTTTTGTCTTTTATTAGAGGTATGATTATAAGATGAACTTAGCATTGGTACAAGCTAGTTTTAAGGGGCAATTGTGGCCTATATTTGAACCGATGGAGCATTTAATTTCATTGTACTGAAATATATTTTCATGAGGTTTCACAAAATGGAAGAAAGCCCACCTTTTCCTAAAAGCCTTGTTTCCTCAATTTTCTCCCCACTTCTTTTTGTAAACTTTGATTAAGAGCCCTTTTCACAGCTGAACCAAATAGTTCA
This sequence comes from Phalanger gymnotis, assembly GCA_028646595.1. Taxonomy (NCBI): domain Eukaryota; kingdom Metazoa; phylum Chordata; class Mammalia; order Diprotodontia; family Phalangeridae; genus Phalanger; species Phalanger gymnotis. Next base: position 92,261,893 of record CM053625.1, on the reverse strand, counting down.
AATCTTTTTTTGGTGTCTCCCCAGCTGCAAGTGTCTCACATCAAAGGCGTATATGAAACTCTTGTTAAAAGATAGTGTGAGTTCATCATCTCAGCAGAGTGGGACCTGAAGACTTAAGATAACTTCCAGCCACAAACCATTTTCATGTCATCAGGGAGGTGTAGCTTCATCCTGGGTTCACAATATTTCCTTTTTCAACCTGCCACTCAAAGACACTGCCAAATCATATTTTCTTTTTGCTTTAGTTTTACTTATACTTTATTTAATATGGAGAAAACATTATTGAAAAAGAAAAAAAAAAGGTTTAAAAATACAACAAAAGGAACATATAAAAAAGAAAGTTAAGATTTTGAGTTTCTTTTTGCCCTTTCTTCCCTTGTCCCACTTGTACAAATCTAGGCCTCATTACTTCCTTAGTGCATTTCTAGGAATTGCTATAAGATATAATTATAGAATTTTAGAGTTAGAAGAAATCTTGAAACATAGAATGTTAGAACTGGAAAGAACCATAGAGTACAAGATACTGAAACAAGGACTATAGAATGTTAAAGCTAGGGGGGCAGAGCCAAGATGGTGGCTGGAAAGCAGAGACTAGCGTGAGCTTCCTGCCAAGTCCCTCCAAAAACCTTTAAAAAATGGTTCTGAACCAATTCTAGAACTGCAGAACCCACAAAGTGGTGGAGGGAAGCAGGTTCTAGCCCAGGACAGCCTGGATAGTCTCTGAGTAAGGTCTATCCCTCACGGAGCTGGGAGCGGAAGGGAACGGAGCTGAGCAGAGCAGAGCCCAGCGTGGTCAGCGCAAACTGACCAGACCAGGAGCCGGGTGGAGCATGCCCTAGGACCCTGAATCAGTGAGCTGCGGCAGTTACCAGACTTCTCAACCCACAAACGCCAAAGACAACAGAGTAGGTTAGTGGGAGAAGCTGCTGGGGACTGGGATAGAGTTTGCAGTTCCCAAGCTTGGAACATGGAACTCTTTAGTCTACAAGCAGTCATACTCCACTGAAAAACTCAAGGGTCAAGTAAGTAGGCTGGGAACATGGCCAGGCAGCAAAAAAGCACCCAGATTCAGTCTCAGACTCTGGAATCCTTCTTTGGAAGACAAAAACATACAGCCAGAGGCAGTCAACAAAGTCATAGAGCCTACAACAAAAACCTCCAAGAAAAACATGAACTGGTCTTAGGCCATGGAAGAGCTCAAAAAGGATTTGGAAAAGCAAGTTAGAGAAGTAGAGGAAAAATTGGGAAGAGAAATGAGAAAGATGAGAGAAGACCATGAAAAACGAGTCAATAACTTGCTAAAGGAGACCCAAAAAAATACTGAAAAATATACTGAAGAAAACAACACCTTAAAAAATAGACTAACTCAAATGGCAAAAGAGCTCCAAAAAGCCAATGAGGAGAAGAATGCCTTGAAAGGCAGAATTAGCCAAATGGAAAAGGAGGTCCAAAAGACCACTGAAGAAAATGCTACCTTAAAAATTAGAATATTAG
>CM053625.1:92248061-92260299 GCA_028646595.1 Phalanger gymnotis | reverse complement strand
CATGATCCTTATTCTTTGCCTTTATTGATTAAGATTAGATCCATGTTCAAATTTTTTACAAAAAATTTGCTAATCATGTGCTCGATCAAGAAACATTTAGTTCGAGTCATTGGGATTCTGCATCACTGCAAAAAATACATTTATCCCTGAAAAACAAGGGATAGATGATCTAATGTTGCCTGTGTCAGGAACCATTTGTCTTGGCAGTTAAGGACCCACTAACTTCTTGAGCTAAGAAACCATAATGTTTACTTTAATAACATTTTTTATTAGTGATGAATAAGAAGATAGCAAACAAATATATCAGAAATACAGAAGTTAATGTAAAGGAGCTATTGACCAAATCTGGAAGGTTTGTTTCCTCTCTGTTACTCAAAAGATAGGATTCAAAAGGAAACTTTCCTCCCATTTCCCCTTTACCGTCAACCTCCCACTGTATCATTAAACAGTTAATATTTGTGCTCTAGACAATTATCAGAAAGGAGAAGCTTTGTGACAATAATTGTTAGGTCTTTTCAGAAGCTGAAATTGAAAACGGTATTGTAGGTGCTTGGAAGGAGTCTAAGGGATTATGTTTATGGGGCAGTGAGGAGAGCAATAAACCTTAAAGCAATGCTAAGAATCACTATTATTGTTACCTGAAAGTGCTTAAAAATATGGGTATAAATAAATACATCAGCAGGCTTAGATAGATTTTTTTAAAAGGAATTAATAAGAGCATCTCATTGAAATATTTTATATTATAAAACACCTTGAAATCTTCAAAATGTGCTCCTTACAAATGTTCTCTGATGGATAGAGTAGTAAGCACAGCGATGGCATCAGAGAGCACTGACTGAGAGTGAGGAGACCTTGCTACCATTGCTGACTCCTCCACTTGCTAATGGGTGACCTGGGGATAGGACCATAGCTTGTCTTGATTTTAGTTCTTTTCTCTGTAATGTGAGGAGGCTGGATTCAATAAAGCCTAAAATCTCTTCCAGACCACACTGTCTATGTTCTTTGTAGAGGCAACTGGTGGCACAGTGGATAGAACGCAGGACCTGGAGTCAGGAATACCTGAGTTCAAATCTGGTATCAGACAGCTGTGTGACCCTGGGCAAATCTCTTAACCTCTGTTTGCCTCACTTTCCTCAACTGTAAAATGGAAATAATAGTAGCACCTATCTTGCATTGTTTTTGTGAAGATTAAATGAGATAATATTTATAAAAGTTCTTAGCATGGTGCCTGGCACATAGTAGGTGCTATGTAAATCTTCATTCCCCACTCCTGCCTCATATTCTAAAGTTCTTTTAAACTTGAGTTTCTATGCTCTAGGATTCCTTCTTGTTCTATTGTTCTAAGGTTGCTTCCAGCTCAAACTTTCTATAGCTTTCTTAGAAAACAGTAATTAATCTCCCACCCCTTTTTGATGTCTTCTCCATCTCTGTCTCCCCTTCCCCTTCACTCTCTGTCTCTCTTTCCCCCCTCTCTTTTTATTCCTTCCTTCTTCCCTTCCTCTCCCCCTCTCTTTTCTTTATCCCTCCTTCCTTTCTTCCTTTCCTCCCTCCTTTCTTTTTTACACCTCTCCTTTTTTCCTACTCATTTTCTTCCATTTCTCTCTCCTTCCCTTCCTTCATCCGTTCTTCTTCCATCCTTTCCTAGGTGAGCTCAGAGATTAAGTGATTTGCTCCTCCATCCTTTCTTTCCTCCTTCCTTTTCTTCCTCTCTTCCTACTTACCTCCTTTTTTTCTCCTCCTACTTCTTTTCTCACTTCTTCCATCATTTTGTGTATTTATGTTACTGTTGTAGATACAAGATCTCTTTCCTCATTGAAATAAGTATAGCTTTTTCTGGAAATTTTTTTAGCCATAGTTTAAAAATAAAAAACAAAAAAGCTTATATGCCAAAGGTAATATATAGATAGCAGGTGAAATGTATGCTAGATATCTGATTGTTATATGAGTATTTATTACAGGAATTTTTCCGGTCGCAAACGATGTAAGTGTTTGGCATGTTTCAGAATACTCCTTTTTGAAAGCAAAGGCTAAGGTAAAATAATATATTCATTGTTTTCTGGGATCATGTTTGTCTTTTTATTTAGAGCTTTAGCCTGCAAAATAATCTGTCTTTGCTTCCTTGACCCAGTCTGCTTGCTCGTTTGTTTTTCTTAGACTTAGAATCATCTATTCATGATCTCATAGCATTTGCTCCCTAATAAGTGAGGATGAGATCAGTAGAAGGCTTCGAAGAAGAAAATTGCAAAAAGGCTCTCCCTCCCCGCTCTGTTTGGTGGCATTAGTTGAAATGAAAAAAAAAAGTGAAAGATGACTCCAGTATAGATCTGGGTAGGCAACTTTGGCAGAACAGGGGAAAAACAAACAAACAAACCCGGACTTGGATTTAGGAAACCTGTATTCCAGTCTCAGACCTATCTTTCTTTTTTTTCCTATCTTTGTGACTTTAGGCAAGTCATCTTCCCTCTTGTATCCTATTTTTTCCTCGGTAAAATGGGGATGTACAAGGCAGGTTGGTGTAGTGGAAAGAGGGCAGGCCTTAGAATCAGAGGGCTTGGTTCGGGTCTTGGTTCCTTCCTTCTGCCTGTGTGACCGTGGACAGGTTACTTAACCTCCCTGGCCATTAATTTCCCATTTGCAAAATGAAGGGTTTGGACTAAATAACCCCTGAGATCCCTCCTACCTTTAAATCTATAGTCCTGTGATATTTTTGCCGACCTGCCTCTCAAGCAATTTTGTGGTGATCAGTGATTTGAAAACCATCTAGTGATAGAGAGTTGAAGCCTGGCATCAGAATCAGAAAGATGAGGGTCCAAGTCTCACATCTGACAAATACTAGCTATATGACTCTGAGCAAATCACTTAATCTCTGAGCTAACCTAGGAAATGCTTCAAGAGTATTATGTTGCAAAGCAGATGCAGATCTACATTGGTTGATGGAGATTCCTCATTCTAAATTTCCTAAACCAATGAAATCACAAGTCTAGTTTAGAAAAAAAAAAAGGCATGCTTTATAATGGGTTGTCCAAGGACATTTCCAAGTCTTTTTTTGTTTGTGGTATTAATGTAAAAATGTAATTTAAATATCTTTTATTTACTCTGAAACTAAGCTGTAGATATTAACCTTTTTGCTGGATGCTAGCATAGAAAGAGCATAGGCTAGTGGAAAAAGGCCAGAATTGGGAGTCAAAAGCTTTCTGGCTTTGTCACTGATAAGATATATGATCTTGGAAGACCATTGCCTTGGGAAGCGTCTCTGAAGTTTCCTCAGTGATAAAATGAGGATTTTGGACTAGTTGCTGATGGAGTTCAGTAAATATTTAGTAAGATATAAGCCAATCAACAAGTATTTAGTAAGCTTCAACTATTTTCCAGCCACTATGCTAGGTGTTGGTGACACAAAGATAAAAATGAAATATTTCTTGCCCTGAAAAAGTTTCCAATTTAGACAGGGAAGTTAACTTGTATTTACATAGTTAAGTATAAAATAGACACAAAATAATTCAATGGTGGGAAGGCATAAGTCCTCAGGGTGTCAGTCGACAAACATTTAATAAATACTTGTTATGTGCTGGGCACATAATACAAATACAAATAGAAAGAGACAGTCCCTGTTGTCAAGGAGCTCATGTTCTAATGGGGGAAGACTACATAGAACGGGCAACTGAAGGAGCATGGGTACAGGTACCCAAGACAAGGCCATGGTGGAGAAAGTTTGGAATGGTGCTTGGAGAGCAGTGAGACATGCAAACAGAGGTTGTGGGAAGAGCTGTCCAGCCAGAGAGAGAGGCCTCGGGGTGGAGGGGACTTCTAGAGCTGGAGAACGTGGAGCATGTACTGGGCCTTGAAGGAAGTTGAAGATTCTAGATTTGGAAGTGAGGAGAGACCTCAGTCCAGGCACGGGGAATGCCAGTAGAAAAAAGGCGTGGAAATAGGAGACACAGTGCTGGGTTTGAGGAATAGTGTGAATGAAGAGGAACAATGTATAAGGCTGGGAAGGTAAGATAAGACCGGGTTGTGAAGAATTCTAAGTTCCAAACAGAGGAGTTTTGATTTGATCCTAGGAAACCACTGTCATTGAATATGGCAGTAATATGGTCAAACCAGTACTTAAGGAAAATCACTTTGGAGGTCCCCTGGATCATGGATTGGAATGGGGAGAACTTGAGGTGGGAAAACAAGTTAAATACCTTCTAATTCTATTCTTATATGGATCTGTTACATTCATCTAAGTTTGGGTGTGTCCATGATCTTAACTAGTGCATGTTTTAACCTGCCCACTCTTTATGCAATTCTTGTCCATACTTTTCCATAAAAATTCTGTAGGATTCAAAATTTGGTCTTGTGAGTTTTTTTTTAAATGGTCTTCACAACCACATCATGATTTCCTTGATGTCATTATAACACTTGTCTTAGCAAGTCATCACTGGATCATCGGCATCATAATTGGTAATATGTTATGGCTTGTTTGTAATTGTGATGAAGCTTTCAACTAACAAACTACCCTTGATTTTAGGTGATCCATGAAAGCTGAATCCTTTATACAAATGGATGAATTTTGTAGAATTTGACCCTGGGCAGGCTGCTTCTCAGTGCCTAGGCAAGTCTCCAACACTGTAAGCTGTATGGCAGTTGGTGATTTATATTGGTAGATGGGGTCTCCTGACCTAGAGTTTCCTATGCCAAGGAAATCACACATTTGGATCAAAAAGTAAAAGAAGGAGAGGATTATATAGCAAAATAATTTCTAGGGTGATAGAAACCCTCTTCCTCTCCTTCTCTTGATTCCCTTTGTAATACAAGAGTATTTGCCATTATAGATTCATAGGTTGTGGTGCCCATAGCAGATCGCTGAAATAAAAGTTGTTACTCTGAGGGACTGCTTCAGTGTAGCCGCTGTGGTAAGATGTCATTATAATGGTATTGCTTAAATTTGTGGTCTCTCCAAGTAGGAAGGAACCCCTAAAGGATTCTAGTTTCATCTGTAACTGAAGTAAGAATCCCTTCTACAATATCTGGATAAGTGGTCCAGGGGAAATGTCCTCTAGAAAAGTTCCATTGACTGGGAGTTCATTGTTTCACACATCAGCCCATTCATTGCTGAACCAAACCAACTTCTTTTGAGTTGTTTGAATCTTAGATTTGGAAGGGATCTTAAAATGTCACCTAATAAATTTGCTCATGAATTTGAAAATCCCCCTAAAACATCCCTGCTAGGGAGAGATCTAGGCTTTGCTCGAAATATGTCATGGGGAGCTCACTACCCTACTTATGTAGCTTATTCCATTTTTCATAAGTGTCATTGTTTAAAAAAAAGTTCTTTTTTTATAGCTAGCAAAAACCTACCTCCGCAACTTTTATTCTCTGCTTCTAGTTCTACCCTCTGGGACTGAATTGAACACATCTAATCCCTATTCTAGTGGGCAGCTCTTTGCATACTTTAAGATAACAATCATTTTCCACCCCCCCCTCCAGTCTTTTCTTCTGTTTGTCTCCAATCCCCCCCCTCCATCATCATCATCATCATCATCATCATCATCATCATCATCATCATCATCATCTGGAAAGTATTCTGGATTTGGAAAGTATTACAGAATATTAATGAAACATGAAGCCCATCACCCTAAAGTAGCTACAGAAAGATTAACACTTCCTCACCAAAAAGGAGAAAGAAGATTGATAGGTTTTCTTAGCACAAGGTGAAAAAATGCAAAACAGACCAAAACAAAACCCCCAAACCTAGAGATATTCCTTTAGAAGAGGCAGGCATCATTTCACTGAGTAGAAGTAAATGCTGAAAATAGGCATACTACAATTGGATTTGCCAAATGTAACCAAAAAGTTATATAATGATTTGCCTCTAGATGGATGAGGCCAATGAAATAACTAAGATTCAGGAATGGAATCAAAAGTCCCTCCATATTTGACGTCCACATAAATTCAGCCAACATCAAACTCCCAGCTTATGAATACAGATTTCTAAGACTCAGCCACTTGTTTGGACCTTGCGTAAACATGCTGTTGGCTGGATTTATGTGGATATCTGTACGAGGTAAAGATACCTTTTTGCACTTTCTGGTGGGTATGACCTGGAACTGAGCTACCACCATAAAACTCTCAGCTTATGAAAACATAGTTTCTAAGCTACAGGAAACAAAGAGTCTTCAAAATATTGAGAACAGGATGAGGTGCATATTACCACTGTCATCCTCTCTATTACTGGGGTTATACCAAGGATGGTCTCTTTGAGACTACAGATGAGCTTATGTCCTATTACCTTTAATCAACTACATAGAGCAACTGTTTTTTTTTTTAAATTTACGTATGTAGTTATCTGTAGAACATTAAATAGAAAAGAATAATAGGATAGTGACTTATCCCTAGACCATTTCTTTCCAAACCCCTGTGAAAAAGATGAGAATGATGTAATAGTGACAACAGCTTTTATTTCTAAAATGCTTCAAGAGTTACAAAGCACCTTCCCTACAAAAATCTTTTGAGTGTTGTTAATTTGGGCAGTCAGGTAGTCAGTGTCTAGAGTGCTGGGAAGTCAGGACGACCTAAATTCAGATTTTGCTAGCAGTGTGACTCTGGACTAGTCACTCAGCCTTTCCTAGCTTCAGTTTCTTCATCCGTAAAATAGGGATTGTAATAATAACACCTACATCACAATCTTATTTTGAGGATCAAATGAGCTAATAAAGCACTTTGCGAAGCTTAAAGTACTATGTAATGCTATTATTATTATTATTGCTTTATAACTTATTTCCTCAATATACTCTAGTTATACTAGACTCCTTGCAGTTCTTTACACAAAACACTCCATCTCCTGGCTGCATTTTCATTGGCTGCTCCCTGTGCTTGGAATTCTTTCCCTCCTCTCTGCCTCCTGGCTTTGCTGGCTTCTTTATAGTCCCAGGCTGAAATCACAGCTGCTACAAGAAACCTTTCCTGATCCCCTTCGATTCTAATGCCTCCCTTCTTTGACTGTCTCCAACTTATTATCTATATTATACTATATTATTATCTATATTAAACTATATTATCTATATTAAACTATATTATCTATAACTATGTAGCTTGGACTTAGTTGTTTGCATGTCATGTCTTCCATATTAGACTGTGAGCTTCCTGAAAACAGGGACTGTTTTTTGCCTTTCTTTGTATCACTAGCACTTAGCATAGTGCCTGCCACATAGTTGGCCCTAAATAAATGTTGACTTGACTTGGCTGTGTAGATGAAGAAATTGAGTGTCAGAGAGATTAAGTCATTTGCCAACCATGCCTTTATTTGTTATTTATATGACCAGGTTTCTGTGGAGCCAAGCAGAAGAAATGAGTTTAGTTGTATGACTCTTTCTTCACTGGCATCCTCCCACTATCAAAAGTTAGAGAATTCTTTTTCTATTCTTGTTCTCTGGCTTCCCTTCTCCTTTCTCATTAAAGTTTGTCCTACTGTGGCAAATACTAAAAGTAATAAAGCTGTTCTATTTCTCAGCTGATTGATTCCCTGTTCCTGTCCTCTTCCTTTTCCAATTCATTTTTGACATGGCTACCAGAATAATCTTCCTCATAAACTGGCCTGACCAAGGCATTTTCTTGCTCACTAACCTCTGCTGGCTCCCTATTGCCTATGGGATAAAATACAAACTCCTCACTTGAATATTCAGGGTCCTTTGCAGTCTGGTTTCTGGATGCCTTTTCAGCCTATCTCCTATTATGTCCTTTCATTCTCTCTGCTCTTTATGATACTCCATGTTCTAAAATCCCTTTCATCTATAACGTTCTATAATTCCTCTGAATGAGAGAAATGCCCACCTATCATGGATAATTTGTATCGAAGGTGTTGGTATTTTTTTCCTTCCTTGTTTCTGAATGAGAGCTTTTCTTGACAGAATTCACTGCTCCTAGTAATGTTATTAATTAAAGTATAATATTCATGTGCTACAGTTGCTAGTGTGTGCCAGCTTCTCTATTGCCTGGAGGAAGTGCTGTTTAAACAATAGAGCAATATTAGATCTGGTTCTTGTCCTGTCTTAATTTGTGGTTTTCCTCCTGAGTTTCGAGAGGTTTTAAAAAAATAGATATTTTTTTAATGGAACCATCAGCCCGTAGTGTAGGTATTTCTCCAGGTTTAGTTGTCTTTCTGCCCCCCAGACCTACGCCCCAGGGGGAAAAAAAAGAATCGGCTTGCATGATTTGTGTCAGGATTAAGTTATGCCACCTTTGAAGTCCTCAGCCTCCTGAAAGTACAAGGAGTTGTTTACAAAGGAGCCCATCGATTCTCTTCTCCACCCCTCCCCCCCTTTTGTGGAAGCATTCGAGCAGTAAGACCTGCACAGTCTATTTGGCACAGTAGCCGCTCTCAGCTGGCCCCGTGCCCTCCTGCTGTTAGTCAGACCAAAGGATGTGCCAGATCCCGGATTGTTGCAGAGCGAAGCCTGCCTGCAAATCTGCTTGCAGTTAGCCCGGGGCCTTTTTGGCAGTGCACCCCAGTCGATTGATTTACTTGCAATCCGTTTTCCTTAATATTTTCCATCTGGCCAACAATGACCCATAAAGACAGACACAAAACAGGGTTTGAATTATGAGGAGGGTGATAGTAAAACGCTTCCAAATCTCACTCTAGAACCTGCAAGAATGGCTGGTTGCCATTGCAGACGGCAGAGGGAAACTTTTCCCTAGTTCCATTGCGCAAAATTCAGTCAGATCAAAGACCGGGACCAGTCAGCTTTTAAGTGTTTTAAAAGGCTTTATAAATTCCGTCTCTGAATATGGAATTTCAGCTGCTCACTGGAAGCGATAGTGCTAATGTTAAAATTTTTTGAACAAAAATATAATGAGGGTCAGAGGGAACTTGTCTTATACTTAACTACCAAACTTTGAGGGATATTCACTTTTAACAATTAATGGGCCTGGGACCCAGTTGTTACAGTCTTTAGGAAGGCATTGCAATTGCCCAGATGTTTTCCCGTCAGCTTAGAACTTGCTGAAATTGAGGTTTTGAAAAAAGAGAGAGTTGCTTAGGCTCTTGGATGCCTAGTAAAGAGTTTTTCTAGAGTTATTTATAAGTTATATACTAATGGTTGTTTGAATCAGAATTAAGTGCTACCTAATGAATAGTTCTATAATCTTGTGTAAGTCACTTTTCTTCTCTGTACCTCAGGAGATTTTGACTAGCTGATGTCAGGGCCCTCCCATATTCTCTGTTTGAAGATTCCTTTCAGAACTATAACATTCTATATTCTTAGGCTGTTTTTAGATCCTCCGTTCTATATTTTAATGTTTTGTATTCTAAGGCCCTCTACACAGCCTTAACATTTTGTATTCCAAAGTCACTACTAATTCAGATGTTCTGTGTCCAAGTCGTCTAACAGTATTCATTTTGTTTTCCATTTCTTCCCATCGTCATCTTCATCCTCATCGTCCTCACCTCCACCACTGTCCCTGTCCTGCTGATCATCATCATTCTTTATTGTGCAGCACGTTAAGGTTTGCCTTTGATCCTCACAACAACCTTATGAGACAGGTGCTATTCTTATCTCCATTGTGCAGTTGAAGAAACTGAGATTTCTAAGATGTTGAGTGACTCTCTGTAATGGTGAGTATCTGTGGTGGAATTTGAAGCGAAGCCACCTGACTTAAATCCTACACCCTTTCCATTATACAGCAGAGCGAGATGGAAGGAGCACCAGCCTTGGCATCACAAAGTATGAGTTTAGAGCCCAGACTGTGTGACCTTGAGCAAATCACTTATTTTCCTCTGTTCAGCGAGAGAGTTGGAATAAATGATTGAAGAGCTCCTTCCCAGCTCTAAATCTGTGATCCCATATCATTATCTGTAGTTCTCATGGCAACTTTTGGATGAATCAATTAAGACACTTAATTTTAGGGCAAAATTGGAACCTAAGATCAGATGACATAACTTTTATCTTCAATACAATTTAGCATAAAAATTTCTAGTTATGAAATGTTATCTTGCCCTAAAATGTTAGAAGCAAGGTAAATTGAGAATGAAAGCATTTATTTGAACTTTTTTTTCTTTTCAGTAAGCTGCTTCTTCTAGGGATTTCTAAAATAACCTCACTTTCTTTTTAGCTCACATTATTGTAGTCTTTTACAGTTTAGCAAGTACTTTTCTCACAACAATGATGCCATAGTGCAGGTATTATTCTCCCTGATATACACATAAGAAACTGAAGCTCAGTGAGGCAAAGTGGATCATACAAAGTCACCCAAATAGTGTCAGAGCCTGGTATTGAGCCAAGGTCCCCTGACTCCCAGTCCACTTCCCTCTCAGCTGTACTATGGAAGAAAGAATGGTTACAACCTTCATTTTCACAGAAAACTGGAGTTCATGGAGGTTGTTCCTTGCCCTCTGTCACATTGCAGGATTTGGTCCAAGGCTCTTTATTCACAGTCTGTTGTTGCTCACACCCCATGACCATGCTGCCACCTCCTGTTTACACTTTATTTTAGACTTGCAGAAGTTTGACTGAGTATTTTTCTAGTCTTACCTCCTTTGGGTGGTAAACTCGTTGTATCACAGTATAAATCAAATTAGGCCTATGCTTTGAGTGAACCTTATTACCCCTCTACATGTCCTCAGGATATTACAGGTGTGTTCAAATTGAAAATAGTTGTCATCATTTTGGGAAGTCCTGTCTTCTCTGGTATCCTGCATTTGTCTCATTAATGAGAGATTGTTTCTATTCATAGTTTTTAGTTTCCCATTTATTAGTATAGGATGAGTAAATCCAGATCAATGGAAACAAAGCATTTCTAAAACACTGAGCACAGAGGGTCAGGTCTATTAAGCATAGAACTACCTCAATACATTTTGTCACATTGTAGCAGCTGCTCAGTTTGGGATCACATAGTCAATAAAACCTATAAACAAAGAAAGTTAGAACTGGATGGGAAAGTACCTTAGAACTCTGAATGTTAGAGCTGGAAAGGAACATAGAACATAGACTATAATGACATGGAATTTTGACACTAGAAGAGACCTTAGGGCATATGTAGAATGTTAGATGAGAGCATGTTAGAGTTTCAATGAACCTTAATACTTAGAATACTAGAATATAGAACATATGATATTAGAGCTGGAAGTGACCTTACAAGATAGAATGGTAGAACAGGGAATGCCAGAACTTGAATGGATCTCAGAATATGTAACGTTAGAGGGAGACTGGATATAAAATTGAAGCATAGAACATTAAAGCTAGAAAGGACTCTAGGGCTTCTTCTAATCCTACTCCTTTATTTTTCAGAGGCAGAAACTGAGATCCAGAGAGGATAATAGCTTATCCTAGGTCACCCAATAGCAAAGTCTAAACTAGAACTCGAGTTTTCTAGCAGTATAGCCCAATATATTTTATTGTGCCATTCTGTCTTGGTGGTCAAAACGACTTTGAGGAGCAGATTGAATGAGCAGGATAACTGAAGGAAATAATTGTTATTTCTTACAATAAAGATCTTTCTAGATAATCTTAGGTCATAACAGTAAGTGAAAAATATCATGTTTCTTTGCATAGCTATGAGGTTAAATTATTTCATTTAATCCTTGTAACAATCCTGTGAGTGAGCTACTTGAGCTTCACAGATGAGGAAATTGATGCTTAGGAAGGTTAAATCATTGTCCAAGGCCATAAAACTAGTAACTAACATTCTAACTTGAACCCAAGTGTTCTGAATCTCAGTTAAGTTCCATTTCCATTACATTCAGCTGCCTGCATAACTAAGAGTTTATTGTGTATGGATAACAGGACACATCTCTATTGAACTTTTAAGTGTGAAAAATACCTCACATTTATTATCTCATTTGTGGTTATAAGAGATCTGTGAGATAGGTAATAATAATAATAACTATTATCACAATAGTGCTTTATGGTTTACAGAGTTCTTTCCTCATAATAGTCTTGGGAAGTAGACAGTATAAACATCTCCATTTTGCAGATGAGAAAACAGAGGCCTATCATAATTAAGTAACATTTCTGAGGTCATACAGCTTCTATGATAAAACCAGGACTTTAACCTCTGGCACTCTGAATCCGGTCCTTCATGATAGCTTACCCACTATTCTGACCAAATTCTGAATAGACTCAAAAGCATGAATATTTGAGCAATGAAAGCTTGATTCGCCCCAGCCAAAGAGAAGATTTAATCTAATTTAGATAGCCACAGTAATAATATAAGTACTATTCATCCTTCCTAGAAGGGCTTATTTTCAAAGCAGCAT
>CM053625.1:92198139-92247561 GCA_028646595.1 Phalanger gymnotis | reverse complement strand
TTTTTTATCTTCTTCCTCCTTCTTTCCTATGGGGTAAGATACACAACTGAGTATGTATGGTATTCCCTCTTCAGGTCAAATCTGATGAGGGCAAGATTCACTCATTCCCCCTCACCTGCCTTCTCTTCTCTTCCTACAGAACTCCTTTTTCTTGCCACCAGTAATTCTTAGGTTATCTCTGCTGGATTTGTTTTCTAGGTCAGTTGTTTTTCCAATCAGATATCATGTTTTCTTCTGGTTTTTCATTCTTTAGATTTTGTTTGACTGATTTTTCATGCCTCATAGAGTCATTAAATTCTACTTGTCCAATTCTAATTTTTAAGAAATTGTTTTCTTCATTTAGCTTTTGTATTTCCTTTTCCAGTTGGTTAATTTTACTTTTCAAGGAGTTATTTCCTCCCGTTAGATTCTGTACTTCCCTTATCATTTCACCTATTTTACTTTTTAAAGATTTGTTCTCATCAGTGATTTTTTTTTTCCATTTTTTCTTTTCCCTCTCTAATTTGGTTTTTCAAATCCTCCTTGAGCTCTTCCCAGAATGCTTTTTGGGCTTAAGACCAGTTCACATTCCCTTTTGAGGTTTCAGATGTGGGTATAGTGCTGTCCTCTTCTGAATTGGTATTTTGATCTTCCCTGTCTCCATAATAAGAATCAATAGTCCTTGGTTTTCTGGATTGCTGCTTTATGGTCTTTGTCTTTTCCCTGGCTTTTAAAGTGGATCTGTGCTTCTGGGACCCAGGGGCTCTGTCCCAAGCTTCTTGTGCTGGCAACTGGGGGCCTGGTTACTGGTTTTGTATGCTGTGGCCTCTGGTTTTGTCAGCTAGAGGCTACAATGCTGCCGCTCACCTGGTGCTGAGCTGGAGCGGGCTGGTTTGTAAAGGTCGAGGCCAAGTGGTTGTCTTTCTGAGCTCCCCTGGGTTATACTGAAACTTTTTGTGTGAAGTGTTGGGGAGGGGTGGTCTAGCTGCTGGAAGTCTCCTCTTCCCCCAGGACTACACTACAGCATGGATGGTCTCAGCCATTGTCTCTGATGGTGTCTGCCACTTCCCTTTACTGTGTGAAGACAAGTCTGGGGTCCTGGTATTAACACTTGCGGACTCCACCCCCCTGGGGCTCAGGAACTCCCACTGGTCTACAGGGGTCAGGCCACCTGGGACAATTCTTTTCCTGCACTAGTCTCCTGCCACCACAAGAAGGTCCCGTCTCCCCAGCTTTCCGAGCTAAAAGGCTGACTGGGCTAAAAGTTAAAAGGCTAAAAGGGGGACTGAAGTGCCCCTTCTGGTTCCTTTCTTCTAGGCTTTCTCACAGGGCAGTATTCTCTGGGTGAGGAAGGAAGGAATGAGAGCCATTTTACCTGGTCATCATGGCTCCCAGAAGTTCAAGAAGGCCAGTTTCAAACCTTTAGACTGTGGGCTGCAGACCTGAGGAGTAGTTATTGTTGCTGCCCACAGGCTCTGTGCTTCTGTCTCACGTAACTCTAACAGACTTCCATCTTGGGCTGAGAGCCCTGGGAATCGCCACTGTAGCTGGTAGTTTAGCCTGGGCCTGCTCCTGCTCCCACTCAGGTATGGTTTAGTTCCGTGCACCCAGTGCTTTCCCCAGGCTCATTTATTTTCCTAATTTTTCCTCTAATATGGTTTTCAAAATTCTTTTTTAACTCTTCCAGGAATTGTTTTTGGGCCTGTCTTGATCTTCCCTGTTACCATAGTAAATTTCTATGGTCAGCTTCTTTTTATTTTTAATCTCATTTTTCTAGCCTATTTCTTGACTTTTAACTTTATGTTAAAGTTGGTCTCTGCTCCTGGGGTGGAGGGGGCCTCATCCCAAGCTGCAGGTATTTCATGTTACTGTTTACAGAGCTAGTTTGGGGTGTGTAAGTTTTCAATTCTTAGGTGATATGATCTAAGTAGAGGTGTGTCTACTACTCTCTTCTCCTGTGTTCTGGTCTGTGAGTGACCACAAGCCCTCTTTTCCATCCTGGAACTGTGACCAAGGTCTCTCCTTCCCTTTGGCTTCATCCTCTGGTGTGCCAGTGTTCCTCCTTGCCCTGAGACTTCAATGCAAAACGACATATTGGCAATACAACAGAGTCCTACCCCAGTGCCAGGAAAAGGTCTCCCTGTAATTTTCATCTGATCAGTTGTCTCATCTCCTTACCATCTGTGGTCTGAGAGCTTCGGAAGCTGCTGCTATAGATTCAGTCACCCCCAAGACCTCACTGTTGTCTTGGACTGGGAGGGACCCACTACTGGCTGCCTGGCCTGGGGCCTCACAGCTGGCTTTTGCTAGTGCTTGGAGCCTAGCTGCTGGCTTGCTCATGGGTGGGCTGCACTTTCACCCCAGTGAGACAGACATTTCCTGCCAACTTTTTAAGTTGTCTTGGGCTGGAAAATTGTTTCACTCTGTCATTTTGTTGGTTTTGCTGCTGTAGAATTCATTTTTAAGTTGTTGGGAGGGGAATTTTGGAGAGCTCAGGCAAGACCCTGCTTTTAATCTCCTATCTTGGCTCTGCCTCTCTTCTCCACCCCACCCTTTATCCCCCAACTGAGACTTGAAAGGAGCTAGAGATGTCAAGAGACAGAAATAAGGAGAAATTTCATTCCAAACATGATGGACAACCTAAGCAGAGACAGAAAGATAGGCTTAGGAATATCGAGGATGGGGAACAGATAATAAATAGGTCAGTTTGGCTAGGGTACAGTTTATTAAAGAGAGTAATAGGAAAAAAATGAGTTCATTGAAGTACCTTGTAGAGACTTTAAGTGCCAAGCTGAGGAATTAATATTCTAAGCTACAGGCAGGTGGAATGGTGGAAAAAGAGCTGGCTTTGAGAGGTTTAAAGAGGTTTAAAATTTAGTTCTCCTGCTTGCCACCTGTGTTACCATTGGCAAGTCACTTTACCTCTCTGGGCCTCTGTTTCCTTCTCTGTAAACTGAGCAGAGTACACTGCTGACCTCTGCAGTCCCTTTCAGAGCTAAATCTGTGATCCTCTTGTCCTAGGATGATTTCTGAGATTTCTTCCAACGTTATGGTTGAGATCATATGGTCTAATAACTCTAAATTGAGTTCTTTCTAAAGCATCAAACTCCTTTTCCAGATTAGGCAAGGTCTGAAAAAGCAAAGATCATTTTTCAACTAAAGAAAACCTGAAGATCTTCCCTTGAGGAGATGACATTTGAGCTAGAGCTGGTTACAGTTTCTACGAATAGAGATGGAAAATAGTGAGAACAGTCATTGGTATAGGGTAGGAACTGGCCATGCTTTCACTGACATAGGGAATAGCCAGCTGAAGGAACTTCTCTTGATGCAGGTTGGCACCTTTGTGCTTTGAAGTTAAGTGACTTGCCTAAGATCATACAGACACTTTATGTGGGAGGTGAGAGTTCAGTTAGGCATTCCTGCCTCCAGTCCAGGTCCAGATCTCCATCCACTACCCCATCCTGTTTGTGGCGGGGAGGAGAGAGAAAAGGAAACATGGAAACAGTAAGATACTAGGGAAGTTTAGGGAGCTTTGAATAGTTAGTTAATGAGTCTGAGATGTAGAGTGGGAATCAGTGGGCATTAAGACTAAAGAAGTTAAGTTGCCTCAGGTGTGGAGGACTTTGGATGCCAGGTAAAGTAACTTTCATTTTGTTTGGTATATAATGGAGATGCACCGAGAGGTTCCGACTATGTGAAGAGCATCAGATGATGTGTGTCACCACCTTGTCCCCAATCCCAGCACTGCTCCTGCTTCCTTTGTGATATCTGGCAAATCACTTCAGTTTTTGGAGCCTCAGTTTTCTCATCTGCAGAATGAGAGAGTTGGACTGCATGGTCTCTAAGGCTCTTTCTAGCTCACAATCCTAGGATAGCCATAAATGTTGGAGCAAAGCTGCAAAGCCATGGTATCCTTCATTTCATCTTTATGAATATTATAGATTCCAATTTGCACTGATTGGTGAAAGTGGTCTTCTGTGTTAGTTTCTGATCACCTCGTGAAATTATGTCTTGTAATTGATTCCAGGACTTTGAAAATAGCAAAAATTGATTATCTTTTACATTCCTACTTCCCTATTCAAGTTCTTTTGTATAACCATGTGAATTGCTTTTGAAGGACAGGGTTTCCTCTATACCTACTGGAAGAATAACTCTGTATTTGAAAGTACACTGTGCTCTTAGTTGTTAAATGACCACTTGTTTTTTGTCGATTGTTGTTTTTGAAGAGGACCATAACATCAGGAAGGTGATGCCATGACTTGCAAGTGAGTTGGATTTAAGTTTGGGAAGGTTGTGCCAAGTTACCAGCCTCACCCTCTCCTCCAGAGCCATCTGGATCTAGTGGCAAAATATAGATCAGGACAACTGGAGATGGCCCTGGATGCAGTGGGAGAACTTGGCCTCGAATGTCTAGGGATAACTGTATAATTGTTTCTGGCGTTTCTTTTAAAAGAAGACAGACCCATAATCTGTTCCAGGCTAATGTTCAACACCTTCCCAATCCAAACAGAACATGCAGGACCTTGTGCTCTGTGTTGGCTTTAGGAACCTGGATTAAAGAGTAGATGTTCAAGATGGCGAAGTGAGAAACTTGAAGGAAGCTGGGATCCTCATCTACTCTACAAACAAGCAAACGCTAGAAACACCAAAGAGAAAAGAAATGACTGTAAAACTTCATGAGAAAATAAAAACCAACCAGACTGTGTGACCACTAGGCTTTAATGGAAGGAACACCTCTTACCATATGCTTTCAGGGCCATTTGCCAAATATAATTTTTAAAAAATTATTGATATATTTTGTTTTTTCATCACCTTCATTTCCAAATATACACTTCCTTGCTTTGCTACTCAGAAGGCCAAACTAAAAAACTAACCAAGAATTAACCAAAATTGTGAAGAATCTATTAGGGAACATGAAGAAGAATTATATAGGAAAATGCTTGGAGTCCAGAGATGGGGTACAGTGTATGAGGAGTCATAAGCCAGTTCACTGGCTCAAAGAATGTGTGGGGGTAAGGTGTAATAAAACTGGAAAGGTAGGAAGGGGCCAGATTATGAAGGACTTAAAACCCAAACAGAGGATTTTATATTCACCCTGGAAGTAATAGGGAACAATTGTAGTTTATCGAATAGGAAAGTGATGTAGTCAAATCTGTATTTTAGTAAGATAATTCAACAACTGAGTGGATGATGGACTAGAGTGGGGAGAGACTTGAGGCAGGGAGGCTAATCAGTGCAATAGTCTGTGTGTGAAGTGATAAGGCCCTGCACCAGGGTAGTGACAGTGTAAGAAGAGGCAGGTGGGCATCTATGAGAATTCTTACAAAGTAGAAATAACAGGACTTAGCAATTGAAGATAATAACTAGGTTTTGAGCTTGGGTAATTGGGAGGATGGTGGTACCCCCAAAAGCAATAGTAAAGTTAGGTGGAGGGGATAGCTTAGGGGCCAAAGATGAGTTCCGTTTTTGACATATTAAGTTTAAGATCTCTGTGGACATCCAGTTTGGACATCAGCTGAGTTGTTGGGGCTGGCCTGTTGGATCTGATAATAATCTACATAGAGATGGTAATTGAATCCTTGGGAGCTGAGGAGACTGACTAAGGAAGTAGTAGAAGAGCCTTGGAGAGCACTGACAGTGGGTATGACCTGAATGAAGATACAGCAAAGGAAACTGAGACTGAGACAGGAAGGAGAGCCTGGAGAGAAGTGTTAGAGAAACAGAGAAGAGAGTAGCCAGAAAAAGGTGGTGATAAACAGTGTCAAGAAGATAAGAATTGAGAAGAAGACATTAGATTTGGCAATTAAGAGATCATTGGTAACTTTGGAGAGAGCACTTTCAGTTGAATTCAGTAGGTCTGAATTAAGACTATGGAGTTAAGAAGAAAGAAAGTAGGGGCACCTATTGTAAACAACCTTCTCAGAAAGTTTAGTCACTAAAGGGAGGGGAGATATAGGCTGATAGCAGTTGGGAATGGATGGATCAAATGAGGTTTTTTTGAGAATGGAGAAGACATGAACATGTTGGTAGGCAGTAGGGAAGCAGCCAGTAGAAAGGGAGAGATTTAAGATTGGTCAAGGAGTGGAGGTAATAAAGGGGACAATGTTCTGGAGAAGATAGGATGAAATGGGATTCTTATACATGTAGAGGCATTTGCATTGGCAAGGAGAAGGGCCATCACTTTATTTGAGACAAGGTTAGAGGAGGAGATAGTGGTAGAAGGCATCTGAGTAATGGGAGGTAGGGAGAAAGTGAAAAGAGGGAACTCTGCAAATAGCTTCAGTTTCTTCAGGAAAATGAAACACTGTTTCTGGCTTAGAGAGTAGGGGAAGGGGGAGCCACAAGAAGTTTGAAAAGGTAAGAAAAGATTTGTAAAAGCTGTTGTGGTTAATAGAATAGTAAATCAATTAGGGATGTGTGAAAGAACTGACTTGCAGCAGTGAAGGCCCATTTTGATCATGTAACATACATTTGTAGTAGATCCAGTCAGTATGGTTTCATGATTTTTCTCTGACTTTGTTCTGTAACATGTGAATAGGCATGAAGGCAGTGGAATATGGGAGGAATGTCTCCTGGATTTTTTCTCTACTTTCTCTATACTCTCCTTGAAGTGATCTCATCAGATCCTATAGGTTCAATTACTATCTCTTTGTAGATAACTCCCAGGTTTAAAGATACAGTTCTATTCTCTTACCTAATTGCCATTCCCACATAACCAACTTTTTATTGGTTGTTTCCAACTGGGTATCTTACAGGCACCTTAAGCTCAACATAATCAAGGTAGAATTCAACATTTCACCCCACACCCACACTTTTCCAAATTTCTCTATTTTTGTTGACTTTACCACCATCTTTTTAGTCATCCACGATTGCAACCTTAAAGTCATCCTCAACACTTCACTCTTGCCCATCCTATATATCTAATTATATCTAGTAAAGTCTTATTGATTCTACTGCCATAACATTTCTCACATCCATCCTCTTTGTAAATATTTTGTGACTGTACAGGCAAGAACTGTCTTTGCCTTTGTTGTTTTTGTATTCATTGCAGCGCTTATCTTGGTAAAACACTTAATGGACATTTCTTCATTTGTTCATTCAGTCTTTCCTTCGTTCATTTATTCATATGTATCTGTAGTTTCCCTAATAGAATGTAAGGGGCAGAGTAATTTTAAACCACTAGCACAGTGCCCAGTACCTAATACTGTGGATATTAAATAAATGGTTTTTTGATTGATTAACCTAGAGAATGACATTTCTTGAAAAAAATGGGAAAGGGCCTCCGTGTAAAGACAAAGATGAACAAAAAATGTGAAGACAAAATCTGACCAGTGACAATGTTTGTGAATGTTTCACTGAGGAAGGTAATATGGACTCATCAAATCATTGTTATATAATGCAAATGAGCTTGTACCTAGAGAGAGGTAGTTCAATTCTCTGAGGAGGAAAGAACTTGGAGAAATGATGTTTCAAGTCCATAGATGTCATCATGAGAAAAGTC
Source organism: Phalanger gymnotis (assembly GCA_028646595.1). Lineage (NCBI taxonomy): Eukaryota > Metazoa > Chordata > Mammalia > Diprotodontia > Phalangeridae > Phalanger > Phalanger gymnotis. The sequence goes on along the minus strand of CM053625.1, from coordinate 92,240,081 downwards.
ATCTTCAGAAAAAGCAAAGAGGAAGAAAAGACAAAATCATGACTGGTGACTCTCTGTCAAGGGAAACTGTTTGTTAACTTTTTATCTTTCTTACATTAACAGTAGATAAGTCTGCTTTCTTCCCAGGATGTTCTTCTTAGACTTGATGGAGAATCGAACAAGACTTATCAAAATTTATCTTTACTATCCAATCTCGGTGTTTCATATGAATACAAAGATGATGCTTCCAAAAAGAATCTTTAAAGCATCAATGAGGATTATGGAATCTTCTGCAAAAATCTAAAACTTTAAGGACATACAAGTAGATTTCTATTCATTGTTACTGAGCAAAGGCAGAGGCTGATGAAGAGAGGACAACTTTGGGTTTTTAGACCACAGCTGAAAGTATAGGAAAGATGGGCTTTTGGTCACCACCATAATGCACTTAATGAGTGGATAAAAGCTGCATTTGCCTAGACTTGCTTAAATTTGATCAAGAGGGCTTTAAATTGAAATAGGAAGACAAAGGGAAAAAATAAACACATCTTCCAAACTAGATAATGTAGGGCATATATAAGATATATACATATCATACACATATATACATACACATACACATAACACATACACATATACATATACATATATATATATTTATATGAGATGTGTGTGTGTGCATTTAGGGTTATATACATGTGTATACACATAAAAAATAGGAAGAAGAATAATGCTAATACTTAGTGCTAGCATTTAGTACTGGGGTTATCATTTATATGACTCTTTAAGGGTTATATATGCTATCTCATTTGACCTTGAAAACAGCTCTGTGAAGCTGGTGCTATTATTATCCCCATTTCACAAATGGGGAAACAGACTGAAAAAAGTTATTTGTCCAAAGTCATACAGCTCAATAACTGTCTGGGCTAGATTTTAACTTGGGTCTTTTTGTCCCCAAGTCCAAAACTCTCTCTGCTGTGCTACCTAGCTTCCTGTAGAGTAGCAGAGGAGATGCCCAGTAATTTTGTAGGCTACAAAATCCAAGAACAGAGCCATGGTGTGAATAACAAGGAATTCAAAGTAGAGATCCTAACACAGGAAGGCAAATTAGATCTTGTGTACGTATTGCTTATACTTGGTACAGTGGGATCGATGATAGCTAGAATATTGCTGTAAAAGGGTAGATATTGTTTTTCAAAAGAGTTAGAATAAAGAAGAAAGGGTGGAGGGTGGAATAGTTTTGAATACTTCATTACTTCAGTAGGTCATATTGCTTGCCTTCTCAATGAATGAGGAGGGGCAGGAAGGAGGGAGAGAATTTGGAACTCAAAGTTTTTTTTAATGAATGTTAAATTTTTAAAAATGTAATTATAAATGTAGATAACTTGTTGTCAAGAAAAGAAATTGAACAAGCTATAAATAGACTTCAGAGGGAAAAACCACATGACCAGATGGATTTACAATTGAATTCTACCAAATGTTTGTTGTTGTTGTTGGTGGTGGTGGTGTTTTTCACTTGTTTTAGCCGTATCTGACTGTTCGTGATCCCATTTGGGGTTTTCTTGGCAAATACTGGAGTAGTTCGCCATTTCCTTCTCCAGCTTATTTTACAGATGAGGAAACTGAGGCACACAGGGTTAAGTGACTTGCCTAGGGTCCCATAGATAGTGTCTGAGGCTGGATTTGAATTCAGGAGGATGAGTCTTCCTGACTCTGGGCCTGGCCCTCTGTTCACTGCACCACCTAGCCACCTGAAACATCTAGTGTGTAATTCCAATCCATCATAAACTCTTTGAAAAAATAGATAAAGAAGGGCTTCTATTAAATTATTTCTATGATGTAAATATGATCTTAATACCTAAACCAAGGAAGACAAAAACAGAGAAAGAACATGACAGACCAGCTTCCCTAATGAATATTGATAGAAAAAATTTAACTAATAAGGAGACTACAGCAATATAGGACAAAGATCATATACTATGATCAAGTTGGATTTATGCCAGGAAAGCCTTGGGCCCTCTTCTCTTCTCCCTCTATACTACTTTACTTGATGATTTCATCAGCTTCCATGGATTTAATTATCAGATTCTTAAATTTACCTATTCTGTCCCAAACTCTATGCTAACCTCTGTTCTTATATCTTCAGCTGCCTTTCAGACATCTTGAACTGGGGGTCAGTAGACATCTTAAATTCAGTACTGTTTGTTTAAAGCAGAACTCACCATCTTTCCCCCTAAATTTTCCCTCCCTCCTTCTTTCCCTCTCCTAGCCCCTTAGGCTTGCAACCTAGGAGTTATCCTAGATTCTTTATAATCTCTCATCCCCTCTCTCCAATCTTTTGTTAAGGTCTGTGAATTTCACTTTTGTAGCATCTCATAAATTCCCTTTTCTCTCCTCTGACCCTGCCCCCACTCTAGTGCAGGCCCTCATCACCTCACGCCTGGATTATTGCCATAGCCTGTTAGTGGGTCTGCCTGCCTCAAGTCTCTCCCCATTGTAGTCCATCCTTTACTCAGCCACTAAAGTGATTTTCTCAAAGTGCAGATTTGATCATGTCACACACACCCTACCCCCTTTACTCAATAAACCTCAATGGCTTCCTGTTGCCTTCCGGAGCAATTACAAAATGCTGTTTGGCATTCAAAGCCCTTTATAACCTAACCCCATCCTACCTTTCCATACTTCTTACACCTCACTCTTCGATCCAGTGACACTTGACTCCTGGTTGTTTCATGAACAACACATTCTCTCATAGCTCCAGACATTTTGTTTGCTTGTCCCCCATGCCTGGAATGTTGCCTGGCTTCCTGTAAGTCCCAACTAAAATCCCACCTTCTACTGGAAGCCTTCCCCATCCACTCTCAATTCCAGTGTCTTCTCTTTGTTAATTATTTTTTATCTTTTATATAGCTCCTTATGTATGTATTTCTTTGCATTTCTCTCCTCCATTAGATTGCTCCTTGAAGGAGAAACTGTCTTTTGCCTGGCACATAGTAGGTGCTTAATAAATGCAAGCCCATGTCAGTTTTTAGGGAAACTGCAAACATATTTGACCACATTAATAACAATAACAACAAAAATCATATGATTATTTCAGTAGATGAAGAAAAACTTTGGATAAAATACAATAATCATTCAGATTTAAAACACTAGAAAGAATAGGAATAAATGGAACTTTTCTTAAAATAATTGGTTTTTACCTAAAACTAAGTGAAAGCATTATCTAAAATGGTGATAAGCTACAAGCCTTTCCAGTTAGACCAAGGGTGAAGCAAGGACATTCATTATTGTTTAATATTATAGTAGAGATGCTAGCTTTATCATTAAGACTATGAATGAAAGGATAAGAATAGACACAGAGGGAACAAAACTATCACTTTTTTACTGATGATGTGGTTTACTTAGAAAACCCTAGAGAGTCAACTAAAAACCACTCACAACAATGAACAACTTTGGTAGAATTGCAGGGTACAAAATAAACTCACACATATCTTCAGCATTTCTGTATATTACTGACAGAGAGGTAGAAAGAGAAATTCCAGTTAAAATAACTGCAGACAATATATAATACTTGAGTGATTTTCTGCTAAACTACCCACAGTAACTATGTAAACACAAATCACTCTTTACACAAATAAAGATCTAAATAATTGGAAAAAAGTTAATTGCTCATGTGTGGGCTGAGCTAATATAATAAAAATGATAACACTAACTTTTTTAATTTATGTATTGAATGCCAGACCAGACTTCCAAAAAGTATTTTATAGAACTGGAGAAATAATATAAACATTCATCTAATGGAGCAACAGGTCAAGAACATCAAGGGAGACAATGAAAAAAAAAAATTGAGAAAGAAGGGCACCTAGCAGGACCAGATCTTAAAGTATACTAAAGCTATAATCATCACAACAGTTTGGAACTAAGTAAGAAATGGAATGGTTGTTTAGCGGAACAGATTAAGTGTATGGTGTACAGAAGCAATCAAATACAATAACCTTGTTGTTTTTGTTCAGTTGTTTTTAGTCACGTCTGACTCTTTGTGACCCTGTTTGGTATTTTCTTGGCAAAGATACTGGAGTAGTTTTCCAGTTCCTTCTCCAACTCATTTTACAGATGAACAAACTGTGGCAAACAGGATTAAGTGATTTGCCAAGGTCACACAGCTAGTAAATGTCTGAGAGGCCAGATTTGAACTCAAGAAGATGAGTTTTCCTGATTCCAGGCTTGGCACTTTACCCACTGTGCTACCCAGCTACCCTCATAAAACCCAAAGATCCCAGCTATTAGGACAAGAACTCACTATTCAACAAAAACTATAAAGAAAACTGGAAAGTAGGTTGGCAAAAACTAGGTATGTAGATATTGACACTGTATACCAATTTATACAATAACAACAACATTGTAAAAATACCCTACTTTAAAAGATGTAACTCATCAACACAATGACCAACCAAAATTTGAAAAGGTACATGATGAAGCAGGCTATTCGTTCATCTCCACATAAAGAGCTTAAGGAGTCAGAGTGCAGATTAAAACATATTTTCTTCTCTTCCTCTTTCTTCTTTTTGGACACAACTACTGTGGAAATTTGTTTTGCATGATTATGCAAATTTGTAATTGATTTTGTTTTTCTTGTCTTCTCAGCAATTTTGGAGATGGGGGAAGGAGGGAGAGAATTTAGAACTGAAAATAAAATAAAATTGAACTAAAGACTTGTATTACATGCAAAAAGTGATCATTTTGCTTGTTGCAGCCCATATTTCTAGTACAATGTTAAATAATAGTTGTAATAATTGATATCTTTACTTAATGCTGACACTAATAGCTAACCTTTATATAGTACTTGTTGTTCAGTAATTTCAATTGTGTCCAACTCTTCATGAACCTATCTGGGGTTTTCTTGGCAAAGATACTAGAGTGTTTTGCCATTTCCTTCTTCAGCTCATTTTACAGATTAAGATACTGAGGCAAACAGAATTAAGTGCCTTGCCTAGGGTCACTTAGCTAGTAAGTGTCTGAGAATTTGAACTCAGGTTTCCCTGACTCCAAGCCTGGGGTTATATCCACTGTGCCACCAAGGTGCTCAATGCTTATTACTTGCAATTATCTCAATATGTTTGACCCCTGATATTATTGGAAAGGTTTATGATATTTCTCCATTATATGTAATACTGGTTTCTAGTTTTTGGTAGATACTGTTTCTCACATAATGGAACATACATTTATTCCTATGTTTCCCGTGTGTGTGTGTGTGTATGGGTTTTAACAGAAGTATATGTTGTTTTTGAAAAAAAGAAAACTTTTCAGAAAAATCTTGATCTAATCATGTGACTTTGTTTTCATTATCAACATAGACAATTTTGCTTAAAACTTTCTCTACATTGAACAAATCTTGCATTCCTGGAATAAATCCTATCTGTTTACAATGTATAATCTTTTTCATGTGTTGTTCAAGCCTGTATGCTAGTATTTTATTTAAATTTTTATGTCAGCATTCTTTAGGGATACTATTCTATGAATTTCCTTTGATTTGCTTTGCTGTGGTTTAGCTATGAAATGTAGAAAGGAACATTTATTAAGCACTTAGCATATGTGAGGGACCATGCATGCTAGCTGCTTTACAAATATTTTCTCATTTGATATATATTCTGTATTTTATTTGACATGTATTCTATAAGTATTCTGTGATGCAAATAAAATTTGAAGAACATATTTGAATCATAGATAGAATTTGATCAGATTTTTTTTTCTTGTTTTTACAGTTTACTTAAAATTGGAAATAATTGTTCCTTGAATGTTTGATAGAATTCACAAATCTGTGTGGTCTTGATGTGTTTTCTTTGGGAGATCAGTTTTTTTGATCAGTTATTTTGAGATTGGACTATTTAAATTATCTGTTTTCTTAATGAAGGTATATCACTTTTTTGTAGCTTTGGATTCATTTTATTTAAATTTTCAGTTTTATTGACATGCAGTTTGGTAAAGTAATTTCTGATATTTATTATTTATTTTTATTGTGATTTCTTCTTTCATTTTAAAAGACATTAGCTAATAATTCATTTATGTTATTATTTTCTTTGAAATAAACTAGCTTTCAGTTTTATTTTGCTTTCATTTGTGTTAATCTATTTTTAAATTTCTGTTTTGCTATTCATTTGCATTTTTAATTTGTTGCATTTTCTATTCTTTCTTTGGTTGGGTGCTTAATTTAGTTATCTATTCTTTCTCTTTTTTATTAATGAAACTTTTAAAGATAAAATTTTTTCTTAAGGACTGCTTTGGCTACATCCCCAAATTTTTTGAATGTTCTTTCATTTGTTGTCTTTTATTTTGATGAAAATTTCTATTGGTTTTGTTGTTTGTTCTTTGATACACAAATTCTTTAGGAATCAATTGTTTAGTCTTACTGATTTTTATCCTTTCCTAAAGGGACTGCATTAGCTACATCCCAAAATTTTTTGAGTGTTCTCTCATTGTTGTCATTTGCTTTGATAAAAATTTCCATTGTTTTCATTATTTGTTCTTTGATATGCATTCTTTTGGAATCAGTTATTTAGTCTTATTTTTATCCTTTCTTAAAAGCCCCATTATTGACTGTAATTTTATTACATTATGGTTGGTAAAAGGTTTTTAAAATACTTAGGCTTTTCTGCATCTGTTTATGAGGTTTTTTAAATGCCTTACCACTACTAGATCAGGTTTTCTTAAAATATCATGTTCAGAAGAGAGTGTTTATACATCGTTCTGTTACTATTTGGTAATCACCAAAGATATATTATTTCTAAATTTTCTAAAGTTCTACTTAGGTCTTTATCTTGTTTATTATTTTTCTTTTGGTTATACCTGTCTAGGTATGAAGTAGATACACTGAGTTCTCCAACTATCATAGTTTTACTCTCAGTTTCTTCCTGTAAATCACATCCTTTAACTATATGGATGCTCTACAATTTGTGTGTGTGTGTGTGTCTGTGTGTGTGTGTCTGTGTGTAAAAATAAAATACTGATATTAATTCATTACGATGCCTTTGACTATAATGTACTTTCTCTTTTTATCTCTTTTAATCATGTTTATTTTTACTGCTGCCTTCTCTGAGATAATGATTGGTATCCTTCAGCATTTTAAAAAGTTTTATCAGAAGTAAAATAGGTTTTACTTCAGCTTTCACCCTTTTAAAAAATCTTTGTGTTAATGTTTCTGTTATAAGTGTGTTTCTTTTAACCAGCATATTGTTAGATTCTGTTTTCTAATCCATACTGCATCCTTCCTCTATTTCATGCTTGATTTCATTCTTTTCATGTTTACAGTTATGATTATTAATTGTTTATTTCTCTACCTCATATCTCTTATATTTTTCTTTTCTTTGACCTCCTTAGCCCCTCTGCAAAGAAGAGAATGTTGTAATAAGAAGGGTGGTGAATGAAAATTACAATGGACTCTTTTATCAAACCTGATTCTATTTCATTACCCCTCTTCCAAATTTCTTTACTTTTATTTCACTTTATGTTCCATACTCTAAAGATGGAAGTTTAAAAAAAATAAAGATGCAATTTGTTTTGCTTATTAATAATCCCTCCATGAACTTCTTATCCCCCTCTCCACCTTCCCTGTCCCAATCAGATTGTCTGTTGGACTTGATGTATTTCTATGCTAAACTCTATGTGTATATGTATTGTTGTCCATGTGTGTTTATGTTTCAGATGAAAATGAGTGTTCTTATAATCTTTTTGAGCAATCTTATTACATGAGATGTTGTTCTACTTCCCTTCCTCCATTTCTTCCCCATTTTCTTTTTTTTCTTCTCTATTCTTTTCCTTCACATTTTTTTTCTTTAAGGTAATCAATATACAGGGTGCTCCTAAAGTCTGGATACATAGGTAAAAATGCATATTTTCAAGAAATGAAATGAATGAAATTTTCCACCACATTTTATTTAATTGGAATATTAACAAATAACATCTTCAATATGATTTACATCATTTGTGATGCAAAGGTTGATGCACTTTGCGAGATTCACGTGAACTCAATGCAATAACTCCACATTGCCGTCAATTTTCTTATGTGTCCAGACTTGTGGGACACCCTGTAAAACAAAACTCTTCCCAGTAACTCTGTGTCATTTTCTTTCTCTGTGACCCTTGAAGATAGAGTTCAGAGAGGACATTTTTTTTCTTTTTCTTATATTTAAAATATATAAACACTTAATCATCATATAGTCCCTTCCAATTGATTAGATGTCTTTACCTTTCTATGTTTCTCTTGAATCCCGTGTTTGTATTTTAGTGTATCTACTCATCTCTGGCCTATTCATCAGGAGTTCTTAGAAGTCTTTCTTTTATTAATGACCTGGTTTTTCCCCTACTGGAATATTATGCTTAGGTTTTCCAGGTAAGTTATTCTGCATTATAAGCCTATGTATTTTTCCATGCTTTCCTCTCTTTTTGAGTGGTATCTGCTAGTTCCTGTGCTGGCTCCCTGGTAAATGAGCTTTATATTTCCAGGTATTCTGCAGTGTTTTTTCCTTTACCTTGGAAACTATGGATTTTGGTTATGAAATTCCTGTATGTTTTCATTTTGGGATTTCTTTTAGGAAGACATTGGTGAATTATTTTTATTTTTACTTTACCCTTTGGTTCTAATAGGATTGAAATTATTGATTTCTTGAAATAGGATAGCTAGGCTATTGTTTTTTATAGTTGAGATTTTCAGGTGATAAGATGATTCTTAGTTAATCTCTTCTTGATCTGTTTTGCAGGTCTGTTGATTTTTTTTTAAAGGAGACACTTTATATTTTCTGATATTTTTGCAGTTTTGATTCCATTTTTAAAAATAAAATTTTATTGATGGTTTTCTGTGTTTTAAACACCATAATTGCCCCCCAAATCCCTCCCTCCCCTTTCCTCCATGCCAGAGAACCATCTCATATAACAAATATTTTTAAAGACAAAAAAGAAAAAAGAAAGGAAAGGAAAGGAAAATAAGTCAGCATGACTGAGCAGTGCATCAAAAAGCCTGAAAATATGTCCAATGTCCATTTGTGGACTTCCCATATCTACAAAAGGCTAGAGTTGGGTGTTTTCTTTTACATCTCATCTTTTGAGCTATGTTTATTCTTTATAACTTTGAAATATTTTGATTTTTTGCATAATTCTTTTTATCTTGTTCTAGTCATTGTATGTGTGTGATATCTTTATATATAGATAGATACACATATATAATTTTTTTTGCTCTGCTTAATTCATTCTGCTTCAATTCATGTAGATTTTTTCATGCTTCTGTTTTCATCATACTTGTACAATTCAGGGTTCTTTTAAGTTGAAATTACTTATTTCTGACTGGGAAGATTCTTTCATATGGTTGTTAATAGTTTACAATTCTTTTTGGAAAAAAATTTTTATATCCTTTGATTCTAAATATGTATGTGTGTGTGTGTGTGTGTGTGTGTGTGTGAGAGAGAGAGAGAGAGAGAGAGAGAGAGAGAGAGAGAGAGAGAGTAAAGTGCCAGGCCTGGAGTCAGAAAGACTCATCTTTTTGAGTTAAAATCTGGCCTCAGACACTGACTATATCCATGTAGTCATTTAACCCTGTGTGCGTCAGTTTCCTCATCTGTAAAATGAGCTGCAGAAGGAACTGTTAAACCACTTCAAGTATCTGTCATGAAAACCCCAAGTGGGGTCATGAATGGTCAGATATGACTGAAATGACTGAACAAAAGAGATAGATATACATGCTCTGCCCCCTCCTGACATACATAGCCACTTATGTGTGTGTGCATCTATCTATGCATCATCTATTGTTTATGTGTCTTGAATGAAAAAAATCTTAGCACATAAATCAAATACATTTTTTCTACCCCCATTCAACCACTTCCCTTATCCTAGGTTCAATAATTTTCTCTATATTGAAGCTTTTCAGTTTTATGTAATTAGATTTATTGATTTCTTCTTTTGTAATTGATTCTATCTTTTATTTGGTTAATCTCCTACATAATAGCTGTGAGAGGTACATGATCTTCCTGTAATTTTTTTGGTAATATGCTCTTTCATATTAAAATCACGTATCCATTTAAAATATATTATGGAATATGGTATAACATGTTGGCCTAAAGCTAAGCTTAATTTCTACTAGTCTGCTTTGTAATTTTTCCAGAAGTTTTTTTTCATCAGATATAGAGTTCTGTCCTAACTAATTTATATTTTCCGGGTTATCAGACACCAGGTTATTGATTCCTATTGTTTCTGATTTTCCCTCATCTCCTGTGGTTCTCTTGATCTACCAATTTTTTTTTAAAACCAGTACCAGCTATTTTGATGACTCCTGCTTTATAACATAATTTGAAGTCTGAAAATAGTATTCCTCCCTTTATCTCTGTGTCTTTTCATAATTTCTCTTGATATTTTAGATCTTTTACTTGTACAAATGAATTTTAATCTTATTGATTTCCATTTAATATTCCTTTGATAATTTGTTTGGCATAGGATTAAAAGTGTAGATTAATTTTGATGATATTATCATTTTTATTATATCGGCACAGCCTAGCTCCAAGTATTAAATATCCCTTCAGCTATTTAAGTTGTTCATTAAAGGAGCATTTTGTAGTCAAATATATGAAAGTCATTTGTGTGCTGTGATAGATTGATCCTTGGATGCTTTATGTACTTTTAATTTTAAAATGGAAAGAAATTTTCCTTTCTTTTATTGTCTCTTGGAATTTGTTATTACTATATAGAAATTGGGTTGATTGAATGTTTGTTTTGTAGCTTTTAAGTTCACTAAAACCATTGTCTCAATCGGTATCTTTGCTAATTGCCTACAATTTTAAAAATAAACTCTCGTATTATCAGCAAATGAGGATAGTTTTGCCTCCTATTTACCTATGTTTGTGCCTTTAATTTCTTTTCTTGCCTTATTGTTATTACTCCCGTTTTCAGAACTAAAGCAAATAATTAGGGGTAGTAGAGTGATAGTAGAGTCATCCTTACTTTACTCCTGGATTTATTGGGAAAGGTTCTACTATATCTCTAATGCGCATTATGCTTGCTTTTAGTTTTAGATAAACAAATTAGTTTTCAATTGATCAATTTCTCCTCTAATTTTTAACATCTTTTTTTTGCGCTTATTTTGCATTTATTTATTTGTAGCCTTCCTAATTATTTTAAACTCATTCACTTCATTAATCTTCTCTTTTTCTATCTTGGTAACATGTTTGTAAGGATATAATTTTTCACTTGAAGACTTTTTTTTTAACTGCATCACAGAAATTTTGGTGTGTTTAGTCTTTAAAATTTTTATGATATTTTTAACAATTCCTCTGTCCATACTTTGTACGATTTTTAACACAAATAAAGTTCATCTTTTTTCTTTGAAAACCTTTTCTACATTCATTGAGATAATTGTGTGGTTATAGACATTTCTGTTTTTAATATGATTAACTATGTTGATTGTTTTCCTAGTGTTGATCCATCCTTGTATCCTTGGTATAAATCCAAGTTGTTCATGATGACTGACATCTTGGATGAATTTCTCTAGTTTTTGTGACAGCACTTGGTACAGTGCCTGGCACATAGTAGGTGTTTAAATATTGATTGACAGTATTTTAAAATTTATATTCATGAATGACATTGATCTATAGTATTCCTTTTGTACTTTACCCATCTCTTGTTTAGATATTAGAACTATAATTGTCTTATAAAAGGAGTCTGGTAGGGTGCTTTCTCAGTTTTCGAGAATAATTTCTGTACTATCATTGCTCATTGTTCTTTAAAAGATATATACAATTCTTTTCTGAATCCACCAGGACCAGGCATTTTGTTTTTGTTTTGATAGTTCCTTTACAACTTATTCTAGTTTTTTTTAGATTGATATTTAAGATTTGTTTTGGTCTTTTTAGTTTAGGCATTTTACATTTTTGAACATATTCCTCTTTTTCTTTTATGTCCTTAGTTTTGTTGGCATATAATTCTGGATAGTAGATTCCAATAATTGTTTTCAGTCCTTCTAATTTAATTGTGACCTTATTCATGTGCTATTTTGTTAATTTGGGTTTCTGCTTTCTTTCTAAAATCAGACTGACTACTTTTTAGTCTTTTCAAAGAATCAACTCATAGTTTTGTGATTTCTGTCATTTTGTTTTGATTTGCTTTGTATTTATTTCTCTTCTTTTTTTTCAGGAGCTATTTTCCGTCATCATTATTCTTTGACTTGAGTTATATCACACATTTCCTTCTATCATTTTCTTTCCTTATCTCCTTTTAGGCACTTTCTCATTCTGCAAATTAGTACCACAGTTGATTCACTTGTAGGCCAGTTGCTATGTTTAGTCTGTAATGTTTTAGGCTTGTTTCTCCACCATCATTTCTATTTGACTTCTGTTTTCTTCCTTACGTTCTTGTGTGTTTTTAAAAAGAAATCTCTTGATGGTCTTTTTTTTTTTGTCCATGGTTGCTGGACATGATTGCCTTTTTTGTATTTCTGTTGTCTGGCGTGTTTGAAAAGCAAATAATTTCTTTTTTGGTAGTTAGAGTTGAGTCCCATTTCAAACTGATGGGTTGGCTTGTGCAGCCCTGCTGCTAGATAGTGGTGACAGTGGAGGTAGGGATGCTGAGTGAATACATTCAGATTTAGGGATTAGCTTTTGCTGCTGTTACCTCACCAGGTTTTTACCTCATTAGGATTCTTGATATCTCAGCTCTTCTTAAACTGTAGGTTGCGATCTCATGCAGGGTGGTGATGCACAATTTAAGAAGTGCTGAATGGGTCATGAATGGAAAAAGTTTAAGAAGCCCTGTTTAGACCATGGAAACAGTTGAAATTATTTTTTGTTCTTAATTTCTATTTTTGAAAGGATTGATAGTTTGTGAGAATCAGAAAAAGGCATCTTGTTACTTAAGTAAGGTTTTGCTTCTCTTCTGTTTAGGTTATTTAGGTGCTGGGTGTTCTCTATCTTCTTTATTCTTCGTTAGGGTGTCAGGTAGTCTTTTGTGCCTCTGGTGGCTTCCTTGGTCAAGGCTCTGACTTGTCTTGTCTCTCTAGGGTAGACCCACACAACTTGACAGGAGGTAGAGGCCAAAATTAAAATAGGCTAAACTTCTTTGGGCTGCAGATAGGTTTTTAGTAGCTCACTTTCCAAGTAAAGGTATAATTAATGATTAAACTACTTTGCAAATAAACCATATTTCAAAAAAGGAAAATTGTAATTAATATCAATTAATTACACTTATTATTTAAGATTTTTATTTATCATGGAATCACATTAAGGTTTTAAAAATTACTTTGTTAAGTGGTACAAGTTTTAATACATTTTTTAGGTTTTCTTACTGTTTACATTTAATTCATGGGAATGTATTACACTTCTTGTCGGCAATCAGTTTATTTTACTCTGGAATGCTGTTTGAAATCGATTTCTTTAGAAATCTGAAAACTAACAGTAGCTGCCTCATTTTTGAGTTTACTTTCTTGAAAAACTGTTATTCACCACTGAGATTTTTCAACAGTTTGGACAGTTTAATTTGTTTTTCGTTGGTGTTCAGTTTGCTAAACTGGATGTTTTGATTTGAAATGGCGATGAAGATTGTGTTCCTTAGGAATGGCTATTACTTCTCTATTACTATTTTGTCTCTTGTAGGTAAACAAGTATTTGTCTACTCTGAATTAAACACCCTGTGTTCTAACTCAATCTTCTGTTCCTTTTTATCACCCACTTTACGAAGTCACCCCGCAAAATTTAATGTTAGAGCCAAAAAAATCTCCACAGCAACTGCTCACATATAAAGAAATACTGAATTGAGTGTCTGACCTTGGAGAGAGCTCCAGACACTCATGTAACTTGGAGGGTGGCCACGCACTGAGGGAGGGGAAGAAGCCCTTGTGTTGTTGCCGTTCATCACATAGTGGGCATCAGCTGCATTGGCACATGGCTGCACTCACTGTGTCCCTGTTCAGTGCCAGTAATGACTGAAAACATAGGGAAAAGATATGACTCTCGCTCCTCTCAGAGTAGAGACAAACTGACAATGGTTAGTTGCCGTGGGTCATGTGACAAACAGGAGCGAGTAGGCAGTGGCAACCCATCTGCCAAGTTATATGATAGGCACAGTAGTGACCAGTGGAAGGTGGGTTAAGTGGGGCAGGGACAAAGCACTCATTACATCTTTACTTTCTTTTACATCCACTACATTATTTGCTGGCCACCCGAAATCCTTTGGCGGGAGACATGTTGTACAGGCTTGCTCTAGGGGCTCCCTTGGTCAAAGTGCTTGGTAGTATTTATTCCCACTGAGTTTCTCTTGATTAGGGCACTGGTTTTTCTCTGTTGCCACTAGGGTTCCTTCGTGAGGGTGTTTCTCCCCACACCGTGGCCTCTAGGGATCCTTTTGTGGTTTTTGTACTTGCAGTTTTTTTTCTTCCTCTCAGGGCACTAGGTGGTCTTCTATCTCTTCTCAAGATTCCTTAATCAGGATTCTGGGTGGTCTCTATTTCACGCAGCACACTTGATTAGGACACTGGATAGTCTTTGACACCTTTGGGACTTCCTTGATTTGGGAGTTGGTTGATTTTCTGCCTCTTCTGTGGCTTCCTAGACCCAGGAACTAAGTTATCCTCTGTCTTCCCTGGGCCTTTCTTGATTGGCATGTTATGTATTCTTTTCTCATCTGAGGTTCTTCTTAGAGCTCTGGGTTGTCTTCTGTTCTTTGGCACTTTCCCAGTAAGGGTGGTAAATGCTCTGCCATTTCCCCCTAGGACTTCTCAAGTTAAAATTTTTCTCCTCTTCCCTCTGGAGCTTCCTTAGTCAGGTTGCTGGGTGGTCTCCTTTGCCTTTGGAGCTTCCTTGATCAGGGTGCCAGGTGGTCTCTGCACTCTTTGAGTTTCTTTCTCCAGTCAGTGTACTACCTCAGATTTTCTTTCAGTCTAATTACCTGTTTTCATGTTGACTTCTTTGTCAGGACTCCTTTTTAGCGTCCGCAGTTTCTGGCTCTGTTTTTGTTTAGTTCTGAGGTAGATGAATGAACTTATTGTAATTTCTCTTGGGGATTTTTGATCATTCAACTTGGTGTTCCTTTTTAGAACATTACTGGCATATTAAGTGGAAGAATTGAGTTCCTGTGTTACCTACTTCATTCTATCTTAATTGAAAGAGCAAATATGGAATAATATGTTAAATTTTGTGTGCCATATTTTAGGAAGGACGTTGACAAGTCAGAATATGTCCAGAGAACAGCAACCAATTTGATAAGAGTACTAGAGACTGTGCCTTAAAAGATTAGTTGAAGAAATTGGGATTGTTTAGCCTAAAGTAGAGTAGGCTTGTTGTCTGGCAGAAGGAAGGAGTAGGGAATGAGATTTGCCTTCAAGTATTTGTAGGGCTGTGATAAGGAATAAGGATTAGGCCTTTTCCTTGGTCTCATTGGGCAGAACAAGGAGCAAGAGGTAGAAATTAGAGCAGCAGATTTCAGTCTCAATTAAGTAAAATCTTCCTTACAATTAGTTATTTAAAAGTGCATTGGAATGTCTTTTAGGAGGTAATGAGTTACCATCATCATTGGAAGACTTTAAGCTGGTGCTTGGTCACCACTTGTTAAAAATATTGAAGAAGGCTACCTATGAAAATATGATTCCTGATAGTTGAGTTAACTCTTAACAAAGAGTTAAGAATGATCCCTTATGGACTTACCCACATTGATGAATTAATGGATACTTGAAGTATTAAAGCATGTAAGGGCATTTGCTCACACAAAGAGCTTTATGATTTCAAAGCTCTTTTCTCATGTGATCTTACTAGCATTAATAACAGTAATAGCTAAGTCCTTTTGTTGTAGCTCTAGTGCTCAGTATCACATGTACCACTTACACAGTAAATGCTTAATAAATGCTTGTTGACATTGGGACAGATTGGGAATAGAGGCAGAAATGGAAAAGGATGACATTGCTGGGTGACAAAACTGCATAATTAAATAAGGCTTAGAGGTACAAAAGTTCTAAATATCTTTCCAATTTGGCATGAACGTAGAGCTCATGGAAAAATAATGTAAGATAAGACTGGGTACATTGCAGGCCAGATTAAGGACCTTGAATGCCAGTTTCAGAAGTTCAGACTATTTTGGTATTAAGTAGTATTAATTCGGTATTAAATTAAATATTTCATTAAACCGAAAGTTTTTGAGTAGGAAAGTAATGTCCTGTGACCAGGAAAGGATGTGATGCAATAAGATCAATTCAGCTTGTGAAAAGAGGTGACTTTGTTGAGTTTTTTCCATGGCGTTAGTTTATAGACTGTTATTTTGTTACAAAAGTTATTTTGAACAAGGTATACATGTTGTTGTAAGCCAAAAAGGAACTTTGTATTTGGCATAGTATCAAGGCTTGTTTGCTTAATTTACAGCATTTGAAAGTGAAATCTCAGGAAAATTTGGGATTAAATGTAACATAATGGAAAGAACACTAAAGTACTGAGGTTTTTTGTTTGTTTTTGTTTTTTGTTTGAATTCCCTACCTGCTTGACACCTTGATTGAATCTATATTCTACAGTTTATATTGCTTCCTTCCAACTATACCATTCTGTGGCCTAGGGCTCTTTGCAGTTTTATCATTCTTTGTTTAAAAGTTCCTTCCATCTTCAAAGTACTAGGATTCTCTGGAATGAGTCAATGAGAAGAGGTCAGTTGACCACTCTTCAAAACAACTGACCAAGAAATTATTGCCCTGGGGAGGGGAAATTCCAAGAAAGGGGAAGAAAGATGTTTAGGTATCCTGATAGAATAGAAATGAATTCTTGGGCATAGCTCCATTTTGAGCATTACAAGTGACTGCTACAGAAGTGTAGTTGGATTCTCTGGGCTCCAAAAATAGAGAAATAAAGGCTTAGGTTCAAAGAGCAATGTTGGCTGAATCCTTTAATAGTAAAGCCTGAAGCTGATCAACATGCACAGATGTTACTATGGAGATTTGTGTATGTGAGCCAGTGTATGTGTATTTAAGCTTACAAGTGTGAAAAAGTTGCTATTATAGAAAGAAACTATATAAAAGTGGAAGACAGTAGAACATTTTTATCTCCACAAGGTACAGTGATACATTAGGACTTGCAAGGGGCAGAGTTGAGAATTATACAAGAGAAATTCCCAAAGGTTCCTTACCATGCCTTTTACTTTTTTCCTCTTGCTGCCCCCCCCCCTTTTTTTGAGAATGTACGGAACATCATAGAATCATGGAATGTTGTGGCTACAATTCTGGCTGTAAAAAATGGCAGGAGAGGTAGGAAACAGCTGAGTATGTTTTATTATCTTCACAAAGGCGGTAACAATAAAGCCATTTCAAAGCATAGGTGCATAGGATGTCAACTGGCAGAAACTGGAGAGAGCAGCTCCCTTGCAGATAGAAAGGCAGTGTGGTGCAGTGAAAGAGGACTGGATTTGTAGTGAGAGACCTGAGTTTATGTCCTGGCTCCAGCATTTGCTGTCTGTGAAACTAAGTTTTAGTCACTTATCTTTTCCATATTTGAGTTTCCTTATAGCAATGTCAAGAAAATGTTTTTTAACCTTCAAAGCCCTATGGAAAAAGAAGGGAGTTATTATAAGGTCCCTCCCAGTTCTAAGATTCTGTGTTCTAAAAATCCATGTTCAGAAGTCTCTTCCAGCTGTAGCATTCTCTGTTCTGAGCGTCCGTCCATTTCTGGTATTCTGTGTGCTAACAATCTATGTTTCTAGGTCCCTTCTAGTTCTAAAATCCTATGCTCCCTATGGTTTACAAGGGAACACACTGTATTTCTGCCTCTTCTCATTCTAATGAGCTCTTTTAAAAATATATCAAAAGAAATTCTAATCGCATAATCTTCACATTTCAAAGGAGTGTGTATTTATTATGAAAACTACTGATTCATTAGGAAGGCCTCCTGATTCAAAAAGCAACAGCTGCTTTTAGTTAGAATAAATCCCGTCATGTCTCATACCCCCTCTTGCTTTGAGGGGAAGCTTAATGTTTAGCTAATTCTGAGTTTCATTTTCTCCTTCTCTCTCTCTCTCTCTCTCTCTCTCTCTCTCTCTCTCTCTCTCTCTCTCTCTCTCTCTCTCTCTCTCTCTCCCCTTCTTCCTCTCTTTCTCTCCCTCTTTTCTTCTCTTCCTCTCCCTCTTCCTGCTTCCTCTGCTCGTTCCTTCTCCTCCCTCCTTTTCTCTTCACCTCTCTCTCCATCTCTCCTTCTCTTCCCCCCATCTTTTTCTCCTTTCTCCATTCCTTCCTCTCCCTTTCTTTCTTTCTCTTTCCCTTCTTTCCTTCCTCACTTTCTTCTCTTTTCTCTATCCTCCCTCCCTCTTCTCCTTTCCCCTCTCCAAATAGCAAAGTAAGATTGCCTCTAAACAAAACCACTCTTTTAATGGATTTTTATAGGATCACAAAAGCTAATAAAACTCCTCTGATGATCTTTTCTTATTGGCATTCAGCAGGAACAGAGAAGTGAATTGTATAGCGATCAAGAAAAAGAAGTTGAGGCCCATTGTATATGAAATACAAAAATTGAAAGTCAGCGAGCATTTCTGAGTCTATTGTAGGTCCTTAAATGAAACTACAACATACGTTTCCATAAGCAGAAAGAGCTTTTTTTGGTGGGGAAAAACACATAGCTGTATTTTTATACAAAATCTGGAAGCCTATGTTTGAATGGTTGCGCAGAAGAGATAGATGAATGTAGAAATGTGCATTCAAATAGATTTCTATGATTGGTTTGTAATGACCCAATTGTGTTTCGTATCATTATGTGATTTACCATTTCATTTCCCTAAAGTACATTTCTGGGCCCATCAAAGAGAAGTACAGTGGAAAAAAGGCCCTAGATTTAGAGTCAAAGGACCTTGTTTCTAATCCTACCTTTTCTAACTTAATACCTATGTGAACATTGGCAATTTTGTTATTATCAAGTCTTTGGGCAAGTCTTTTTGTATTCCTAGTGCTTAGCACAATGTCTAGCACATAGTAGGTCATGGGTTCATTAAAGTATTATGTGGAACATACTCCGCTAGCCTTCTTCTGAGCTACTAGGGTGAGTGAGCCTAGGTCTCCTGATTCAAAGTCCAGTATTATTTCTATTAAAACTATACTGAGAAGGCAACATACTAAAGTGGATAAAGCATGGGACTAGGAATCAGCAGCCCTCAGTGAAAAGCTTCAGATCTGCTGTTCACTAGCCTTGAGGTCTTGGGCCTCAAGTCACTTTCTCTTGGACCTTAATTTCCTCACCTGTAAAATGAGGAGGTTGGATAAGGTTCATTTTAACTCTAACAGCATGAATATAGTAATTCAATAGCTGGTATAGCCGGTGCTAACTAAAACTCGAATAGCGTATATGCTAACAATATTATGTAATATCATTATTTTATGGCATATAAATTCATATTTTATCTTATAGTTATTATTTTATAGCTTTCATTCTATGTCTCTTTCTATGGGTTGCAGAGTTCTTTCTTCACAATTGCAGTATGAACTTCTTTCTCCATCATGAAGGAAAGTAGTATATTACTCTTCTATTTTTATAAAGAAGGAAACAGAGTCTTAGAGAACAGAATGACTTTTTGGACCAAGTCCAATAGGCTAAGAAGCGTCATTCTTTGGTCACCCAACAGAACTTGTATTTGAGTAACCATGAGTGACAGGGAACTACTTTTTAGACAAGTAAATATTAAGTTTAAAATAGCTAAAATATTAGCTTTATGAGAACATACTAATTTTGCAGGTTTAAAGTCTTGTCCAGTTAAGTCATTAGCTGTAGTCTTCTGTGTCCTCTCAGTCAAGAAAGTATATTGAAGTATTTGAAGTTTTAACTTTAACTTCATCAAGCAGTGTCTTAAAAAACCTGGCAAAGTTATGTTTGCTGTACTTTTCTCTTTGCTTTCTTTTGCCTTTGAAATGAAAAGAAATTTCTGTCTTTTGGCTCATGATGTTTCAGTATTAATTCCTTTAATAATCTCTGTGACCATAAGACAATCAAGCATGATAGACAATTTTCAACAATTCAATTCAACAAGCATGTATTAATAAGCAGTGTACTATCCAAAAGCCACTGTGTCCTGCACTAGGGAAGAAAATTCAATTAAACTTTTATTAAATGCCTTCTATATACAGATGCCATAGTCAGTTTTAGGAATATAAAGATGCATCAGGACAGTCTTTGCTTTTACAGGTTAAGTTTAGTAGATGAGAGAAGTGCACTCAGAGAACTGTAATACAAATGAGAATGTAGATAATAGGCAGCTCGGCATAGTGAAAAGTTTGCTAGCATGTAGGACATAGGAAACTCAGCCCCTTAGTTAATAACTATTATGCTAAGCACATTACAGTACAAATGCAAGCAAAAAGACAGTCCCTGCCCTCAGGTAGCTTACATTATAATAGGGAAAGAACACAGAAAAGAGGAACTAAAAAAAGCTGTGAGGGGAAGTGCCTTAGGAGGGACATGGTGGCTAAATTCTGACAAAAAAAGGATGGCCAGTGGTCTGGGTCCATTCCCAAAATGGAGGTTCTGGGAAGAACTCTTCACTGGGGTGGAGGAAGGAGGCAGGTGAGGCACAGTAGAGTCTTGGGTCCAAGTACTTATGGTTAAAATAGAAATTCCTCACCTTGCCATTTAAGATCCTCCACAATCAGGCTCCATTCTACCTGTCTAGCCTTATTTCCTATTACTCCCCTTCATGTCTACCACATTGTATCCAAATTGCGCCATCAACTTGTCACTGAATTAGATGTTCCATCTGCTGATGTCTGTGAATTCTCAGACTTTTCCCCATCCCTGGAATGCATTTCCTCCACATCTCCACTTCTTACTTCCTTACCTTCCTTCTAAGCTCAATTAATCTGAGGGTGGAAGAAGAGGGAAGTCTTCATGAAGAAAGAATCAGCTGAACTGTGTCCTGAAGGAGATGAACAGGCAGAGATATAAGGGGAGACTATTCCAATCGCGGAGGACAGCGTGCATAATCACTTGAAGCCAGAAGAAGAACAGGATTGGGGAAATTAATTTGTGATCTCCAGGAGCTCAGTTCAACTCAACAAACTTTTAAAAATCACCTACTCTGAGTTAAGTGCTGTGATAGATACCGGCGGTACAAAGACAAATCAGTTCCTGCCATCAGGTGGATGCAGTATAAGTAAATACAAATTAATTTAAGAGAGATAGAATAGAACATTACCAATTGAGGCTAACGTGAAAGATAAGATAAGCATTCTGAGGGTCAGAGATAAGGTAGGAGTACATCTAGTTAACTGAGTTAATAACCTTACAGACATCCTTAATTCTTTCTTTACCTAGGTTTTATCCAACATACTTCCACAGCATCCTTTGAATCTGTCCCCTTTCCTTGAATGCTGTTGTTACTATAATTTAGAACTCAGCACCTCTTGCCTAGACTATCATAATATCTTCCTAATTACTTTATCACCTTCTAGTCTCTCCCTTTTTTTCTCCATCTATCTCATAGCTACCACTCTTCTTAGTGGTTATGTTGGGACCTGTGGGATAGATGGATAGAACATGTATATACATGGTCACTGTTCCGTTTAGAAATCTTCAGTTTCCCTATTGCCTCTTGAATGAAACACAAACTCTTCTGCCTAGTATTTAAAGGCCTCCAAGTCTATCGTCACCTCAGTGCTCTGGTCAGCCTACCCTTTGAGCTCTTTCTGACCCTGGCATTCCACCTTCTTCTATCTCCATACCTTTGGATGGACTCTTCCCAATTTTCTGAGTCATATGTGTCCCATGAGAGCAGAGACAGGGCAGCACAACCAAACCTAAGGGAATGTGGTCTGGAATCCATTCAGCAATTTCATTGCTTCTGTTGCAGCCCCTTTAAAGCACACCTTGCAGTTGCCTTCACCCCACACTTCTGTGGCAACAAGTAATAGACTTTAATTCTTCCTACCTCCCTCCCCTGTGTGGAAGACAGGAGGCATATGAAAGCAGAATTGTGCTCTACCTAGAGCAGCAGAAGCAGCATTCAGCATAAGAACTAAAAAACAGAGGAAACTGGGCTCCAGTGTATGTATGTGTTGGTGGCAGGGGTGTGGGAGGGGTGTGTGGTTGCCTCAGTCCTGAAGGAAAAAGGGTCAGCATCTATCTGGGGACAGTTTTGTTCCTTCAAAAGTCACTTGGGACAGGGTTTGAGGCTGGTGAAAACTGCATTTCTCAATGTGAGAGAAGGCTGAGATGGTTTTGAGACCCATCCTTTGGGAGATCACAATCAAAAGAAACTAAGTCAGAAAGTGAGCAATCGAGAAACATGAGGAAAAAAAGAAATTACTAGCAAACTCAGGAGGGGGAAGACTCAACTACAAGCAGATAAATCAGGGAAGTTATTAAAACGGAAGAGAAGATGGTCAATAAGACATCTACATGAGTCCAAACATTTTTAAACAAATACTGCAAGACAAAGGAAATTGAACAAATAACTGATGAGGTAGAGGATCTTATGGATTCCCAAGAGAGAATGGAACCACAGTAGGATATTCCTGAAGTATTCAAGAGATAAATAATGGTTGTGAAAGCAGAATGTATGGCCTGCACAGCAGAAATAATTGCAGAATATTGAATTCATGGTGGCAGATCTCTCCAAAGAAGTGAAATATACAACTATACAGGAATGAAAGACATTCTGGAAGAAGAAAAGCAAAGTGCAATAACATTAAAAGAACATGTAATCTCTATACAAGCAAAACATACTGACTGAGAACACATGATGCATAACAACAGGTCAACTTAAGGATTATCAGTCTCTCAGAAGAACATGACAAATAAAAAATAAAAACCCCGAATATCGTAATGCAAGAAATAGTTCAATGAAACTGCCCAGAGCCTCTGAATACAGATAACAAGGTGCCAATTGAAAGAATCCCCTTATATAGAGAGATCACTTCCTGGAAAAAACCCTGTTTCAGATTCCAGGACAAACTCCAAGTGGTTAAATTTAACAGTTCCAGTGACAAGCTACACATTTTGTAAGTAACTAGGAGAAAGAACTTCAAATATAAAGGAAAGGAAGTTCCAGAAACACAAGACTTTTCTGCACCCACCAGAAGGGAATGGAATAATGTATTCCAAAGAACAAAGGATTTTAAGATTTTAAGAACTCAAGGTGACATAACTTCAAAACCTAAGTCTACTCATCAGTGAAAAAATGTGGACATTCAATAAAAAGGAGACATGTGAAGCTTTCCTACAAATCAAATTCTTTAAAAAGAGTTGAGCAGATTTTTTTTTACTTTGTAAAGCCCTAGACAAAACATACACACACACACACACACACACACACACAATTTCTACCAAAGAAAGAACAAATAATAAAACAAATTTTGTCACATATCTAGAGATTATTAAAGGGAGAAAGACAGGTACAATGGGAAAAATACTTTGAGATTAAAAAACAGCAATAAGAAAAACAACAAAATAATAGCAGAACCAGTAAGAAATTTCTTTCTGAGTGTATGCAGGAAGATAAATATGAAAGCAGAGTTTAAATAGAAGAAGTGTTGGTGAAAGAACAGGCCTAAAACACCATGGATTGAATCCCACAACTCTCTTGCTTCAAGTGAATTAATTTTTTTTAGTGGGACTAAGCTGCAGAATTGAAAGGATCCACAAAAGAGTAAAGGAATGTAGACTATAAAGGAAAATATATCATGTATTCTAATTAAGTCAGTCTATATATTTTTAACTGAACTAAATTCTAGGTTTGGATGATGGCTATGCACATGCACAGAGAGGCAGGTGATGTAGTAGTTCAATTTGGATGGAATATAATATGGGAAGAGGTAAGATATGAATGAAATAACATTACAAAGTTAGTTGGTTGCCAAATTGTATAGGGCTTTGAATGTTTGTCTGAGGAATTTATATGTTACCTGAGAGGTATTATGGATGCTTCTGAAAGTTTTTGAGCAGGGAACTGTCTTGGTTATACCTGTACCTTAGGAAGGTTATTTTATCAAGTATGTAGAGTGATTGCTTGTAATTAAGGAGATCAGTTGGAAAGCTATTACAGTAGTGTAGGCGAGTCATGATGAGAGTCTGAACTATGTTGGTGGTACTGTGGGTAGAGAGAAAGGGACCCATTGTGGATGTTGTGGATGCAGGATCACAGTCTGTGCAACTCATCAGTGGTTCCTTCAGCAAAAATAAGGAAGATTGAAGCAGAGGCAGGTTTAGAGGGAGAGATAATCAGTTAGATTTTGGACTTGTAGATTGAGATGCTGATAGAACGTATAGATAATGTCTGCAGTAGTTGAAGGTACAGGACTAGAGTTGAGGATAGAGATTAAGGGTAGATAGATTTGACATAGCATAGCATAGTAATATTGACTCAACTCATGGAAGCAAATGAACTTACTGCTGAAGAAAGTGATAGATAAAAGCAAAAGACTCAGGACAGAACCTCAGGGAACGTTTACCTTGCAAAGGAGAGAAATGGATAATGATCTACCAAAGGAGGCTGAGGAGTGGTCAAATCAGTAAGAGATAAACTAATGAGAGCTATGTCATGGAAGCCATAGGAATATAAGATGATATCAGAAGTAAGATATGGGTGATTGTCAAAAGCTTCAGAGAGTCCAAGGGCTATGGATACAAAGGAGAGGCTTTTAGGTTTAGGACTTAAGAGATCACTGGTAACCTTTGAGAGCAGTTCATTTGAGAGCTGGAGCCAGAAGCTTGACTTCAAACAGTTGAAAAGAGAGCAGGAATGGAGGCAGTAAGAGTAGACTATTTGTTCTAGCATGTTGGCAGTAAAAAGGAAGAGAGCTATGGGATGACGGTTTGAGCAGATGGCACATTTGAGGGAAATCTTTTTTTTTTTTAAAGGATTATGTAGACCTGGGAATGTTTTTAGGCAATGGTTTCCCTCCAGTAGATAGAAATTGGAGATGAGAGAGAAAGAGGTAATGATTATTGGAACGACTTCCCAGAAAATAGAGGAGAGAAAGGGATTAAGACCACAAATGAAGGAATTAACCTTGGCACGGAGAAGATATCTCTTCCTTAGATACTTGGGTAAAACACAACAAAATGGATGAAGATATGCAGGAGTTTTGAGGTATGCATTTGGAAAGATAAGTAAGTTCTCAATAGATGGCCTCTTTTCTCAGTTAAGTAGCAAGCAAAAGCAGCTTGCTGGATGAGATGAAGATGAGATTGGTATGTAGGGAGTTAAAAGAGTAAATTTTTTAGAAAAGTTACTGTGGGGTGTATGGTAGTCATTTAGTGAAGATTAAGAGAATTTTTGTGTAGCAGTGAATGCCAATTGAGACTAGGTGACATGTGTTCATTAAGTTCCATGACGTGAATTCAGCCAGTGGTTTTAGCAGCTCCCAAGCATGAGCAGAAAGTTTGCAAAAGTGAGCTAAGCATAATAAGGTAGTCTACTGTCAGGTTATAGAGAAAGGGTCCTAAATGATGGGCTACGTCTTATGGTGTAGGCTATAGGGAGTGACTGAAAGGGAAATAACATATTTAGAACTACAGTTATTCCTTCCACATCACAGGGGTTAGGGTTACAGTGCCCTTGCAGTCTGGAAAATTTGTGTAAAATTTTTTGGCCCTCTCTTTGTATCAGAGAAGTCTGAATTTTTTTCTTTTTTTATGGGGTATTTACAGTACCTTATTGTAAAATTTGGCTTGATATATAATATTATACATGTATTTTATGCATGAGTTTCTCAACCTTTTCTCTGTTGTTTGCTAGCCTTTGCTTGTCATCTGTGGCTTTTGCAAAAGTCCCCCCAAATTTCCATTTAATTTCTTATTCTGATCCATGATATATCAAAACCATGATGGGGAAAGTCATGATGTAGACGCAATAACTGTATACAGAAAAATAAAATTGTAAAAAAGTTACTACGGTAGCATTTTGGAGGACAGATTTAGAGAGGAAAGAGAAAGGAAGCAGGAAGATCAGTTAGAAAGTAGTTTGGAGGTAAAATTTTGAACTAAGGTAATTGTAAAAAATAATTTAATCAAATTCAATGAACATTTATTAAGCACCAGCTGTGTGTGATGCTCTATACTTGACAGTAGTATATTAACGATAGACAAATTTTTAAGCCATTTAAGACTTTCTGATACAGCTAATTCCCTTCATATAAAGGAGTTTAAATATAAATTGAACAAGTATTACACATGGTAGGCACTTCACAAATACTTGTTGAACTGAATTGTGTTGTTCATCTACAGTGAAACATATGTTGATAAACAAGTTCTATTGATTATCCATCTAACTGAATTTCACTGTCATCACAGTAGGCATTCTTCCACTTGGTTTCTTTTTATGTGGTAGGTCAAGTCTTTTGAGTAATTGTGGATCTCTTCTAGGAAGCTCTCTATTGTTCTATGGCTTGATGGAATGAGCATAGTCATCTACAAGAAGACGATGTGTACAATAACATCATCTCTAGGGAATCTTTCTTCTCTTTGGGGTCTTTGCTGGACTTTCATAGCCTTCTTAGACTTCACTCCTCTTTACATTTACCACAATCCAGCTTCCCTGACCTATCTGCCATTCCTTACATATGAAAATCCATCTCTCAATTCTGTTAATTTTCTTTGACTATCCTCTATGCCTGGAATGCTCCCCCTTCTCACCTCAGGCTCATCATTTGCCTCAATGCCTTCAATATTTAGCTCAAATCCCCTACCCCTCTGTTTCCAGTCCCTTTCCTCTAAGATTATCTTCCAGTTATGTTGCATATCTATGTATGTTTGTTTACATATTCATATTTGTGTATCTCTATATAGATATCTGTGTAGTTCTATATAGATATCCACACAGATAAATATTCACATGCACATCATTATTTCTGTATTTTCTTCCCCATTGGAATGGGAGCTCCTTAAGAGAAGGGATCATGTTGTTGCCTTCTTTGTATAACCAGTACTTAGTATGAGGCTTCACACATAGTAAGTGTTTAATAAATGCTTCTTGTTTACTAAGTTACAGTCTCCATGACAGTGACAAATACTTTTTGAAACTGCTTAAGTTATTTTTTAAAATTAATAACATCGTTAAAATTATCTCTGGTGACTAACACTTTTGGAAATCATTAATTTTCCCTTTTTGAAAGTTAATAGGATTGTTAAACAAAGTTATCTCTGTTATTTTTAAGGACACACAATGATTTTGACATAAGCATGGGGCATGGACTTTTGAAGGAGAGTTTTTAATGTATATAAAGCACTTTGTAGTTCAGAGAGCGTTGATATTGTAATATCTCAGAGTTTGAGGGGACCTCAGGAGAGATTCTAACCCATACCTGAACAAGAATTCCCTCATAACACCCTCAAAAAGTTATCAGCCTTTGCTGGAAGACCAGATGAGACAATAGATGTGACAGTTTTGTAACTGTGCCGGACTGTAGAAATGTGAGCTGTTGTTATGGAATTTTTTGAAGAAGATGGTGTCATAGAATCATAGATAGAGAGATGGAAGAAACCAGCAAGTCCAGTCCCTTCATTTTATAAATAAAGAAACCAAGGCCCAGAGGAATGAAGTGACTTAACCAAGGACAGAGGAAATAAATAGCAGAAATGAAATTTGATCCCCCATCCTCTGATTCCAGATCCAGCAATTTTGGTTATACAATAATCTCTCATCTTTTATATATGACTGATTCTCAGCACTTGCAATATGTTATGGATGTTGTTTTATATAAATAAAAAATTTCAAAGCGTAGTGGAGCCTAAGAGTCTATTTTTTATCCAGAACTCGGAGTCGGAAGGAGCCTTAAAAAATTATAAGCTATTGGATCTGAAAGGGAACTGTTGAGACCAGTACAAATCTGTCATCTTGTAGGTAAAAGGACTGAGATCCAGAGAAGGAAGAAAGTAAGTTGATGTCACCTTGTAGAAAGGATACTTGATAAGGTGGAAAGGTATCCAAAAGAGACCTGTGAGGATGATGAAGATCCTCAATTTCATATCAAATGATGATTGCTGAAGAAACTGGGAATGTTTAGCCTAGAGATTCAAAGATCTCAGGAAGGCATAGGTTTCTTCAAGAATCTGAAGGGCTATAACCTTACATTTACCACAGTGTGAGGCACATAGTAAGTGCTTAATAAATGCCTTGTTTAAAAAAAATTTTTAGCTGTCTATCTGGAAGAGGAATTATACTTAATTCTATTTCACCCCAAAAGACAGAACTAGGAGTAAAGAATGAAAGTTGTAAGAGAAGCAAATTTATGCTTGCTATAAGGAAAAGCTTCCTAACAGTTAAAGTTATCAAAAAATGGAGGAAGCCGTCTTATTTGGTGACAGAAAGAATACCCCTTCATTGGTGGTCTTCAGCAAAGACAAGATGATCCCTTATTGGGAATTCTGTAGAGAGAATTCTTTTTCAGGTGTACATTGGATGAGATTTTTACTGAGGTCTCTTCCAACTCTGAAAGGGCAGTTCTTTGATTTTCATTTTGATTTGCCCAAGTTCCTATCTCAGATTTCTGACAGAGTCAGGAAGGAGCTCACATTTGATGATTCCTTGATCTTTCTGATGCACTACTGTAGCAATACCTTAGCAATGTAAAAAATATTTTTGTGATATCTTTTATTTTTAATATCACCTACATCTTGCATTGTATCCTTCTGCCCAACCTGTCCCAGAGAGCCATGACTTATAAGAAAAAAATGAGAAAAAATGGTCCACAACACTAACCAACATTGGAAAAATCTTTGTGTTACGTTCAGTGTTTTTACTCGAGTCCCCTGTATCTACAAAGAAACAGGAAGAAGTATATTCTGATATTTCTTCTTTGGGGCTGAGCTTGGTCATTACAAATTCAAGGCATTTTGTTTCTATTGTGTTCTAGTCATTGTGTAAACTGTTTTCTTGTTTCTATTTACTTCATTTTGCATCTATTCAACTACTTTAAATTTTGCAGGAAAACTTGGCTAGATCTTATTCAACTTAGAAAAAGTTTCCATTATACCTCTGTTTACTTGGCTTATACATAAACAAACATTGTATGGTCTTTAGCCAATTGTGATTAAATTGCATATTTTCTATAAAAGAAGGAAAAGTGTGGTATATATGCCAACATTTTTTCCCTCAGCCCTTCCCCCTCAGAGGGGGACAGAGCTAGAGAATCATCTGGTCAAAATGGATGCTGCTTTTAACTTCTCAGAGTGTTCTCAATTTCATTAAAAAACCTTTGGGAAACATCTTTGTAATTTTATTGAAGGTGGTAATAATCTTCCACTGGAATCCTCCTGCTATTCCTTGTAATGTTATGGCACCCTCGGTTTTACAAACCTGCTAGTAGAGTACTAACTGTGACAAGTACTACCAGTGTAGAAAGACTTCAAGTATGAGCTGTATGTCTTTGGTATCAGAAGACCAATCTGGTTTAGAGAGAATCATCACCAGATGATTGGCCATCAACAGATGAAAAATTTTGGGTCATATTACAGAATGAAAACCGTCCTTTAAGAGGAAGAAAGGGGGCAGCTAGGTAGTGCAGTGAATAGAGCACCAGCCATGGAGCCAGGAGAACCTGAGTTCAATTTTGACTTCAGACACTTGACACTTCCTAGCAGTGTGACCTTGGGCAAGTCACTTAACCACAATTGCACTGCCTTTCCCCCTCCAAAAAGAAAAAGGAAAGAGGGAGAAGGGTTTCAGTCTTTCACTAAAGAGAGTACTCACAGTATATATAGTAGATTTAATAAATACTTTATTATTATAGCCATTAATCAGTGAAGTAGGTTATAATCATAACCTATTTTAATAATTGTTTGCATTTCAATAATGTTTTCCAATTATAGAGCTCATTCCATATATTAATTAGTTTTATTGTCACCGTATCCCCGGGGCACATATAATGCAAGTAATAGTATCCCCATGTTACATGTGAAGAAAACGATGGCCAGAAAGGGGGAAATTACTTTACTAAAGGGTGACAACTAGCAAGTGACAGCACCCAGGACTTGATTCTCAGTCCAGGATTTTTCATTTCTCCCTCACTGCTCCTGACCCTGATTTCTTTGTGTCTTTCCAGTCATTGAGGTTGATTTATCCACTGTGGAGCCTTTGAATATCAGCTGTCTCCAACCATCCTGAGCCTATCACTATTTTAATGCTCTTTGCTAGAGGTCGTTTTTTGGATTTGGTGCTCTGGGCAATCTCACCCTGCAGTGTTTCCCTTCCTTCATTTAACCTCTGACCTATGAAAACAAGAGTTAATCAGAAGTTCTAAGGTAGCCAAGAGGAAAGGGAAGTGTTTGGTTACAAATTAAATATGAGCCAGTAATAAGCCATAAATTCCCAATAGTGCTACTAGCTGTGCATGTGGGACAGGGTATTTGCACTATAAATTCAAGTTCAGGGTTCTTGGGAGTTGCTACAGATAGGAAATAAATTAGATTCTCTATCTTAACTCCCAGTGTTCAGTCCTCTGTCTTATGTAAATGTTTTCTTATTGCATCAGGTAGACATTAAGCTAACTTTAATCCTGCGTTCTTGAACTGAATTCAGTGTATGGTGGCTGTATTGTTGCTAGGTCCCTTTTAAAAGCTATTTTATCAGCTTATGTGTCACTAGTCATTAGTATATAGAAAGTTTTTTTTTAATTTATTGAATCCTCCAGTGTTTTGCCCCCACCCTTCCACTACTAACTGTACATCCTGATTTTTTATATGAATGAATATAAAAGTAGAAATGCCTTGTTTAGAAAGATGAAAAATCTTGGCCAGGGATTTTTAACCTGGGTACCTGTGGACTCATTACAAGCTGTCCATGGGAGAGGAAGGGAATAAGTTACATCTCTATTTCAATGTAATTGGTTTCCTTCATAATCCTATGTACTTTATATATTTAAAAGCATTGTTCTTCCCTAGACTGCCAAAGAGTCCATAGTATGAGAAGAAATTAAGAACCCCTGCTGTTGAGGTGCTGTTGTGTGGAGGAAAGAAAAATGGATTTGGAATCAGACAACCTATGTACAAATTCCAGCTCTGCTGCTTTTTTATTACCTGTGTGATCTTGGGCAGGCCACAACTTCAATGGACCTCAGTTTCCTTTTTGGTAAAGCAAGAGGAGGATACTGGGTGATAACTAAGTTCCACTAGAATTCCTTTTTTTCCACTTTCTTTCTCTTTCATTCACTTGCCTTATGAGATATAAATTATTACTTTAAGTACTCTAGTGTGTGTGTGTATGTGTGTGTGTGTGTGTGTGTGTGTGTGTGTGTGTATGTGTTGCTTAGTACCTGTTAGTGAATTAAGGCTGAAGGATTTCAGAGTGGGAAAGAAGCCTCTAGAAAAAGCCGTCAAGGAAGTTCATTGATCTAGGTAGTATAAGTGGCTTTATGATATAGCTAGATACTTATATAGATGTGCAATTGACTGTTACATATCCAAGAAGGAATTGTGTGGTAGAAATAAGTTGAAATGGGCAATATTCTTAGAAAGCAAAAATCCTTTCATAATTTTTGCTAGTTTAATACTAATTTGTTTTTTAAAAAAAAGTAGGTAATACTTCACCTGTTATTAGCATCTCTGACATATATAATAATTTTTATAACAATGTGAGAGGCAGCAGGGTATACCGGAGAGAGTATTTTTTTTCTATTTTTGTATTTTTTTTTTCTAACAACGAGCACTAACTGTGCGTGAGCTGAGGCAAGTCAATTCCTTTCACTGGGCCTTAGTTTTCTCATTTTTAAAATGAGAGGATTGGATTATTTGATCTCCAGATCACCTTCGTTGTTTCACATTTATGTTCTAAGGCCCTTCCCATCTCTAAAATTGTGTTCTAAGGGTCCTTCCAGATATGAAATTTTATGATTCTATTACTTGTCACCTTGGTCAAGTCACTTCTAAACTTTTCTTTCTTTATCTGTAAAATTATGCTCAAAAAACCAGATTTGTTGCAAGCAGCAAAGGAGGGAGAGGTGTGGAATTCCTTATGTAAATATGAGAGGCTATTATTATAAACCGGTTTCTTTTAAAAATGATCCCTTTAGGGGAAAAGACATTGAATCTTGAAGCTTTAAAAATATATATCTTTCTTCTCTCATATGTGATTAAAATATAGAAATTGAACACCAGCTTAGATTGAACTATTTGCGTTTTGTTTCTGAATACAACATGTAAACTAATTTCTAAAGTAATAAAGAGCCAACATATGACTAATGCCCCTGGAGTTCAGGAGTAAGAAAATATACTGAACCAGTGGGAGCCAGCCAAAGTTGTATTGCTCAGAATAGTTAAAGCTAAAGGATACTCCATTTAACATCTTTTGAGACATTGTAGTTTGTGATTGGAATTTCAAAGTGGGAACTTCAAATCATAGTCCTAAAACTTCAGATATACAGTGTTGAAGCTAGCTGTGACCTTAGAACATAGAATATTAGACCTATCATTCTGTCTTCTGAAGTTCCTTTTAGAACTAGTTAGGGCTACAGAGTATAAAATGGTAGCATATGACAGAAGATTGTAATGCAAAGAACATAGAATGTTTGATTTAGAAGGAACTTTAGAAAACTGAAGTGGTAGTGTTGGAAGATCTTAGAGATCATTTAGTCTAACTATCTCTTCTTAAAAAAGACAACTTCCTAAGTACAATAGGGAAAAAAAGCAATATGAAATAGGAGATTCATAGATTTACAGAAAATTCCCTTTTTACATTATGCTGCGTGTGTTGAAATGGCCTTTTTGGGGTGTCCATAATCTAACTTTAAAATCTTTCGAAGTACAGTTTGAGGGTGATATAACCAGATGGGAGTTCAGCTGAGAATGATCTGGAATAGCAGTGGGGAGCCCATGGTCTCAAGGCCACATGTGTCCTTGAGGCCAGCAGGTTCTTCATCTCTGATCTGAGATTTTTAATGGACTAGAAACTTATGAGTTATCATTGTGATATGAAAGCCCCAAAAGATCATTTGATCTTAGGCTGTGTTAGGTAGCCAGAACAAGGGAAATGGATTGTTCCCTTGACTTCTTATTTCCCTGTCTTTAAAATGGGAATAAGTTTTTTTTTTTTCATCTGTGACTATATTAGTTTGATTTAGTTAGTATGCATCAGTACCCAGTACTCATTTGGGATTCTTGTGCATCCATTTCCATTCTTTTGTCCCCTTTCTCTGTTGAAATAGTGTCCTTTTCTCCCTAGGCTATGAAGCTTAACTGAAACTAAACTTAGCTTTAGCACCTCACTAACCCATTACATTATATTACAGAAGTAATTTAAAGCAAAAAGTAAGGTGTTCTGAATTGGAGGGAGCTTGAAGGGCTATAAATGCAGGTGGAGGCAGCTCCACAAACTCACTCTGTAAGTTGATGAAAGGCCTGTCCTCTAGGCTTCATAGAAAATACCTGAGAATTACAGTAAATTGTCTGTGGAGGTGTCATTACTACAAAGATATTATGTTACCACCACTTCACTAGTGATACCAGGAAAGTGTCTTCCTGCTTTCCTACTGAGTAATCTTCAATCATTGTAATAATTTTATATAAAGGAAGAAGACAGAACCTCTCTCTTTTAGGAAAAAAAAACCAACCCAATTATTGAGTCATCATCAAGATGGAGGAAGGAGTCTTGTTTCCAAATATTCAATATGAGTCCCTTTTTGTACATTTACGCAAGTACAGAAGATTTAAGATAATATTCTCCCACTGTGGTACACACGGTGTATTTGTCTGCACTAAGGTATAGTAAGATTATTGGTAGTTGGTAGGGACCTCAGAAGTCATTTATTCCTTATTTTGCAGATGAAGAAGCCAAGGGCACACAGCAGAGCTGGAATTTACATACTGTGGCTTCGAATCCAATGCTCTTTTCCACTATGCTATGTTGATATGTTAACAAAACATGCATTGTTATTTAAATAACATTTGCATTAGTTTGTTAATAACATAAGCACCTGGCACAGTGGAAATAACTTTGGACTTTTACATCCAAAGATAAGGATTCAGACACTTTCCTGATAATTACTAGCTTTGTGACCTTGGACAATTCACCTTTCAGTTTTGCTTTTGTTTTTTTTTTTGTCTGGATCTGGGATTTCATGAGTGTGGGGAGCTCCTACAAGGAAACAAATTTCCTCATCTGTAAAAGGAGTGTCTGAATTAGGTCAACTCTGAGACTCCTTCAGTCTTAGGGCTCACCTTTGTCATAACTCTGCCACTACCCCAATTTGAGTCTCAGCTGCCTGATTTATAAAATAGGAAGAATATCTGTTCTCACAGCAGTGTTGTGGGGTTCAAATGTGATACTTGATGTTAAAACACAATAGTGTACATTAAAGTCCCCTTACCAGTGTCATTTCATAGGTCAAAGGATGATAGAATCGTGCACGCAGAGCTGGAAGGGACTGCAGACATTATCACACTGATTTTACAGATGAGGAAACTGAGACTCAGAGAAGTTTAAATGACTTACCTAAGATCACATAGATACAAAGCAGCAAAACCAAGATTCCAACTCAGGTCCTTTGACTCTAGGTTTGGTGCTCTTCCATGAAATAATATGAGATCACATTTCCATACTACTTTATAATTTTCTCACACCCCCACCCAGAAATCTTTTGATATAATGCAAGAATTATCACCTCTCTTTTAGGGATAAAGAAACTTGGGGCTCTATGAAGACAGACATAAGTGACTAGCTTTGGGTAACATGGCTAAGTGGCAGAGCTGGGACCTGAACCAAGAATTCTGGTTCCAAGTATAGAACTCTTTCCATTAGTCCTCATAGCCTTTCATAAACTCAGGCATAAACTAGTCAATAAACATTTATTAAATATCTGTGATGTGCTGGGCAGTGTGGATACAAATGAAAAAGGAGCTCACATTCTACTACGGCACAAGTTCTCAAAATTCTTGATCTTAAGATTCCCTTACACTCTTAAAAAATTACCGAGGACCTTAAAGAGCTTTCACCTTTTATTGAATATAGATAAATAGATGCATGCACACACACACACACATATACATACATAGACACATATGCACACATGTGGATGTGTACATAGATGTATGTGTATTTATATATACATGCATATATGTTTATATTTGCCATATTGGGAATTCAAACATTATTATGAAAATAGGTTTAACCTCATGAAAGCGTCTTGGAGACTCTCAAAAACCCAAGTTCATTCCTTGGACCACAGTTTGAGAACCACTGTGCTAAGGAAATATCACATCTTCACAAAAGTATAGAAGGATATATATATATGTAAAAATCACACAGTGATTGATGGGAGGTCTAGGGAGGTGCAACACTAACAACTAAGAAGAATCAGGAAAGGCCTCTTGAAGGAAGTAGCACCTGAGGTGAGCCTTGAGAGGCTCTAGCAGATCCAAGAGATGGAGATGAGTTGGGAGATAATATTCCAGCAGTAGGGGACAAGGAGGACAGCCTGTGCAAAGTGAAGTGTTGTGAGAGGTCCAGTCTGTTAAAGAGCACTTCCTGACTGGGGAGGAATCTGGGCGGGCTTCTTGGAAGATGTGAGGCTGGAGTAGAGCTTTAAAGAACAAGTCACAATTCAGCAATTGAGGGTTGAGGTTCAGGAGATATGAATGGTCAAAGTAAGCCTGGAGCAAAGGAGTATGATGTGGCCTGTAGAGGGGGGCTCATTGTGAGGAGATAAAGAGAGACCTTGAATGCGAAGGAGTTTGAACTTTACACAACCTACAGTTTATTCTCTTAGACATCAAGGAAGTAGAAACATAAATAAGTATTTGTTTCACTTCCCTGTACGGGGAAGCCCTGTTTACTAGATGATGACAGACATACTTTAAGTGGAGTTGGGGTTTCAATATCCTCACCTGTGACAGAGGAAACCCCCACTGCGCTGACCAATCTGGTTTAATGAAGCTGTACAGGAAACTCTCTTAGCTCCGAAGCAAGATAAAGTTCAGCTGTGAACCCTGGCCTCCCAGCAAGGGAAAACAGGAGCTCTTTGAAGGGAGACGCAGCCACACTGCCCTTGCTAGATAGCTATCAGTCAATGCATGGGGGGAAGAATGAGGAGTTTTTATAGCAAGGTCAGGCAGCTGGTGAAATCAAATGACCTTAAGAAAAAGCTATTGGCCAGGTTCTGAAGAAGTTAATAAACCTTTCCCTTGGTTTATGATTCTAAATTTCGTGGAAAAGGGAGTTGATTTGGTTAGATCAGATAGAAAGTTTACTTTATAGGGCTTATAGCATATGGCAAATTGAGTTTCAGAGATTGGAAGGGACCTTAAATCATTGAATGTTAAAACTGAAGGAGACATAGCCTGCTGGGATATAGAGCATGGAATGAAAGTGATAGAAGAGAACTTGGAACGTGAACTTTTGAAGCTAGAAGGGTCCTTAAAAGCCATTTAGCGTAGCTCATCATAAACAGGAAGAAACTGAGTTCCATAGAAAGTGATTTTAGTGTTCCTTCTTATCATTGATACATTCATGAAAGAGAATTGAGCCAGTCACCACATTATTTCATGAATCATCCCTAAAATACTTCAAAGGTTTTCATCATTCAGTAATTACTGTTGTTAGTTGCAGCTAACATTTTTGTAATGATAATATTTTCTCCTGATTACCCTACAAGGTAGATAGTCTGTGAATTTTTCTTTCCGTTACGCAGATGAAGAAACTGAAGGTTGTTTGAGAAAAATTAACCTCACTTAACTAATAATTGGTAGAGCTGGGACTTGAACCTAGTTTTTTTGACTTGCAATACACTATAGCATTGTTGAGACCCTCCCCCTTTTCCATGAAAGTAGACATGCCTTTTTTGGTTTGCTTTTTTTTTCCAGCCTTTTGGGGGTTGGATCTTATTCCTGGTACCCCTCCTTTGGTCTTGTTTACAAAGACTCCTCTAATCTTTATGGGGAGTCTCCTTTAGAGAGGCTTTCTCCAGAGGATCATAATAGCTTTTTAACTCTGCTGAGGTTTGTTTAGCAGAAAGGCAATGGAGAAACTTATCTGCTGCCTAATCCCTCTTGAATGTTTACATTGCTCTGCTGAACTAAATGCTGTTTAAAGTGGCAACCATCATAATAACCGGTGTGCAGCTGCCAGGGTTGATTGAAACCTATTACAATAAGTGATAATACTGTCATATAAGTAAAAAGTTAAGTTGCTTATCAGTCAATTTTGATAAGCTACTTAAATTTTATAGTAGCATATCTCAATGTCAAACAAATGTTAATGATAGAGGGCTGTTCACTTTCTCTGTCATGGATATTTCATCTCACATCATTTATTATCCCAAGTTGTACAGTTTAGTTAGCATAGGGGCCCTGATTTCCTTGGAGGTCACAGTATGCAGTCGTATTGTGTCCAGTTTGGGTGCAATACAATTTAGAGGAACATTGACAAGGTGAAGCTTGTCAGAGAAGTTGAATGAAGATGGAGGTGATGGGGGACTAAAAATCTTGTCATTGAAAAATACTTGAAGGAAATATGGGATGTTTAGTGCGAAAAATAGCAATAGCAGTCACTTAAAGCTATCTGGCTTTTAAGGTTTACAGAGCTTTTCTCACAATAACCCAATTAATATTATTGTTCCTAATTTACAGATGAAGAAACTGAGGCCCTAGAAAAGTCACGTGACATGCTTTGGGTTCTAGAGAGCTCACAGTAG
This sequence comes from Phalanger gymnotis, assembly GCA_028646595.1. NCBI lineage: Eukaryota > Metazoa > Chordata > Mammalia > Diprotodontia > Phalangeridae > Phalanger > Phalanger gymnotis. The sequence goes on along the minus strand of CM053625.1, from coordinate 92,202,517 downwards.
AACTAGAACAGGAACTTCATTCTGTTGACTCTTTGTCTACCACTTTTATCATTGCACCCCACTAAAGAAGTAAAGGCTTAGGTTGTTTAGCATCCCAGACTTCAACCCAGGAGTATTGGAATTTCCATCAGGAGAAGAAGGGGAAAGTCTTGTTCTGTTTCTCCTGAGAAAGCCAACTTATTAGCAGTGGGTAAAAGTGTGGCTTTGTCAAGAACAGATCATGCCAGATTAACCTTTTCTTTTCTCTTTTCTTTTCTTTTCTTTTCTTTTCTTTTCTTCTCTTCTCTTCTCTTCTCTTCTCTTCTCTTCTCTTCTCTTCTCTTCTCTTCTCTTCTCTTCTCTTCTCTTTTCTGTTTCTTTGATAGAACTGCTACACCGGTAACCAATCGGGGGGAATGCTGTAGATAATTAGATTTTAGGAAATCATTTGAAGAAGGCTATAATGCTGTTCTTATGGAAAAAAATGGAGAAATTTGAGTTCAGTGACACTACAGTTAGGTGCATTCTGAACTGACTTTATAGCCAGACCCAGAAAGCTAGTCATTAGTCATTGTTTCAATATCAACTTGGAAGGGGGTCGGTAGTTCCCCTAGAGATTATTCTCTTTTCATTTTGTACTCCTACTTGGAGACCTCCCATTGGATTGGTTATCGTCTCAATGTACGTGGCTGTGACATCTATGTATCTAGAGCTGCTTTCCCTTCTGAACCATATAATCCCACAATCACCAACTGCCTCTTGAATATCTCTGCCTGGATTTCAGGTGGGCATCTCAAATTCAACATGAACTCATTAACTTCTTTCTCTAAACTCACTTCCATATTTTCCTATGACTATAAAGGGGACCACTGGGATTCTCTCAGTTCCCTAGGGCTGCAAACATGGTGTTATGTACTGCTTGCTCTCATTCACTTCACAGTATCTCTTATTGCACCTTCCCCCCTGAAAGTACCTTCCATCTTTCTTTCCACTCACATAGTCAGCGCCCTAATTGAGGCCTTCATTATCTGCTACCTGCACTATTGATCTCCCTGCCTCAAATCTCTTCCTGTTCCAAGATATCTCCTTGTCAGGTGCCAAATCATTTTCCTAATATATGTGGTCTGAGCGTGCCACCTCTCTCCCGAGCCCCAAATCCCTACTCAATAAATTCCCATAGATCTTCGATCCTGAAGGATCAAATATAAATTACCCTGTCCTAGCATTTAAAACTCATCATAATATGTTTCTTTTTCTGGTCTTGTTACATTTTACTCCCTTTCATGCAATGTATGATCCAGGTGCCCTGGTCTACTTAGTATTCCTTATAGGTGATACTGCATCTTCCTTCTTCATGCACTGCTTGTGCCCCATTCTTAGAAAGCTCTAATTCCTCTCCTCTACCTTACCTTCTCACCTCCCACATTTACATCAAGCTCAGCTGAAATCTCATCCTCTTCAGGAAGCCCTTATAGGTCTTCCTCAGTTGCTAGTGTCTTCCCCTCCAAGATTACCTTTCACCTACTCTGTATGGACTTTATATGTACCTAGTTTCTTACATCTTGTCTCCTCCATTAGAAAGTAAACACCTCGAGATCAGGGACCCTGTTTTCACCTCTGTTTGTCTCCCCAGCACTAATTTTAATAAATGCTTGCTGACTAACCAACTGACTCTACTTGGCCCGTATGTTGTTTTACTATTTTTTATCAGTGACTAGGATTGAGTGACTAGATAGCATGCTTATCAAATATACACATGAAATACACAGCTAGGAGGTTATGATTAACCTGTCAGATGACAGAGCCAGGATTCAGAAACACCTCAACAGGCTAGAACATTACTCAAAAGCTTTAAAACGTAACATGTAATAAGGTTACTCATACCGCTATAACTTGAGTATTAAAGAATCAACTTCACAAATACAAGATGAGGGGGACATAATAAGTTTATCTGAAGAAGATCCAGAGAGCTTAGTGGTCAAAAGTGATCAGGTAGGCAAGCAATCAACCTGAAAACTTTCATTAAGATACTGTGCTAAATGATGGAGATACAAATGAATGTAAAAAATGGTCCCTGTCCTCAAGGAATTCACATTCCAGTGGGAATGATAACAATAGATAAATAGATACATACAAGATCTATACAGAGTACTAATAATAACTAGCATTTGCACAGCACTTTAAGATTTGTAATGTACTTTACAGATGTTTTCACATTTTATCCTCAGAAAAACCCTGGGAAGTAAATGCTGTTATTATATACACCTTACCCCCATCCCCACCCACCTCTGCCTATTTTATAGATGAGGAAACCAAGGCAGACCCAAGTTAAGTGACTTGCCTAGGGTCTTAGAGCTAGTAAGTGTTTGAATCAGAATTTGAACTCGGTTCTTCCTAACTCCAACTCTATGTGTACTATGCTACCCAGCAAGGTAAATGGGAGATAATACCAGAGAGGAAGGCATTTGTAGCTGGGCCTTTTGCAGAAGGCAGGACTTGATCTGAAACTTGAAGGAAGTAAGGTAGGGAAGGAGAAAGAGCACTTCAGACATAGAAGATAGCCAGTGCAAAGGCATAGAAATCAAGGCTGGAGTGTTTTGTGCGAAGACCAGGCCTGTCTAGCTGGATCCTAGAGAATGTATGTGAGAATAAAGTGTAAATACCAGAAAGGAAAGAAGGGACAAGGTTATGAAGAGCCTTCAGTGCCAAACATAGGATTTTGTATTTTATTTTGCAGGTAGTAGAGAGCCATGTGATTTTATTGGGTAAGGGGATGACGTTGTCAGGCCTCCACTTTTTAGGAGAATCATTTTGGAAGTTCTATGGAGGATGAATTGGAGTTGGGAGACACAAGGCTGGGAAGCTAATGCTCCTTGTTGCTAGGTCTCTTTCACTGTTAAAATCCTGTGGGTGTCAAGTGACGAAGGCCTGAACAGGGAGATGGCGATATGAATGGAGAGAAGGGGGCATACTCAGGAGATGTTGTAAAGGTAGAAATGACAGGGTTTGGCCACAAATTGGATGGGCGAGGTGAATGAGAAGGAAGAGTCAAGGATGACAGTGAGGTTGTCAACTTGGGTAATTTGACAACAGTGGAAAAGCTGAAAGGAAAAGAGGATTTCAAGGGAAATAGAATGAGTTCTGTTTTGGACACGCTAAATTTAAGATGCCTCTCAGACATTCAGTTTGAGACATGCAAAAGCCAATTAGTTGATGATGTGCAAATTTAGCTTAGAATGATACTCCAGAAGATAGCGGTTCTCTCTCTTTCAAAGATCAGCTCTTCTCTGGAACGTCAGTTTGTGTTATTGCTCAAATGCGGCTGCTTTTAAAGTCTTCTCTTGGATTGTGTTTCCTGCAGATCCTAACCTGACACATAAGTCATAAGTCTAAAACAGGGTTTGTGCATGTGTGTGTGTGTGTGTGTGCGTGTGTGTGTGTGCAGATATATATGTAGATAGATAGATACAGATATAGACATATGTATAATATATATGTGTGTATATATATCTATATATATAATTTAATATTTTTAGTTTTCAACATTGATTTCCAAAGGATTTTGAGTTACAAATTTTCTCCCCATCTCTACCCTCCTCCCACTCCAAGATGTCATATATTCTGATTGCCCCATTCCCCAGTCAGCCCTCCCTTCTGTCACCCCACTCCCCCCCCATCCCGTTTCCCCTTACTTTCTTGTAGGGCAAGATAGATTTCTATACCCCATTGCCTGTATATCTTATTTCCTAGTTGCATGCAAAAACTTTTTTTTTTTGAACATCTCCATTTAAAACTTTGAGTTCCAAATTCTCTCCCCTCTTCCCTCCCCACCCACCCCCCCTAAGAAGGCAAGCAATTCAAGATAAGCTGCACATGTATCATTGTCAAAACAGTTCCACAGTAATCATGTTATGAAAGACTAACTATATTTCCCTCCATCCTATCCTGTCCCCCGTTTTTCACTTTTTTCCCTTGACCCTGTCCCTTTTCAAATGTTTGCTTTTGATTACCTATCAGCCCACTTTCCTTATCCCCTTCCTCCTACTTTCCTGTGGGGTAAGATACCCGATTGAGTGTGTATGTTATTCCCTCCTCAAGTCAAATCCAACCAGAGCAAGATTCACTCATTCTCCCTCACCTGCCCCTTCTTCCCTTCCAACCAAACTGCTTTTTCTTGCCACTTTTTTTTTTAAATTTATGTTTGACATGTTTGGTTTTCAGCATTGATTTTCACAGGCGTTTGAATTACAAATTTTCTCCCCATTTCCTCCCCCCCCCCTCCAAGATGGCGTACATTCTGGTTGCCCTGTTCCCCAGTCTGCCCTTCCCTCCGTCGCCCCATTCCCTTCCCATCCCCCTTTCCCTTCCTCTCTCCCCTGTTCCCTTCCCATCCACCCTC
>CM053625.1:92175654-92197639 GCA_028646595.1 Phalanger gymnotis | reverse complement strand
CTCAGTTTTGCTGGGTAGGTGATTCTTGGTTTTAATCCTAGCTCCATTGACCTCCAGAATATCATACTCCAAGCCCTTTGATCCCTTAATGTAGAAGCTGCTAGGTCTTGTGTTATCCTGATTGTGTTTCCACAATACTGAAATTGTTTCTTTCTGGCTGCTTGCAGTATTTTCTCCTTGATCTGGGAACTCTGGAATTTGGCGACAGTATTCCTAGGAGTTTTCTTTTTGGGATCTTTTTGAGGAGGCAGTCGGTGGGTTCTTTACATTTCTATTTTACCCTCTGGTTCTAGATTATCAGGGCAGTTCTCCTTGATAATTTCTTGAAAGATGATATCTAGGCTCTCTTTTCGATCATGGCTTTCAGGTAGTCCAGTAATTTTTAAATTATTTCTCTTGGATCTGTTATCTCGGTCAGTGGTTTTCCCAGTGAGATGTTTTACATTGTCTTCCATTTTGTCATTTCTTTGGTTCTGTTTTATAATTTCGTGACTTCTCATCAAGTCTCTAGCTTCCACTTGCTCCAATCTAATTTTTAAGGTGGTGTTTTCTTCCATGGTCTTTTGGACCTCCTTTTCCATTTGGCTAATTCTGCCTTTCAAGGCATTCTTCTCCTCATTGGCTTTTTGGAGCTCTTTTGCCATTTGAGTTAGTCTATTTTTTGAGATGTTATTTTCTTCAGTATTTTTTGCTGTCCTTTAGCAAGTCATTGACTCATTTTTCATGATTTTCTTGCATCCTTCCCATTTCTCTTCCCAATTTTTCCTCTGTTTCTCTTACTTGATTTTCCAACTCCTTTTTGAGTTCTTCCATGGCCTGAGACCAATTCATATTTTTCTTGGAGGCTTTTAATGTAGGCTCTTTGACGTTGTTGACTTCTTCTGGCTGTATGTTTTGATTTTCCTTGTCACCAAATAAAGATTCTATAGTCTAAGTCTGTTTTCGCTGCCTGTTCATGTTCCCAGCCAACTACTTGACCCTGGAGCTTTTCGTCAAGGTATGACTGCTTGTAGAGTAGAGAGCACTTTGTCCCAAGCTTTAGGGGCTGTGCTGCTGTTTTCAGAGCTACTTTTACTCCACTGTCACTGCAAGCTCTGCCACAGCAGTGCTCCTTGGCCCCCAAGAGCCGCCAACCCGGACCGCCACCCAGATCCAAGCAGGGCAAAGCAAGAGAACCCTGCCTCTGTACCAGCAAAGTGCTCCCTGCACTCTCGCTTTGATCTGCTACTTGATTCTTCCCACATGTGGGTGTGGGGCCAGGAGCAACTACAGCTGGAGCTCTGGAAGCAGCCGCAGGAGCCTCCTGCTGTTGCCTATGCTGCGCCACCTCTGCTGCCCCTGAGACTGGGGCCGGACTGCTCTCACCCTAATCTAGCAGTTTTCCCACTAACCTGCTCTGTCGTCTTTGGCATTTGTGGTTTGAGAAGTCTGGTAACTTCCGCAGCTCAGTGATTTATGGCCCTACGGCCTGCTCCACTCAGTCTATTTCCCAGTCTGGTTGGTCCTGGTGTGGCCCATGCTAGGCTGCACTCCGCTCCCAGCACCATGCAATAGACCCTTCCCAGCAACCATCCAGGCTATCCTGGGTTGGAGACCTGCTTCCCTCTGCTATTTCATGGGTTCTGCAGCTCTAGAATTTGTTCAGAGCTTATTTTTACAGGTGTTTCGAGAGTTTTGAAGGAGAGCTTAAGCGAGTTCCTGCTTTCTAGCCACCATCTTGGCTCCACTCCAAAACAGGGTTTTTTTAACCTAGGATTCACAGAACCCCAAGGAATTCATGGATAGATTTCATGGGTTCTTGTGAACTTAGATAGGAAAAAAATTGCATCTTAATTTATTCACTTCTAACTGAAATTTAACATTTCTTCCAATTATGAACGTAAGTAACAAACATTCTGTGCAGGAGTCCATAGGCTTTATTAGACTTCTGAAAGGGTACATAACACAAAAAAGCTTAAGAACTGCTAATCTGGAGGAAATATTTTCCCTTATACCTTAAAAATAGATATCTCTCCCCAATTCCTTAATGTCATAAAATGGATTATTGTGATTTGATATTGTCTCTTTTTCTTATAAATCAGCATCTCCACTGATCTAGGGGTTTAGGGGAATTTCTTCCCCTAAGTATTCCCCAGGAGTATTTCATTCCATGTCAATTACCTATATCCCTCCTCAAACCTTGGGCATCTGGGAAATATTTAATTTTGTCTGGGACTACCTTCTGAAACACCTGAGGGATGGAAGAATAATACTTCTTCCACCACCTGGCCACAGACATTGGGAAAAGCAATAAATTTTAGTTCTCAGTACATATAAATCTGTGTACATATGTCCTCTTCCATGACATAGTTTTTGTATATTCCTTCATATCAGAAACTGTCTTATTTATCTTTATATTTCCTATAGTGCCTACTATAGCCCCTTTTATCTAGTTGGTTGTAATAATAAATGTTTGTTGAGCAAATCAATGAATGAATGGATTTCCTTAGGAGGCATTTCAAAGAAGATATATACCAATCTAGCCAACATTCTCTATATACTCATTATTTCTTGTCTCAACTAATTCTGATGAAGAATTGCTTCAGTGGTGGTAAAGAGAATCTTGGCCTTAGAATGATGGTCTTTATTCCTAAGAGGCTTTACCTAAAGTATTCATTGGAAGCAATATAGTCAGTAGCTTTTTAAGTTTTGAGACTCTCTTGATTTAAATTTATCACCTAATTCAGATTCTGGTAACTCACCTGGCTCACAGTTTTCTGTTTCACACCAACTCTGGCCTGTATCCTAGAGGATCTAAACACTCATGTTGAAGTTCCCTTAAACACTCCAACCTCCCATTTCCTCAATCTATTCAAGTCCGACCCTCTGTTCTTCCCTGCCACTTCAGTCATTCACAGGGAAGATCTTACAAACATCCACAAATGTTCTACTTCCAACATCAGGGACTCTGAAATTCTTTTTTCAAATCATATTCTTTGATAATTCCACCTCCCTCTATATCCTACTCCTCCTAAACTTATTCAAAGGTGTTGGTTCTCACTGTGATGTCTAATTCTTCTATCCCCTAGTACCACATATGGCCCTCTAAGTCCTCAAGTGCAGCCCTTTGACTGAATCCAAACTTCACAGAACAAGTCCCCTTAATAAAAGTATTTGTTCTGTGAAACTTGGACTCAGTCAAAAGGCCCCACCCAAGAACCTAAGAAGGCCACATGTGGCCTCAAGGTGTCAGATTCCCTACCCCTGCCTAGTACTGTGCTTTCCTAAGCCATCACATCTAATCTGGATTCATTTATCTCCCTTCCAGATCTTGACCTGTTAACAATTTCAGCTCTGTCCTGTACTCTCAAATACATTACTTATCATAGCTTACTAAACCCCAATCCTGGATTAGTCCTACCCTCCACCTCTCCCATTCCTATAGCCTGATCATCCTTGTGAATACTCTCTCCTCTGAATTTTTTCTGACACTGCTCTGTCTTTGGTCTCCACTTACCTCTCTGTCAACTCCTCAGTGTTCTTTAACATTTACCCTAACTGTAAGTATATTCCAAAGCTTTGTCCCAGGCCCTCTTTTCTCTGTATTCTCTCATCATGGCTACCATGGCCTCATCAGCTTCTGTGGATATAATTTTCATCTCTATGCAGGGGATACCATATCTATATACTTGTCTTTTCTGAGCTTTAATGCAGCATAATGAACCTTTTGAACTGTTTATACCATTGGCATCTGAAACTCAGCAACCAATACAGTGTCTGGAATGGCCCATCACAGACACTTAATATATGCTTGTTGATTGTCCAACTTCCTTATCTTCATACGTGAAGAAACTAACTTAAAAGAGTTAAGTGACTTGTAGAAGTGGACCTACCTACTAAGGGACAGAATGAAAATTAAAACACTGGTTGTCTGGCTCTTATGCTGATGGGTTTTCTCTCTGTCCCGTACTACTACATCTCCTACTTTTGATCCATACTTCTAAGTACTGTTATTTTGCCTTATTAACATGTGGTACACAGATAATTTTGAAGTTGACATGGATAATGCATTTCCTGTACTTTGGAGTTGGTTACCGTTGCTAGAAATTCATTCATAGCTTATCCAGTAAGACTGCATTGTCTTTTTCCTCTTCTTCCTTTTAAATCATTGTGCCTCTAAAGACTTCATGTGATGCATGGAGGAGAACATTGGAGGGAGGTTGGCATGTCTGTGCCAGGATAAAAGGCAATGTTGCATAGTAGAAAGACTGCCTGATTTGATGTCAATAACTTGGGTTCATATCCTGCCATCTACGCGAAACTGGTGATGTAACTATGGCTAATTCATTTAACTATTCTGAGCCTCAGTTTCTTTATATGGAAAATTGAAGTATTGATATTTGTATTACCTACCTCATAAGATTGTTGTGAGTCTTAGATAAGTTAATGTACATAAAGCACTTTACGACATCTAAAGGATTATATAAATGTCAGCTATTGTAAATGGTTTCTAAGGCGATTTGGACTTGATGTAGCCTGTGCATAGGATACAACATAAGTGGGAAATGATTTGTATTTATGTGTGCTGTTTTGGCACTGTTATTATTATGTATGCAATAATGATAGTTAAATATAAATTTTTTTCTGACAGTCTTGGGGGTAGATAGAAAATTTTCATATATGAAGATAGAATATATGTGTTTCAGTTAATTTGTTCTCCATAAAAAGCCTCTTTATTTTTGAGGTATAACAGGAATTCATGATGAATATTTATTTGCCCCATACTCTTGATAAAGAATCTTTAAAGAAAAAAAGCAATAGTTACCCTCTACCAAAGACTGCTCATCAATATCTCATCAGGGTATGAAGGTGGCAAGATGTTCTCAACAGCTCTGCAAGTCTAGCATAAGCCCTGACAGTTCCCTGGTAAAATGTAAGAGGCTTTGAATAGATCCCTAATGATGGACTATGTATCATTTTGTCCGAGGACCAGTCTACCCTAAATTCTGTCGAGCTCAAAAAGTTGTCCAACATATCATTAATTTTTTCGGTCACATCAGCTCCCGAAGATTGTTTACTATGGCACCAAGAGGCTGCTATCTCCAGTGGTGCACTGCCACCCTTGACAATGAAATTATCAGTCCCTGAAGTATTAAGTAAAAATTAAGCAAGTATTAAGAGGCAATTAACATTTCAACCATCTCTTTATAACATAACCTATGAAATAGAAATCTTTTTAGGATATAGAAATAGTACCAGAGATTGTTAGATCAGTTAAATGAAGGATAGCAGATCATATTTGTCTATCTTTATATTTTCCCTTTTGCATATATCACTATGCTCTTTATTTAACAGGTGCTTTTACGTGTCCATTAAATGAACTGGAAAAAATGTACTTGAACTAGATCAAAACCCCAAAGGATTTTGATGTTTTAACTTAAATTCAGTATTTTTCTTTTTCCTTTCCAGCTATCTACCCTGGTTTGAAGTTTTTTATAAACTACTCAACATTTTGGCGGATTATACAGCAAAAGGACAGGTATTTATATTACACCTTTAAAAAACAAACAAAAAAAAAACCAACTGATTTTGTGTCAAATGCTAAAAGGATTAGGCTAACCTGCCTAAAGAGGAAAGAGTCCCAGGCTAGGAATCAGGAGACTTGTGTTCAAATCACTTCTCTACCATTTAGAAGCCATTTGACTACAGGCAAGTCCCTTAACAGCTTCATCTGTAAAATGAGAGTTTTGAACTAGATGATCTCTGAAGGTCCTTCCTGCCCTAATATTCTATTTGTGTTCCAATATTCTGTCTTCTAGGGGTCCTTCTAGGGTTCTCATTAGGTTTAAAGACATCCTTCAAGGTGTGAGATTATAGATTGATAACAGATGTGTTATGACTTTATTTTTTTTTAATTTTACTGTTTTTACAGTATTTTTATTGAAGGTATATAGACCATAAGCCCTTTCTTTCAAAGTATTTGGACTGAATTTTTTAACTGTCAGCTTTGCAATATAAAAGTAGTGAAAAGGTGTATACATCTTGAAGAGCAATAGAACTAGAAAAAAAATCATTATCATCACTGTTGACATTTATATATTGACTTACACTTTACAAGACATTTTGAATTTCATACCTTATGTGGTCCTTGCAACAACCCTTTGAGGTAGGTAACTAATCTTATCTGCATTTTATAGAAGAAGAAACTGATGCCCTTAGAGAGGATGGGACTTTGCAGAGATCATGGGGCTAAGGACAGATTCTCATCTTGAGCTCGTCAGATGAATTTAAATTCAGTGTTAATTCTACTATACCATGTATGTTATAGTGTTATAGCCAGTCTTATCCCTCTACATTCCTGATCACTCTTTCTATCATACTTGTGATGGAAATCACCATATTTGGTCAAGATACATATAACAGATTGAGTTTGCCATCAGCATTAGTGATCTCAAACCCCGCATTCTTTTAGAGCTGGTTCTGCATTTTTTATATATATATATATCATGTGTATTTATATGTATGTGTGTGTGTCTTCTTATTTTCTAGTGCTTAGTAGCACAGTGCCTTACCACTGTGAGTGCTCACTTCATGAATGTTTATTAAATGCTCTTGAGTCTATCTCTCCTGAGTCCAGGGGCCTTTTCATATTTTACATGGCTAGGAAATATAGATATCAATGAGATCTTTTCTTCTAAGTCCTGCCCTTAACACTCTTTTTTTGGTTTTCAAAGAACATTTCCTATTACCAACGGAGACCATGAACAAGGAGTTGCAAAGGAAGATTTATTTATCTTGGGCAGAATTCAGTGGTATTTGAGATAACTAGTGTGTTTTAATCAAGTCCTATCTCTTACTTATACCATACCTTATATTTGTTAGAGTTTACTTCAACAAACATTCATTAAGGAACTACTGTGTGCAAGATGCTGGGGATATAAAGGCTAAAAAAAAAATGGATGACTTCTACCTGTTTCTGGTTGCTGATGGTGAATGTTAGAATTCATAGCCACCCTCCTTTCCAGCTCCATTGATTCTCTGTTTATTTCTGAAGGTTGACATTAAACATAAAATATGGGCTCTCACAGGTGAAAGATAGCTGAAAATTTGATTCAAATCTTAGCTGAAGCAAGAGTCTTCTTTATAGTTTCCTCAGTAAGTGGTCATCTAACCTCTATTTGAAGATGTTGACTGATGGCCAACCTATTAGCTCCTGAGCCAGTGCATTTTATCTTTAGGAAGTTCTTTTTTTCATTGAGTTGAAACCTGCCTTCCAGTAACCTCTTGGGCTTTTTCTTGTATATGACAATGTTCTACATTTTTTTAAATATGAATTTTTTTCAAATTAAATTTAAAAATAATTTGTAACTTTCATTTTTTTAAAATTTTAAGTTCCAAATTCTCTCCCTCCCTTCTTCCCCTTCCTCCTTCCTGAAATGCTAAACAATTAGATTATACATGTGCAATCATGTAAAACATGATTCCATATTAATAGTGTTGCAGAAGAAAACACAGAACCCCGCCCCCCAAAAAAAACCCGAGAAAAATGAAGTAAAAAAAGTATGCTTCAATCTACATTATGTCTTGTAGTGTTCCCTATATCTTGTTTGGTTGCAAATTCTTCCCTTATCCATAGATCTAACAGATAAAGTATTCCACACTCTCCTAATTTGATTATGGTATCATGTACCCATTCTGACCTTAGCTTGGTTTATGATGTGAGACATTGGTCTATATCTAGTTTCTGCCAAACTGCTTCCCAGTTTTCCCAGCAATTTTTGTCAAATAGTGAGCTTTTGTCCTAAAAGCTTGGATCTTTGCGTTTATCAAACACTAGATTATTATAGTTATTTACTACTTTGTATTGTATACCTAATCTATTGCACTGATCCACCACACTCTTTCTTAGCTAGTACCAGATTGTTTTAATGATTACTGCTTTGTAATACAGTTTGAAATCTGGAACTGCTCGGCTACCTTCCTTCATTTGCTTTTCATTAATTGCCTTGATATTTTGATCTTTTGTTCTTCTAAATGAATTATTTTTTCTAGCTCTACAAAATAATTTTTGGTAGTCTGATTGGTATGGTATTGAAGGAGTAAATTAATTTAGGCGGAATTGTCATTTTTATTGTATTGGCTTGGCCTACCCATGAGCAATCAATGTTTTTCTCATTGTAATGTTCCATATATTTTTTAAAATTCCATATTTTATTATTTAATATTTTTTAGTTTTTAGCATTGATTTCCACAAGATTTTGAGTTACAATTTTTTTCCCCATTTCTACTCTCTCTCCCACTCCAAGATGGCATATATTCTATGTTCTACATTTTTAAAGACTATAATCACATACCATGGATTCCCCCAACACCTTCTAAGCCCTCTCTACTCTAGACTAAATATCTCCAATTCCTTCAAAAGATCCTCATATGGCATGGTCTCCAGTCCTCCCAGTCACCCTTTTCTGCGTGCTCCAGTTTGTTATGATCATCCTGAAATTTTACCTTCCTGACTGAACACAATTCTTGAGACAGATTTTGACAGAGGAACTGATCAGTCACTTTCCTTGTTTTGACTATTAACTTTTTTTGGATACCAGGTCAGATTGCTGGCTTTTATTGAGCTTGCAGTCCTCTATAGCCCATCTCTTCACGAACCTCCACAAAACCCGGCTTGCTGAGCCCAGACTGCTGCTGCTGTCGTCTCTATCCAGAGGGACCCCGGCCCTTCACAGGATCCACCTCACTGGGTCACTACTGTAGGCGTTAGCAGAGGAATCAGCATACTCACCTTCCGATGCTGTTTCCAGATTCCCTCTGCCACTGTCGTGCCGCAGCAGCACTTTCTCCAAACTTGTCACCTGATCCAGAACTTGATGGTCATTACCAATTCACTGCCTAGGACGTTCTCCATGAGATCGGTGACTGGCTTACACTATCCCTAACTACCCCAATTCTTGCCTTCAAATTATATTATGAATCCATAATTCATAATTATGGAATTATGAAGTTCCATAATAAGGAACTTCAGCGTTTATATTGATGTTCTCCAAATACCTTAACTTCATAGTTTCTCCATTTACTCAACTATCATCTGTTACTCCTTTACCATACCTCAGATACCCACAGAGGTAGTCATTCCCTGTACCTTGCCATTACCCACTAGTGCTTTACCTCCATGCTCAAGAAACTCTGACATTCCTTTACCATTAATGATCTTTTATCATTCTATCTTTTCCTATGCCCTACTCCTTCCAAACCTATTTATTCTCACAAAGATCTACAGTCTCACTTCTCAGTATTTTGCCAAGCCATTATCCCTATTCTGGCTAACCTCTCTTCCTATCTACCTCTTAGTGTTTTGGTGAAACAGTACACACACTCTCTTCTACTCTTAAATTCCTTGCTTCTTTGTCCTTTCACTACTTAAGCCTTGCCAAACTCTAATCTGGGTTACTCCTACCATTTGCCTCCTCTGATGCTACTTACGTGATGCTGAACAGAGCTGGTGAAAGTCTTAGAACTGTGCTGACTAGATCTACTATACGTTAATATAGTCTCATTTCATCTGGGCCTCATCACAGAAAGACAAAACTTTTATTTCTCCCAACTTGATTTTCTTTCCTTCTCTACAATAGCTGTTCAAACCATTTCTTTTCAAGAAATATTTCACCAGCCCTTCAGCCCTTCTCTACCAATGCCCAGGTCATTCTCTGTTTTTTTCTGTAAGAGTTCAGTACATGACTCATTGTTTTCTTTTTCTCTTCAGTTTTTGCCCTTTTGCTTAGGGTGTTTAATATACACATTGATGCTCCCTGAAACATCCTAACCTCTCGGTTCCTCAGTCTCCTCAGATCCCACAATCTGCTCCTCTACTCCACTTCAACTACACACAGACATGAAGACGTATTGCATCTTGCCATCATCCACAAATGTTCCATTTTTATAATGAAAAACTATGAGATTTTCTCCATCTGATTATAACCTGTCTTTCAGTTTTCCCTATGCCCTACCCTTCCGAGGCTTACTTTTTGGCTGTATCATGACTTCTGATATTTGTTGGTCTCAGTACTTTCTGAGGCCATTACTTATTCCTGTTCTGTCTTCACTTTTTATTTCTCAACCTCAGCCATACAGTTAACCAGTTCAACTTAAGAGTCTTCTATCCTTAAATGTCTTTTCCCATTTTCCTACTCTTTCTTTGCTAAAATACAAACTTGGATTGCCATCACCATCTGTCTGCTCCTCTCTTCCTTATATGCTGCTGTATGGAGCTAGAAGTAATGCAAAGGAGCTGCCCATGTCTACTATAGATTTGTTATCTAATCTCAGCTGGGCACTCATGGCATTGCCCAACGGGCACTCATTTTCCTCTTCCTTGATTCCTTATTCCGCTCTCCACAAAGGTTTTTTCAAATGTTATTGTTTCTCTTCAGACTTCCTTTTCACCTCACCCTCTCAGCTGAGTCCTTTGCCTCATGCTTTACTGGGGAAACAAAACAAAACAAAAACATTCCAGTGCATTTCTGATGTATTCCCTATTCATCACATGATAATCCAGTCTCTTCTTTTCACAACTGTTTGGCCTCCCTCTCCACCACTGACTCCTTTATTCCAATCTCTTAACGAAGAGATGGTCTTTCTCCTCACCAAGGCCAGTACTTCTAAATGGACCCTCGATCTCATCCCCTCCTGACTTCTCCAACATACTCTCTCCACTCTTATCATTATTCTTAGTTGAATTTTCGGTTTCTCCTTATCTACTTGGTTTCTTTCTTGGTGCCAACAAAGATATCAATTCTCCTTCATTCTTAAAAAACCCTCACTTATGCAACATGACTAATAAGGAAATATGTCCTACATGACTGCACATCTGTAACCTTTATCAAATTTCTTGCCTTCTCGATGAGGGTAGGGGAAGAGAGGGTGTAAGAAGTAGGAGGGTGGGGGAGAATTTCAAACTCAAAATTGTACAGGACAAAATTTAAAATTATTTTGCATGTAACTGGAAAAAAATAAAATTAAGAAAAATAAAAACCCTCACTTAGGGTTATCCTTATTCTTTACCTTTCTTTTCCATTAAAACTTCTTTAAAAATCTGTCTATACTCAGTCTTTTCACTTCTTTTCTCACTAATGCATTATCAGCCTTGCTCCTGAACCCTAAGGACCATGGAACTGTTCCATATTACTGAAACAGAAACTTCCTATATGTGTTATTTCCCATAATAGAATGTGAGCTTCTTAAAAAGGAGGACTGTCTTGCTTTCTGTCTGTATCCCCAATGCTTAGCATGGTGCTTTGCAATAGTAAGCACTTAATAAATATTTTTTCATTTGTTCTCATTTTCATTCTCTTTGTATTCCTCTACAATCTGACTTCTTGCTTCATCATTTAACTGAAAATTCTTCTCCAATTATCAACAATATCTTAATGGTCAAATTTAATGGCCTTGGGGCAGTCGTGCAGTAAACAGAGCACTGACCCTGGAGTCAGGAGAATGAGTTCAAGTCTGGCCTCAGACACTTAGTAGCTGTGTGACCCTGGGCAAGTCACTTAACCCCAATTGTCTCCACACCACTTATACCGCTCCCCCCCCCCCAAATTAATGGCCTCTGTCCTCTTCCAACTTGAACTCTCTTTAACACTTGATAATGTTGGCTAAGATCTCTCTTTTCATGGCATTCTCCTACCTATTTGACCACCATTCTCGTTTGCTGATTCATAATCCTTGTCCTGTCCACTAACTATGGGTCTATTCCAGCCCTCTTCTCTCTTCTTTCAGTGCTCTTTCTCTCTTGGTTACCCGATCAACTTCAATGGATCCAAATAGAATCTCTATACAGGTGGCTCCCAAGTCTATATGTCTAGCCCTAGTCTCTATCCTAAGCTCTAATTCTGTATCAATGACTGCATATAGGACATTTTGAACTGCATGTGCTATAGACATCTCAAACTCAGCTTGTCCTAAATAGAACTTCTTACCTTTCCCCAAAACTAACCCTTCCTCAAACTTCTCTTTTCTTATCTAATGTACCACTGCCCTTCTAGTCACCCAGGTTCTTAATCTTGGTGTCATCTTTGACTTCTGCCTCTCCCTCAGCCTACATATCCATTCCATTGCAAAATCTTTTTGTCCGTGTCTCCACAGTATCTCACAGACATCCCTTCCTTTCCATTCACACAGCAACAACTGCAGTTTAGTCCTCATCACCTCTCCTCTGCATTATTTCAATAGCTTTCTCTTTGCTTTTCCTGATTCAAGACTTTCCTGACTCCAGGCTATTCCCCACTCAGCTGCCAAATTAATTTTCCTAAATTTCAAGTCTGATTGTTGTCTCTCTATTCAGTAAACTCTGAGGTTTCTTATTGCTTCAAGAATCAAATATAAACTCTTCAGTTTCACATTTTAATCTTTTGCTACCTGTCCCGTTCATGCCTCTCTAGTCTTCTTACACTGTAATCCCTTCCTCAGACTCTGCAATCCAACCATACTAGCCTATTCACTATACAAAAAAAGTACAGCACTCCTGTCTTCACCCTCCTCAACTCTGCTTTTTGGAATTTCTAGTTTCTTCAAGACTTAGTTCAAATACCACCTTCTACGTAAAGCCTTAGCTGCTAGTTCACCCTCTCCCAAAACTTGTAATTATTTTGTACACATTTTTTATATACTTAATATATATGTGTGTATATGTGTGTGTGTGTGTGTGTGTGTGTGTGTGTGTGTGTGTGTGTGTATGCATATTGTTTCCTCAATTAAAATATAAGTCCCTTGAGGGCAGGGACTGTTTCAGTTTTGCCTTTTTATCCCTAGTGGTCATCAGCACATTGTCCATAACACAGTCAGCACTTAATAAATGATTGTTGGTTGACATCTTTGTGTTCTACTCACATCTCATCCGTCTTGTATTTGTCTTTTTTTTTTTTAAAACCTAGGTACAGACTTTACATTTATCTCTTCTTAAATTTCAGTTTCTATATCTTGAAGAAGCAAAGACCAAATTGACCATGGGGGTTGAGGATGGCAATTGACATTTGGGTAGTTTATGATTAGAGAATATTTTCTATTTTCATGCTTTCTAAAGATTTAGATTTTTCCATTGAATTAGAATTTATATTACTTCGACATCCAATTGATAATTTTCAAATAACCTTAATAATTGATATGTTCCAGAATCCTCCATTATCGTATATTGTTTTAACTTGTAGCTTCTTAGTAGAGTGTTATATACTCTATGAATCTTTAAAAAAAATTAATTGAGGATGATGATAGAGATCTTCATTAATCTCCTAGGAAACTACATTGTTTCTAATTTGAAATCATTGTTATGGGGTCAGATTATTAGATAATTTTCAGAATTTATGGTATATAATGCATGAAAAGTAATGTAGAAATATGTTTAGCATGATATCATTTGTATAATGAGTATCATATTTCTTGCCTTCTCAAAAAATTGGAGAGGGGGTGAAAGGAGGGAGAGAATTTGAACTGAAAATAAGAATAAAATTTAAAAATATTTTTAACGAATATAATCTGTTATGAATATCACCAAACTTTTGTGAGAGAATCTCTTTGGTCTTCACAAGTAAAATGTAAACAAAACTTAGCCACGGCATGGTCTAGTGGAAAGGACCCTGAATTCGAAGTCAGGGTTCTTAAATTTGTATTTTGCATCTATCTCTATGATGAAATGTCTTTCAAAGGGAAAAATAAATGTCAATAAATGTCAAACTGAAAAACAAAGCGATTATAGGCTGCTCTCAAGTATTACACAAACTGAATTGGGAAGAAGCAAAAATGACACATGCATTTGAGCATTTTTGACATTCACCTAATTTTCTGCTTCCAGTTCTGTCCCTAAGCTGTGACTACCCCAAGCTAGCACCGAATCAGTGGCCAGACTCTTCCATGCAGGTAGCTTATTGATGTCTGAACTTTCCGTTTGTTATTTAGGACTGTTTTATTTTTTTCAGGAGAGTCAAAGGAATGAGCTGCTTGAAACACTTTATAAACTTCCCATCCCTGATCCAGGAATGGCTGTCCATCTCAGTGTGGTAAGTGAGACAGATTGCATGTAATTAAGAAGAAAACATTTCATTACATAGCATTTAAAGGAAAAATTATTCAGATAGGATGACTTTGGGTTTTTTAATGTTATTTTTATGTTTTGCTTTTAAAAAGTACAATCATTTTAGGGCTTAGTGAAGTAAGGGTGTAGGGACAGGAGAGGCGGGAGGGTGAAGGTGTTGGTGTGTTTTTTATTCCAGTCTGCAGACAGTTTTTATTTCACAGATGCCATGATGTAATGGAAAGAAGAGACTTAGAGGACCTGGTTTTCTAGATCTGCTGATCCTAAGTCCCAAACTTGTTAATCCCTAGTTTTTCAATTCAACAAATTTCTATTAAATCACAGTATCTCAGAGTTGAAAGGGATCTCAGAGGCCATTTAGTCCAACCTGTATATGAAACATGAATTTCCTCTACAACAGTCTGCAGAAGTAAACCAACCTTTGCTTGAAATCTTTATGGAGGGAGAGGAGTATTGGAGGGAAAAGGGCATGGGAAAAGAGGCATATGTGGAGTAAGAGTTGGAGACCCACTACCTCCAGTTCTACTTTTGGACACTCCCAGTTGTTTTTGGCTTCTTAGCAACTTTCCTTCATTTCCAATAGTTTTTCTCAATAAAATAAATCTAATCACTTTTTCTAGGTCACAACTCTAACATCATAAAGGCATATATCATATATGGTCTGGCCTCTAGAAAAAAAATTGAAAACTTACTATCTCTAACCTTACTGATTTTTGGTGCCTAGTCTTTCTTTTAATAGTCTCTGCTCTGGACGTGCCTCCTCCATATAGCTGATATCTCCTCCCTTTTTTGCAATCTCCTTTACCTTGAACCTTCCATTCCAGAAACTTCTATTACTCATAGAACTAACCAATTGGTGACTTCCCAACTGGGAAACCAATTATATGCTCCTGATAATCCATTCTTTCATATAAAATCCTAGCTCATCCCCTGCTGAGCTGACCTGTTGTTTGGTCTGGGAGCCAAGTGTTCCTAGACCACACTAGGGGGAGTGGCAAGTCTCTCAAAGGGTCAGTGATCCCCTTTCCTTTTCTGCCATTGCATTAAGATCATCTCATCCAAGGCCCTAATCCTCTCCTGGATGAATTGAGCGTGGGTCCTGTCCCTTCTGGAAGCTATGACCTGAATGTATCCCTTTTTTATTTTGGTGACTGTCATCCAGATGTATCAATTTCCCTGAACCTCCGTTTCCTTGATCTTCTCATTTTCCTGAATTTCTCAAGTTAGGTCTTATGCCTCCGCTTGTGTGAATTAAAATGTGCCTGTAATAAAGACCTGTTGCTTTTAGCATTCCTGGCAGGTCTGCCTCTTCTGTGAAAATCTCTAAGTCTCCAAACCAGCTATCTCAGCACTCTCCAAAGTACTTTGTTTCACAATGGGAAGCATACTTCAGTTCTTTAAAAGATCTGTAATTTCATGGGTATGGTCAGTCCACTTGCTAATTACAGCCCCTTCTTGCCTTAGTTATTGCTTTTATGCGTTTGGGCTGAAAAAAATTCCTGAGATGTCAACTTTCTGGTAATGAGCCTTTTCTCACTTGGTTAGTCTGTTCCTTCAAAAGCAGTCTATTGTTGGGCCCATACTTGACACTTTGCTGCCTTGATGTAAGATCTGGTAGAGCTTGCACTTAACTGGCCTAACAATGGATAGCCCAGAGTCAACTCTACCCCGTGATGAAGCTTCCAAAGAGACCTGCAGTAGAGGATACATTTTTGCATCTCTTCTTTGTCTTGGTTATTATAAATTCATACCATTCAGTTTTGATTATTTTGTTTTTCTGTCCATTTGCATTGTCATAGTCATTGTACATATGCTTTTTCTGTTTCTGCTTACTTCATTTCAAAGCAATTCATAAAAGTCTTCCCATGCTTCTCTGTAGTTGTAGTCATAGTTTCTTACAGTATAGTAATATTCCATTATATTCCTATATCACAGCTTCTTTGTCATTCCTCTATCAATGAGTATCTAATTTTTTTCCAGTTATTTGTTACTACAAAAAGTGTAGCTATGATTATTATGGGGGTGTGTGTGTGTGTGTGTGTGTGACCTTTCTTTATTGTCATTGACTTTCTTAGGGTATATAATTAGCAGTGGGATCTCTTGGTCAAAGGGCATAGACTTTTTTTTTCACTTGTCTTTAGCATAATTACAAATTTCTTTCCAGAATGGTCGTAATCATTTTTTCTTTCTTTTGAAGGATGAAATTAACATTCAGACAAGTCAGTAAGGTATCTCTGCTCTATTTTCAGCAGATCATTCTGCCAAAAAGTTCCATTGGATGTCTGGATAATTGAAGTCCCTCCTTGCTATTATATTTTACCTCAATTTCAGGCTTGTGGTCTGTTTCTTGAATTCCTCATCTATTTTTTTTTTCTATCCAGGTGGTGTGTCGTATGCTCTGGTAACAAAAGTGCTTCTGTTTTTCCCTCCATTAATTGTCATCCAAATGCTCTCTGCTGTACTTTCACCTTCTGCTTCCTGGATTTCCTCACATGAATTATACCTTCTTAATATAACTGCTACCCTACTCCTATTTTACCTATTCTATGTCTTTTAATATATTTACTCATGTTCTTTTTTATATAACCATTATTTTACTTTTAAAAAGTAACATTTCTCTTTCTCTCCATTTCCTGCATTGAAAGAAAAAACAAACCAGACTTATAACAAGTACGCATAGTCAGTCAGAACAAATTCTCACATTGACTGTGTCTAAAAATATACCTCGTTCTGCATCTGTAGTCCATTGCCTCTCTCTGAAGGTGAGTAATGTGGTTCATCATAAGTCCTCTAGGATCACGGTTCTATATTGCATTGAACAGAGTACTTAAGTCTTTCAAAGTGGTTCGTCTTTACAATGTTGTTGTTATTGTAGATTGTTCTTTTGATTCTACTCATTTCATCCTGCATCAGTTTATCCAGATTTTCCCAGCTTTCTCTAAAACCATCCTAGTCATCATTTCCTATATCATAATAATATTCTACTACATTTATATACCATAATTTTCCCCAACTTGTGGGCATTCCTTTTGTTTCTGGTTCTTTGCTACAACAAAAAGAGCTGCTGTAAACATTTTTGTTCATATGAGTAATTTTCCTCTTTCTTTGATTTCTTTGGAGTATAGGCTTAGTGATTGTGTCCCTGGGTCACAAGGTATGCAGTTTAGTGACTTTGGAGTATAAATTCAAATTGCTTTCGAGAATGGGTGGGTCAGTTCACAGCCCTACCAGCAACTCGCCACTATGCCTTTTTTCCCAAAGCCCTTCCAGCAATTCTCAGTCTCCTCTTTTGTTATATTTAACAATCCGATTTGTGGTATACCCTCAGAATTGCTTTAATTTACATTTCTCTATTAGTGATTTAGAGCATGTGGCTATTGATAATTTAGATTTCTTCCTGTGAGAGCCTCCTGTTTGCATCCTTGGGCCATTTCCTTATTTAGAATGGCTGAGCCATTTCCAGTCATATTTTTCACTCTACCAAATTTCAGTCATGGTTATGAGGTCAAATTTCTGTCCTTGCATAAAGACAAGTTTACTTTGTGTGTGGCCTAAATTTTAGGCACTCGTATATAGACATTTGAAGTCATGAGCTTTGATCATGGCTCCTTTTTTGTGAACCTCTGAGTAGCTTAACTGTTATTCATCTTCGTTAATTGTAGATGTTCTGTGTTGCATTTGTCTTGATAGATATACATAAACAATTTCTCCCCTCCATTGCCTTTTTTATTTTCAAGCTCTTTAGATTTAATTTTTCAGTAGCCAGCTAAGTATGATTACTAGTGTTTATTAGGTGAAACCCATCCCATCCCAGGAGTCTGTCATTCTTGAGTTTTAAGCTGTGTTCCAGAATCCAGATCACTTTCTTAGATACCCTAATTCTTAATCAGTTGTTCATTTTCAAAATCAAATTTTCTCTTCTTTTTTTCCTTGACTTCAGTGAGTAGTAATGAAGGAAATGATCATTTTGAGAAGAGATAGAAAAAAGTCTTATTAGTTTTCATTTATTGGACCTGAGTTAGAATCCTATCTTAGCTATATATTTCCTTTGTGGATTTGTTTAAGTCACTTAACTTCTGTAGGTCTTGGTTTTCTCATTGCTAAAATGAGAAAGTTTAAACTAAGATCAGACTAAGAGAGATAGTCCTTGCCCTCAAGAAGGTTGCAATGGAATGATGGAAAATAATGTACAAAAAGAGGCTAGAAAGTAGAGTGGAGTGTGAGACAGGCACCAGGGGGTATTTTGTTTCCTGGAGTTGAAACCAGACAGAGTTGCAGATACAAAGTCAAGTGGGTTGGATGTCCAGTTCCTGCCCTCTATAAAGGAAGGCTTTAGGAGGTGTTTGGTACCCCACCTTCCAGTCTTCTAATCAAAATGCAAAAGACACAGAGGGAGGTGGTGTCCAGTCTTGAATTTAGCTACATGGTGAAGCCATTAGAAGTCATGAGCTGGTCCTAGGTGGGGCATCTTGTTCTTGGAGTTGAAACTAGGCAGTGTTACAGATGCAGAGTGGAGTGAGCTGGACATACAATTTCTGACATCTATAATGGAAAGCTTCAGTAAGGACCAATGAAGGATGAGCAGTGGCTGATAAAAGTGGGACAGAGGCATTCCACCTATAGTGACAGTTGTGAGCAGAGGCATAGAGATCTGAAAGTAGATAGAGTGTAGCTCCCATTACCCCATCCTTTAACTAATAGTAAGTTCTGTGTCTGAGTTTGGTGAACCTGCCTTGAGAAATCTCTGCTCTAGATCCTTGACATATGTCTTCAATGCATCTTAGTTCCTGAAACCTTTTTTGGATGACATGCTCTCTAAGACCATTATTGTTCTCAGAAAACAGTGGTCCTTTAGCTAGTAAGAAGAGTTAATTATGCTATGAAGACCTCCTTGTATTGTACTCCTCCTATGTGGCTTTCCATAAACATGCCAAAGGCTAGACATTAAACCGTGGCCTCTGTAATATATGCTGATCCACCGAATTAAAATGGGCTTCTGTCTTTTCTTCTGTGTTTGGCCGTGCTCTCCTCTTAGTTGATCTGAGAGATAGCTGTGATCTAGTAGAGGTGTAACTTAATAATTTGTATGACCTCGACCGAGTCACCCCCATCTCTAGGGCTCTGCTTCTTGATAACTTGTAATCTATAGATAGTTAGTCATGAAAAACTGTAAAGACTTCTTAGCCATGACTTCCTTTAAAAATAAATTATAAAATTTTTAAATTTAATTGTTTAATTAACCAAAATTTGTTTTTCTCCATCCCACCCTCTTGGAAAAAGAAAGAAAAACAAAACCATTGCAAAAAATATGGACAGTCAAAATTAATTACCATGTAGACCATATCCCATAGACATAGTTTCAGTCATGTCCAAAACTCTTTGTGATCCCATTTGAAGTTTTCTTGGCAAAGATCCTAGAGCGGTTTGCCATTTCCTTCTCCAGCTGATTTTACAGATGAAGAAACTGAGGTAAACAGGGTTCAATGACTTGCCCAGGGTCACACAGTCAGTAAGTGTCTGAGGGCACATTTGAATTCAGATCATCCTGACTCCAGGACTAGTGTTGTATCCACTATCCACTAGCTGCTCTCATAAATATATACACATACTTATACATACATACCTGTGTGTATACTTTGTGTGTGTGTGTATATTTATATGTATATACACACACACACACATATATATACATAGTGTATATATACACTATTCCATAAGCATAGACTTTTCTAAGGTCTCTTCCAGCACTAACATTCTTCCTGCTAAAGTCTTTTCAAACCATAAAATTTTCTAGCCTTCTAAAATTTGGCAGCCTTGCTGCCAAACCAGTATTACTGGTCATCTTAAATGATCTTTTGAGATTTTTCAGCTATTTCATGTCAATGCTTTTCAGGCATTCTTCTGATCTTCCCTTGCCTCAAACATTTCATGAGCAAGACAGAAGGCTGTCAGAGAAGCTTGGTCCTTACTTTGGTTGGGAATTTCTAGGAACTTTTTTTATGTAACCATTTACAAGCCACAGGATCTCTGACACCTTTGTTTTCCCTTCATTGTGAATATTTGTTTTCATATCTTATTTTCTCTTTTGAGCCAGTATTTAATTGAAGTAAAACATTAACCAATGACAGAGCACCAAAAGCAAATTTTCTGACTTTGTTGGTTCATATCTGCTAACTATTATTATTGGTTACTTGTTTTGTGTTGTGGTGGAGAAAATGGAAATATTTTTTTTTAAGAAGATTGAGCAGGAGTGAAAAGAGAGAACAAGAAGTTAGAATCATAAAGTGTTAGAGTTGGAAGGGACCTTTGTCATTTACTATCATTAACATAATAACAGGAATGCTGCTTACATTTACTTAAGACTTTAATGTTTACAAAATGTATTCCTCACAACAGCCTTGTGAAGTAGATTACATATGTATAATTAGAAAACAGAATACCGGACTTCTACCGACACAAGTGCCTGAGTTGGAGACAGACTGTAGCATTCCAACATACCTTCTCCAGAAATACCCCAAAGTTATCACTAGACCAAAAGCTTATCAATAAATCCAATGAAAAACTATAGTGAATGACTTCTTCCACCCGAGGACTGCATAGAAGCCAGCCAGGATCCCCTAGGCAATCTGAAAGCTAATGGTCTCTAACAAAATGAGTACCAGTTGAACAAAAGTAGAGCACCTACTGTAGCATGTAGGGCTCTCTGTACAAAGGCAGCAGCAGTGGAAGATGACTCTAAGAAAGCCCTTGAGTGATCAGAAGGCCTCAGAATGCCGATCTTGGAAGCCCAAGGAGAGGGGGAGGGTAGGCAACAGTGACCAACACGATCCCAGAGCACACACAATTGGATAGCCCAAACTCAGGGGAGGTCTGTAATACTAGCCTGATATATAAGAGAGTGCTCCAAAGATCAACACTGAGCCTCAAAGATCCAAGGGGAAGTAACCCTAGGAGGCTGAAATCAGTTTCAGAACTCGGGGGGATCCAGAATGACACCATCTAGGGCCCACCTATCACATCTGAAAGCACAACAGAGGGAAGAGGCTGGCCCTGGCATAAAGCTGCCATTCAGGAACTAAAGCTGGAGACATAAGTAAGTTAAAAAAAAAAGCCAACACCTACTAGTATCAAAAATTATTGCAAACCTTGAGGCCTACCACAAAAAGAAACAAATAACTCCAAAACACCTGGAAGCAGAGGCTCAAAGGAAAAAAAAATGCTTTTTCCACATGTATTGCATAAATACCCAGATGAAGTGAAACGAGATAAAAATGAAATAAAAGCTTTGTAAGAAAGATTTGAAAGGAGGAGCGGAGCCAAGATGGCGGCTGGAAAGCAGTGACTGGCGTGAGCTTCCCACCAAGTCCCTCCAAAAACCTATAAAAAAATGGCTCTGAACCAATTCTTGAGCTGCAGAACCCACAAAATGGCAGAGGGAAGCAGGGCTCCAGCCCAGGACAGCCTGGATGGTCTCTGGGTAAGGTCTGTCCCACACGGAGCTCCCAGCTCCCAGCTGAGGGGAGCAGAGCTGAGCCAAGCAGAGCCCAGCGCACGCAGCGCGGGCGACCAGACAAGGAGCCCAGCGGAGAGTGCCCTAGCGTGCTGAATTAGTGAGCTGTGGCATCTACCAGACCTCACAACCCACAAAGAGCAAAGACAACAGAGGTTAGTGAGAAAAGCTGCGGGACTGAGTTTGTGGTTCAGCCACTGCCCCTGGGGCAGCGGAGGTGGGGCAGCTTTAGAACTAGGGCTGCAGTTGCTTCTGGCCCCAGGCCCACCTGGTGGGAGGAATTAAGTGGCTGATCAGAACAGGAGTGAAGAGCCTGCTGAAGATTTAAGCCCAGTCCGGGTAGGGGGTTCTTGGGGAAGGAGGAGTGCTGGTGAGGCAGCGCATCCGCCCAAGCCTGGAACATA
>CM053625.1:92130422-92175154 GCA_028646595.1 Phalanger gymnotis | reverse complement strand
CAACCAGAGTGTACGCCATCTTGGAGTGGGGGGGGGTGGAAATGGGGAGAAAATTTGTAATTCAAACGCCTGTGAAAATCAATGCTGAAAACTAAACATATTAAAAATAAATTAAAAAAAAAGAGCAAAAAAAAAGAAAGATTTGAAAGTAAAAATAAAAAACCTAAGAATAAAAAGTGGTAGACCTTACCCAAGAAACAGACTCCTTAAAAATAAAAATCATTGATTCTGTGAGACAGCAAGAAATATCAGAATAAAATTTAAAAACTGAAAAAAATTTAAAATGAACAAAATGTCTGGTACCAAAAACAACCTATTTTGAAAGCAGTTCAGAGAGAGGTTTCATAATTGGACTGTGATTTTTAAAATTGTCCTTTCTATCCCTTCCACTTCCCATTCCCAGAGATCTCAAATAACAAAAATTTTTTAACAAAAGAAAAAAAGGAGAAAAAAAATCAGTAAACCAATCCATAAATTGGAAAAGTCTGAATATATGTTTAGTACATCATACCTGTGGAGTTCCCGCATCCCAAAGGTTTGGGCTGAGAATGTCTTCTCATATCCCTTTTTTGGGGGCCATGCTTATTCTTTGTAACTTTGTAACATTTTCTTTTTATTGTTTTGTGGATGTTTCATTTTAGCAATTTTATATACAGTTTTCTTGGCTCTGCTTATGTCATTTAGCATCATATTATATCAATTTTTCCATGCTTCTCTGTATTCATAATTTCTTACAGACCAATTATATTCCATTAGTTTTACGTGCCACAGTTTATTAGCTATTCCTCAATTGATAGACATCTAATTTGTTTCTAGTTTTTTGCTGTTACAAAAAGTGCTACTATAAATGTCTTTGTGAACGTGGGGAATTTCTTCTTATCATGACCTCATTGGGGTATATGCCTAGTAGTGCAATCTCTGGATCAAAGGGTAAAGCCATTTGAGCAACATAATTCCAAATTGCCTTCCAAAGTGGTTATACTGATTCACACTTCTACTATCATTATACCTATGTTCCTCTAGCTTTGATGATTCCCATCTTTTGTCATGTTTGCCAAGTTTCAGGGTATAAAGTAAAACTTCTGGCCTGCTTTTATTTGCATTTCTTTTATTATTCATGATTTATATCAGTAGTGTCAAACTAAAGTAGAAACAAAAGTGGGAAAAGGGATCACTAACCCTTATATAAGGCTTCTTCCTGCAGAGTACATTGACTTAGCGTTAAAATGTACTGTTATCAATGTTTTATTTTATTTCTATTTATTTTGTTAAATATTCCCCAATTACATTTCTGTCTGGTTCCTCTATATTGGAGTATTGTGAGTACTCAGTATTTGCATGAGGCCTATTTGATTCCTGTTATTTAGAGCATTCCTTCATATGGTGGTTAATTGTTTATAATTTTTCTTTTGAAAACTTTGTTAATATCCCTTGGGTATTTATCTTTTGGGGAATCCTGATGGTCTTAAAACCATTTCTATTCACATGAAACCAGAATGCATATTCACTATGCCTTTCCTCAACAACTTCTATATGTTAGTTTAATTAGAAATTAACCTCTCTTTAAAGGAATGTTTGGAATTGGGCAGCAACTCTTCTGTAGATTCGAGTAGAATGGTCAGCAAGCATGTCATACTTATTTTACTAGCTTCCAAGCTTTCTCAGTACAGCCACCTTGGGTTTTTTTAAATCTTTACTAACTTGGTGAGTATAAAGTGAAACCTCAGACTTATTTTGATTTTTAAATTTAATAATATTTTCTATCATTCTAGCAAAAGATTATTGATAGCTTGCAGTTCTTCCTTTGAGAACTGTTAATATCCTTTGCTCACTTATCTGTTAGATGATGACTTTTTATCTGTTTGTTGTCTATATATCTTGGATACCAAAACCTTACCTGAAAATTTGATACAATTCCCCATGCCCCCCTGCCCAGTCAACCACTTCCCTTCTTACACTAGAAATATTTATTTTGTATTGCAAAACTTTTAATTTTCATGTCATCAAGATTATCTGAGTTTTATAATTCCCTTCAATTACTTATCTGATGAAGACTTCATCTCTATATACAGCTGTGAAAAGTATATTATCTGCTTCTCTAATAATTTTAATCCTTTGATCTTTAATATCCAGATTATAGATCCATTTTGAATTTATTTAGGACCATGGTGTAAAATGTTGGTCTAAGTCTAATTTCTGCCAGACTGCTTTCTGGTCTCCTCAGAATTTCCCATAAAATAGGACATACTTTCCTAGATAATTTTTGTTTTCTCTTTGGTCCACAGCTGGGCTAAATTTCATAATTTCTGAATTCTAGTCTATTTCATTGAGCTACTTTTCTAGTTTTTTTTTAATCAACTGTTTTTGACGATTGATGCTTTGCCATATGGTTTAAAGACTTGAAGTTGATTCCCCTTTAATTTCTCCCATTTTTCGTATTCCTTCTTTATATTTTAGATCTTTTGTTCATTTAAGTAAACGTCATTATTTTGTCATCTATAAAATATCCTTTTTTTAGTCTGATTTGGTATAGGATTAAAACTTTAACTCTAATTTGGTAGTATTTTGCTTTTTATTACATTAGAACACCCAACCATGAGTACTTAATATTTTTCTAACTATTTAAGTTGTTCATTATTCTTCAGGATATTTTATAATTGAATCTGTGGAAGTATTGATTGTATTTAGGTAGATTGATCCTCTTGTATTCATTTTACAGTTTAATTAAATGTCCCTTGCCTTCCTATTATAGTCCCTTAGATTTTCTCGTTATCATATAGAAATGCTATTGATGTTTTCGTGGATTTATTTTGTAGCTTGTAACTATTCTGAAGCTGTCTTCCTTAAGTTTCCTTGATGAATCCCTAGGATTTTCCAATTAAACCATTGTATCATCAGTAAATAGGAATAGTTTAGACTTTTCTTTTCCTAGTTTTATACCTTTAATTTCTTTCTCTTGTCCTTTTGCTATTGCTGGCATTTCTAGAACTGTATTTTTTAAAAAGAACATCTTTACTTTGCTACTGTATTCATTGGGAAATCTTGTAGGGTATCCTCATTGCTGATGATGCTTGCTTTTTTTAAAAAAACATTTCAATATGCTTAAAAAAAAAGGTCCCTCTAGACCTTGACTTTGTAAGTACTTTAGTATAAATTAGTGCTGTATTTTGTCAAAAGCTTTTTTCTTTATTCATTGAGAGAATATTTTTTGATGTTTTTGTTTTTCATATGATTAATTGTACCGTTTTTCTAATGCTGAATTATCTTTGCAACCTATTATAAGCCCAACTTAGTCAAAATGAATGAATTCTTGAATAAATTGCTGTAGTTGATATCATTAAAAAATTTTTTTTGGAATTGATATTCATTAATGATATTAATCTACAGTTCATCTTTGTTTTATCCTCCTTGCTTTAGGTGTTAAGGCAACTGTATTTACATCATAAAATGAGTTTACTAAAATGCTTTATCATCAGTTTTTGTAAAGAGTTTGTGTAGTATTTGTATTAGTTTTTCTTTAAAAGTTTGATAGAATTCTCCTGTAAATCCATCAAGAACAAGAGTCCCTGTATTCCCACCTTGATTTAATTCCTTTACAGCTAGTTCTGTTTTCTTTTTTGAGATTGGACTAGTCAAGATCTCTATTTGTTCTTCTATAAGTTTAAGTATTTTGTATTTTTGAAGGTAATCCTCCTTTTGTGTGTGTGTGTTCTCAGTTTTACTTGCTAGCTACTTACAATAGCTTCTGGATAATTCTATTCATTTCTTTTGGTTTTGTTGTAATCTCACTTTGTTCAAATGGCATTTTGTTGATATGCTTTTATTCCCTTTTTTTAATTTTGTTGATTTTTCATCAATAATGCTAATTATTTCAAATAATAAGTTTTTACTTCTGTCCATGAGTTCTATAGTCTTTTTTGTTTCTAATTTATCTTTTGCTCTCCTAAAGATTCCCTTCTTAGTGCTCAATTTGGATTTATTTGTTGGGTTTTTAATCTTTAAATGCATATTAAGTTCATTAATTATTTCCTTTTTTATTTTGCTAGCTTATGTTTGGAGACAAAATTTTCCCCTAAGGATGTTAGCCTCATTGCAGAAATCATGATATGTGTTTTTCATGATCTTTCACATATCTTTCACATAATTGGTAATTATTCTCTTCTATTTTAATAGGTTGTTCAATCCATTCATATTTAAAATTACAAAAACTTAGCTTGATATTTTCCTTCATTTGTGTTTCTCAAATTTTTTTAAATGAATTTGGGGTGGAATTTTTCTCCCTAGACTTTTTAATTAAGAATTTTATCTTGTAGGGACAATTGTTTGTCATTATCTGCTTTAAGTTGGATCTTTTGTTTGCGAGAATCAATTTTTATTCATTATTGTCTATAAAGGATATATTAAAATTATTTCTGCCTTTTTATATTTGTTTGCAGTACTTCTGTACTCTACCACATTGTCAGTTTTCTTTTATAAGTTCTATATGATACTAAGATATTTATATCTTCTTTGAGCCATCCCATTTTGAAGATGCTATAAGGTTGTGTTTTCTTTTTTTAAACTATGGTTTCTCCAGAAGTTTGTTGGGTTCTTTATTTTCCCCT
Source organism: Phalanger gymnotis (assembly GCA_028646595.1). Taxonomy (NCBI): domain Eukaryota; kingdom Metazoa; phylum Chordata; class Mammalia; order Diprotodontia; family Phalangeridae; genus Phalanger; species Phalanger gymnotis. Next base: position 92,170,550 of record CM053625.1, on the reverse strand, counting down.
TTATTTATCTTTCTGTTAGACTTATCCAGAACTGAGAACAGGATATTGAAGACTCCTGTTACTATTGCATTACTGTCTATATATCCTTGAAGCCTTAATGATGTTTGCTTTGTGAATTTAGATACTAAGGCATTTGGAGCTTGTAACTTTATTATTGATGTTGGTTTGTGGTCTATGGTTCCTTTCAGCATAATATACTTATTCATCCCAATTTTTTTTTTACTATTTTTTCTTTGTCTTTATAGCATGATGACAACTCCTATTTTTTTATTCACTTGATGCATAATAAATTTTTTTCCATCCCCTCAGTTTTATTTTGTGTTTATCTTGTTTTTTATAATGTATTTACTGTAAGCAACAAATTGTAAAGTTTTGATATCTTATCCAGTTTCATTTAATTGTATTATTTAATTCATTCACATTTAAATTTGGGAGTTGTTTACATATTTCTGTAAAAGTATAAAAATAATTTTTTCAAGTTATGATTTTTATCCTTTTTTGGCTGTAAACACAGTACTATGTTCCTTTAATTACTTTACTTTAATCTTTTTTTATGGTGACCTTCTTTCCACAGGCCATCTTCCCCTTATCTGGGATCTCCTCCTTTTGTTATTCCTTTCCCTTTGGGGTTTTGCTTATTAGTGCCTTTTTTTCCTCCTGCTTTCATCTGTTTATATGTTTCTTCTACCTTTTTTTTCCATCTCTGTCAGGTAGAATGAGCACATAGCACAATGTTTACAGTCAAAGAGGGATAAAAATGGTAACTTGAAAAAATGTATTCAATAAAGAACTCTGAAAAAAAGATTAATAAGCTATTTTAGATTAAAATGCTAAAGGATTGGTTGGTCAAAGAACAAATTAAAGAACAATGGAAAATTTAATCAAAGCCAATGACAGCAATGACAAAACATACCAAAGCTTATAGAATGTGGCTAAAACAGCCCTTGAGGGAAAATTTACATCTGTAAACATTTTCATCAACGAAAGAAAGAAGAGAAAAGTTTTTTGTGAGGGAGAGAGCAGAGCCAAGATGGCAGAGGGAAGCCAGGAAGTTGCCTGAATTCTCTAGCTTTCCTTGGATCTGATGTTAATTCAAGCTTCTAAAAGAATCCTGGAGCAACAGAATCCACAAAAAGACAGAGTGAAACAATTTTCTAGCCCAAGATAACTTAGAAGAATTTCCAGAAAGGTCTGTCTCAATTGGATAAAAGGGGAACAGAGCCCAGTGCAGGAAGTGTCTAGGCAAGTCAGAGGGAGGTTCCTAGCCATAATATATATCAGACCTCAAGGCCCAAAGGCCTGGCTTAGCAGGCCAGAGGTACAGCAGACCTACTGTGAGACCTCCAGCCCTAGTGCAGCAGGTGAACTTCCAGCCCTGAAACCCAGGGCGCAAAGGGTGCATCTAGGCCGGGCCACCGTAGCGCAGTGGGCAAGCCACCAGTCCCATAGGCCCCAGTGCAGAAAGCAAGTGACCAGGTCCCTTTCCCCCAGTACAAGAAGCTTGGGACAGTGCCTCCTGTACCTCAGAAACAGAGCTCAACTTTTAAAAATGAACAAAAAAACAATAAAGAGCTCTGACCATAAGAAGCTAATATGGCTACTGGGAAGATCCAAACATAAACTCAGAAGAGGACAACAATATCAGAATTCTTCAAAGGGGAATATGAATTGGTCTCAAGCCCAAAGAGCCTTCTTGAAAGAGCCTAAAAAGGATTTTAAAAATCAGGTAAGAAAGATAGAAAAAAAATTAGGAAAAGAAATGAGAGTTATGTGAGAGAATTATGAAAAAACAGTCAACAGCTTGGAAAAGAAAGCACAAAAATTGAGTGAAGAAAATGACTCCTTAAAAAATAGAATTGGCCAAATGGGGAAAAAAAATCCCCTGAGGAAACAATTCCTTTAAAAGTAGAATTGGCCAAATGGAAAAGGTGGTATAAAAGCTCATGGAAGAAAATAATTCCTTAAAAATTAGAATTAGGGGAGTAAAAGGAAAAGGAAATCAATGAACCTGACATGCTATTTGAAAAGAAAACTAGAAAATCAACAAAAATTTTAAAATCTTAACAATATACCAAAGTAAAAATTCTAAAAGTCAAAGAGTTAAACTAAATTGAAAACAAATTAATAGTAATAATAATGATGATGCATTGAACTTATAAATAAAACTATGAACTTTTTTTGAAAAAAACAAAATTAATAACTTGTTTATCATAAAGAGAAAGAAAATCAAAATTGTGAATATTCTCAATCAGAAATGGGAATTCACATCGCTTGAAGATGGTATAAGGGAAACTATAAGAAATTATTCAGTCCAATTATTTGCCACTAAAATCGATAAATAGGTAAATATTTACAAAAAATAAAAATACATAATTTAACAAAACAAGAAATAGATTATTTGAATAGTCACCTATCACAAAAATAATTAAAGAAGCCATAAATGAACTCCTAAAGAAACCAGTCAGGACCACATGAATTTAAAAGCATATTATCTTAAATATTCAAAGAAAAACTAATGCCAATATTACAGAAATTATAAATAGGAAAACATGGCATCCTTCCAAATGTTTCACTTAACATAAATATGGTCTTGGTACCTAATCCAGGGAGACACAATGCAGAAAAAGTAATCTACAGAGCAATATTCTGAGTGAACATTGATATAAAGATATTAAATAAAACATTAGTGAAGTGGCTACAACCATTATGATCACATTGAGTTCATACCAGAAATGTCGGTTCAGTTCAATAAAATGAAAACCATAAATAGAGTAGAACATTTTAATAACAAAAATCAAAATCACATCATCATACTGATGGATGTGTAAAAGCTTTTGTGAAAATCCAACACTAATCCAATTAAAAATGTTAGAATGCATAGGAAAAAGTAGATGTTTTTAGTAGATAATATGATTTTCATAGACTATTCTAGAGCATAATAATTTGAAATAAATTTTAGTAAAGTTTTACGACATAAAATAACACCATGGAAATCATCTGTATTTCCACATGTTGTTATTAATATCTAGCAGAAACATATAGAAAAAGAAATTCCATTCACAGTTACTATAGACTATACTTAGTAGCCCACCTGCAAAGACACCTAAGAACTAGAAGACATAGAAGAACGATATTAATAAAACATTCCTCATAGAGACCAACCTTAAGATTTGTAGAAATATTAGTTTCCTACTTCTATAATTAAAAGTGACACTACTTTGTTTGCTTATTCTGTGCCATATTGATTAAACTACCACAGGCCTACTTTACAGCTAGAAAAAAAGTTTTCCTCTTCAGGAATAAAAGGTCTAGAATTTCAGGGGAACTAATGTGTAAAACAGAAGAATAGAAGTTGTCCTAGCGGTATGAGATCTCAAATTGTAATACTAAACAGCAATCATCCATGTGAGTTGGTGCTAGATAAAAAATAGAATATTCAATTAGTGAAACAATTTAGGTACATCGCATACCGAAGCAAACAGTCCTACTGGCTTGTTTTCTGATAAACCCAAAGACCCCAGCTACTGCATACGGATGTCTATTTAAGAGAAATTGCTGGGAAAACTGGACAGCAGAAGTTAGATTGAGAAAAATACCGCAAACCATAAACCCCTGAATGAACGAGGTCTGTAGGAACATAGGAGGTGTTGAGGGGCATGGAATAAGCATTTGTTGCCTTGTGTCAGGCACTGTGCTAAGAGCTTTGCCAATATTATGTCATTTGTTAATAATTCTGTGATGGTGGTGCTATTATTATTCCCATTTTACATTTGAGTAAATTGAAGTAGACAAAGGCTAAGTGACTTGCCCATGGCCACACAGCTAGTATGTGTCTGAGACTGAATTTGAACTCAGATCTTCCTTACTTTATCCAATACTCTATCCATTGTGCTGCCTAACTTCTTCTAAGGGTGAATGAATGAATGCAAAATTTATAGTGACCCTGGGCAAGTCACTTAACCCTGTTTGCCTCAGTTTCCTCATCTGTAAAATGAGCTGGAGAAGGAAATGACAAACTACTATAGTATCTTTGCCAAAGAAAACCTCAAGTGGGATCACAAAAAGTTGGACACAACAGAAAAATGACTGAACAGCAATAACAATGATGTGCAAAGCAATGTGCTAAATGCCGGTGATATCATACAAATTAAAAGAGCCCCACTCGGGAGGTAGCACCTATGGAAGCATTTAGCTGCGAGTCAGATAGAAAAATCTCATGGTCTTTGAGGTACAGTGGCAAAGCAGATGTTAATGTCTTTTCTTTAATGTTATTTCCACTAACAAAATCATATCAAGTTTTTGATGTTAAATAATTTGACAGTGTCAAAGACTTTTGTGGCAAGAATTTTCTTTTCTTGGTCTTAAAATAGCTTGGCCTTCAGCACCTGCAGAATGATTGCCAGGCTTCCCAGGTATATGACTGAGGTCACTGGGCTGGATGCTTTGCTATTTCCTAGGCTCTCTAGTCTTATGCTCTCCCCATCAAGGTCTGAGGAGTGACGTTGGTTGAGAGTGTGATGATGGTTTGACTTGAATAACACATACTGCCTTCTGTCTCTCCTTTAAGATGCCTTGCCAAGGGGACCCCCATCCTATAGTAAACTGCAAAGTCAGGATGAGCTTCTCTGTGGATCTTCTCATTCTAAATCCATTACTCTTACCACTATCCTCCACTTCCTCAACAGCGTGTTTTGGTCCTGAAGGTTTCCTGGTTTCCACTGAAGACTTGGAGAATATGCTAAGAAGATACCAAGATGAATTCTAAAGGAATGTGACCTTGATATCAAGGTCATGTCATAAGCAAATTAGAGGATTTAGGAAGACGTTACTTCAGATCTCTGGACAGGGGAAGAGTTCATGACTAAACAAACCATAGTATCCCACAAGCAACAATCAAACATTTTGATTATATAAAATTAAAGAATTTTTGCACAAACAAATCTATTGTATTTAAAATTAGAAGGGAAACAGGTAAATGGGAAAACTCTGCAGCAAGTTTCTGTGATAAAGTTTTCCTATTCAAGATATATAGCAAACTGATACAAATTCATAAAACTAAGGAGAAAACTCAATAAATAAATGGTCAACAGGCAGTTTACAAATTATTGTTCATACTATCAACAGCTCAATTAAAAATGCTCTAAATCACTGATAATTAGAGGAATGCAAATTTGCCAAATTAAAACTGCTTAGAGGTTCTACTTCATATCCATTGGAATGGTAATAATGACAAAAAAGATGACAGCTGTTGAAGGAGCTATGGGAAAATAGTAACACTGGTGTGTCATTGTGGAGCTGTGAATTGTTATCTTCTTTTCCTGGCCCTGTTTCTGAACCTCCCGGACCTCAAAATTCTGCCTTTACTGCTGTCTCATCCTGAAACTCTACTCAGTGGCTGGGACCTCCTTGCCCGGATCTTCCTGTGCTTTCTTTTCCTCTCCCTGCAGCCTGGTCCCCATGTAATATACCTCCATAAGACCTGTTTCACTCCTCCAATTGATGAGTTCCTCCCAGAGCCTCCATTTTGTGAAGGGGCCCAGGCCAGCCTGTATTCATTCCCCTTTGTCTTTTCCATGATTTGCTAGTCTTCAGAACCATGCTATCTCATCCAAGAAGTTCCCTTAGTGCTTGAGGCCTCCTTTGCTTGGAGCAGCCCTACTACCCTCATGGCTTGGTCACCCTGGAACATTTTTCCATAAGGCCTGTCCTCCCTTTTCCCGTTAATAAATTCTTCCTGGAACCTCCATTTTGTGGAAGCGTCCAGGTCAGTCTACCTTCACTCTCTCTTGGCACTCTTCTTAACTTTCTGGACCTCTAAAGCATGCCTTTACTTCTGCCTCATCCTCAAAGTTCCTTCAGCACTCGGGGCCTCCTTGCCTTGGATCATCCTGCCACTTCTACTTCCTGCATATTATTGAATATCCTTCCACAAATACTGATCACCTTTTCTCATTGGTGATTTCCTTTTGGAGCTTCTATTCTGCAAAGATGCTGAGGCTAGCCTGCCTTCATTTCCCTCCCAGCCATTTCTGACTTCTTGAACTTCAGTAACATGCCTCCATATTGGGGAGTCTCATCAGGTACTTTATCTCCTGTTCCCCCACCCCCAAACCACTCGTGCCCTTCTACTTAGCTCTCTTTTCTGTGTTTTCATCCCTCATTAGAATGTAAGTTCCTTGAGGGCAAGGACTTTGGCTGCGAGGTTGTATTCTTATCCCCAGTGGTTAGCACAATGCATGGTACATATAAATGTTTAATAAATATTTGTTTCAAGCAGTTTGGAACTATGCCTCCAAACCAATAAGTTGTATATACTCTTACCCAGAAATATTCCTGCTGAGTCCTCTCCTCCAAAGTGATAAAAATGACCCATGTGTACAAAACTTCATAGCTACTCTTTTTATAATGACAAAGGACTAAAAATTGAGGGAATGAGCATCAATTGGGGAATGGCTATACAAATTATGTCATGTGTATGCAATTGAATGTGTTATTATGCTTTAAGAAATTAGGAAAGGGAGACTTTCAGAGAAAGCTAGGAAGACTTACAAGAACTGATGCAGAGTGAAAGTAATTTATATAATATATTTAATTTTTGTATAATAACAAAAACATAACTTTGAAAGACTTAACTCTGATCTGTACAGTGACCAGCCATGATTCCAGACAACTGATGATGAACCATGTTCCCAACTTCTTAACAGAGAGATAATTAACTAAATATGCAACATAAAACATTTTAAGAGATAGCAAACGTGGGGATTTGTTGTGCATGATTATGCACATTTTTCCATCTCCCTTATAACTATCGTTTCCTATATGTCATGTTGACTCCTGTTAGAATGTAAGTTCCTTGAGATCAATGACTTTCTTTTCTGTTTCTGTCCTAAATGTCTTAGCACAAACCTGTGCATGTTTCTTAGTCTTATTAAATACTTTTTTATTCATTCATTCAGCATCTAGTCTAGGCTTAAAATTGCAAAGAATAAGGAAGAACCCCAGTTCCTTGTTTGTCCAAAGATTTTGCACTTTACCAGTGTTTCCCAGTCAGGAACTATAAACTTCTGAGTGGCTATGGTTTTATTATTAGAGATTTAGTTCATTAAGTGACTCAGTATAATAAATAAGTAAGCATCTGTTTTGTAAACTAAATGAATAATATGGCTCATACATATATATAACAACATTTCCAAAAATGTTGATACCTTTGTGACAGATAAAATGCAAATTCGTTTAAAAGTATTAGTGGTTCAATAGTAGATTTTTGTTATTTTAAAAGTTTTAGTTCACTAGATAGCAAGGAGTATAACCACTTTCGTTGGTGGCGAGCCATCAAGTGTTTTACTGAATGGGATCATCATACTCTAAAAGTTTGAGAACTATTGCACTAAAGCATGCTTCTTTCAGTTGAATGTCTAGTGTTTCTGAGTTTTTTCACTGCACCTTTACTCAAGGCCTAGCATGTATGTCTTGATTTTTAACAGGCCTTTAGGGAGTGTGATCCATTTTTTGCTAGCCAGTGACCAGAGACTCTCCATTTCTATGAAGTTTCACCAAATACATTACCATACCTTCTTTGCACTTTGTTAATGATATCACTTCCTTGTATTATCCATACATGTTAGAAAGCAGCTTTTTATATAGCAGTCAATTGGCAGAGCCATTCTGTAACACCCATGGATTTGAGGTTTCTTCCTCCTGCCGGCAAGTGGTCAGATGTGGCAGGCTTTTAAGCAAAAATACTCTTTAAATGTAAACTTAATAAGCTGTGTACTCTGGGATGCAGTTTTTGTAAGTTTAAAAATGTATTATAAAGAATGAAGCTTCCAGTGCTCTACAAAAGAGCGCTCTCTCCAGTTATTTTTTCTAATGAATTTCTTCTTCTTGAGGAAAGCCAAGCACCCATGAAACTGATGATTTGATGCTTCATGGTTTCATCTCCACAACTTCTTCTTAGGACTCTGCTTTCCTGATTGGTGACTGGCTCCCCTAGCCCGCTGTTTCAGACAGACAGTAGCCGTGCCTCACTTCATTCTCTACTCCACAGACATTTTTTCTTAAAACTACTTTCTGACATCCCATATCCTAGCCCTATCTCCCTTCCACCATTTCTGGAACCATGATCAAATCAATTATTCCACTGCTGCTGGAAGGGGTTCATTGATCTATTCCGTTATGACCCCACTCACCATCCCTGTTACTGTTCACACCAAAGTACCTCCCTGGCTATCGCACACCTATGTGCTTTCTCCCCCTCTTAGAATTTGGGTCTGTCTTTGCTTTTGTACTTGTGTCCTTAGTTCTTAGCACAGTGCTTGGCACATAGTGAGCACTTCATAAATGCTTTTGCGTTCATATAAAAGAAGCAGCACCTTGTAATGGAAATTGCTTTCTATGTAGACTTGGCATCAGGAGACTGATTAAATGTTGACCTTAGACTCTGAGTTAATATATGCGCTTGAAGTTAAATTGCTGCCTCTTTCTGAGCCTCTTTGAAGTTGGGGTAGTATTTGTTGTGCCTCACTCAGAGAGGATGCAAGGTATGATGGAATGAATGCGTGTTGGACTTGGAGTTAAGACAACCTAGGTTCAAATCCTCTCTCTGACACTGACTTGCTGTATGGTTACGGGTAACCTCTCCGAGTCTCGGGCAAGCTACCCTGTTTTATCCGTCAAGTTATATGTAGTTTGCAGATGGACTTTGGTGGAAGGAGTTCCCGTACTAATACAGTTTTAGGATTCTTGATGTATTTACTGCCTCTTTCAGAGAGTTGTTCTAAAATGTAGTTCCTCTTCCAATGTATCCTCTCTCAACTCACATTCATTGGTTACATCCTTGGGAAGGGGATGGGGCAGGGAGTTGCTGTTGGCCAATTGAGTTTCATGATCTCATATGGGTCTAGACTTCTGAAACTATAATTCGTGAACCTCCACTGGTGCACATACCTTTAATTACCCAGTAGACACAACTAACTTAAAACAGAAGCTTTTGTCAAGAGGGCATTCTGAGAACAATTTTAATAAAAGATCCCCCCACAAGCTTGGGGTGTATCCTCCCACAACCACAAAGCATCAGTGAGAAGAGTGGGCACACATGTGCTGAACATATGTGGCAAAGACAACTCACTCCTCCTTGTTAATTTAAATAAATGCCTGTCCTTTTGATAAATCTTATCTATACCACTGGTCACATAGGGAACATGTGTCCAAAGCAACTGACATCTCTTCCGCTTCCGGTCCGTGCTAACCCTTTTCTTCTCATGATGTCATCGCACGTCTATCTTCTGAGTGCATCTCCTGTAAGAAGGTAGCTCGGCAGAGCTTCCTGAGCATACTTTTCTCCACCTCTTGAGTTCTGACTTCCAGGGCTAATTCTTTCTTGAATGCACTGCGAGCTCTCTTCTCTGACTATGGTGATTATACTGTCTAGTGTTCCGTTCTACTGTGAACCTGCTGTTTTTGTGGCAAGTGGTTTGTCCTACCAGGAATCTGTGTGATGCCGCAGCTGATGAGCCCCCTTTCAACTAGAGGAGAGGAACAGCTTTGTCTCAACATCTGGGATCCTTTCTTTACTGCCAGAGATCACACTTGTTTGAACTTTCTTTACTCAAGGCTTAGCAAGTATGTCTTGATTTTTAACAGGCCTCTGGAAGTGTGGTTCTTCTTTTGCTAGCCAGTAACTAGCCACTCTATGATTCTGTCAAGCTTCACCACAGAGGTCACTATACCTTCTAAGGGGTAACTTCTTTGTACTTCATTAAGATTTTAACACCTTACTATCTCTGTCATTCTCTACTGCAGAAGTGTCAGTCAATCCACGAATAGGCTTTTCTTGAGTACTTACTATGTGCCAGAAACTGCATTAACCACTGACAAAACAACCAGGGACAAAAGGAAAACAGTCTGTCATCAAGTACTTTATATTCCATCAGAAGGGATTACACATAGCATCTTTCTAGAACCATTCATCCACATCACGTTCATGCTGTCAATGTAGAGTCCTCAGACATTGTAACATTGCGACCACTACTCTTTCTGGACAGTAGGGGTAACCCTGAGTGGTTCTGTTTCTACCACTCTTGCTCAACACCAATGTGCTTCCCACTGATAATCAGCCAATATACTTAATTATGTTTTAGAAAACAAATTTACTAAGATGATATAATGAGAACTGTTGGTCCAAAAATTCTCCTCCAGAGCCTGGATCATACTCATACGTATACACACAGATCCATGGGAAGAATGAGTTCAAACTAGAGTAGAACCATAGAGAGGCACACATGTTGAATATCCATATGGCAAAAGGATATCGTAACTCCTTATTCTTTATGACCTGGAAATTCTTCTCTGGTGCTAGGAGGGGTCATACCAGCTCTCTATCTAACTGTTCCTATTGTGTCACTTTGCTCCTGTTTGGATGTGTTTTCTTCTTACTCACTGATCCTACTGGGATACTCTGCTACTGATCTTGTCTCTTAGATGATAATGGTTTGGTCAAATGACAGGAGTAGAGAAGACAGACAGATTTTCTATTATTCCCATGGGTGATTTCCTTTCATAGGGCATGACTAACTCATTGCCTAAACTTGGAGTCCTCCAACTTGAACTTGAAATCCCTATGCAGAAAACCTTCCAGTTTTTTTTTAAAGGCCCTCAGAGATGGAGTTAGCTTGTTTGTTTATCCAATCAACTCTTCCATTTTTGACCATTCAATCTAGGAGGTTCCTACATAATAAATTACAAGGACTAGACCATCTGACTTAACACATTTAAAACTTTATCAAGGTCTTATATTTATTACTTGGAGAGAGAGGGTGTGAAACCTTCTTTACAAATATTGTATTAGATAACTTTCTTCACTTTGCGATACGCTGAGCTTCATTTGAACCAAAATATATCCCATAACATTAAAACTACCCCACCCAGACACTTCTGACCCCATACCTATTTAGGAGAGTCTAAGACTTGAATCATGATAGTTGATTAGGAAATGCTAGTTTCAGAATTCTAATAATTTTACTACTATATATTGTACAATACAAACGTAGGCTTGTATTCATGGGAAGGAAATAGTAGCAGATAAACTCAGGAAAACTGACCTTTGATGAAAACTGGTGATTTTGTGAGGTAGAAATGAGGAGGGAGTACATTTCAGGCATGGGGGGAAAAGCTATACAAATTCACAGAGATGGGAGATGAATGCTAAAGGAATATAAAGGCCTGTTTAGCTGAACTCTTCGTACATTAGAGTGTTTATAAGGGGAATAATGTCAAACAAGGTTGGAGTCAATAGTCAGCTGGCATTTATTAAGCATTATGCTATATATGTGCCAGGAATTGTGCTAAATACTAAACAGAGGAGTTTGTATTTGACCCTCAAGATACTAGTGAACCACTGGAAATTCATTAGCAAAGAAGTAACATTGTCAAATCTGCCTTTTAGGAATATTATTTTGACTCTGAGGAGAAGGGATTCGAAAGGGAAGAGACTGGAGCCAGGGAGATCAATTACACTTTTTCAGTAATCTGGGTGAGAAGTGATAAGGGCTTGGACTAGGTTGGTGCCTATTTAGGTGCAGAGAATAGAACAAATAGAAGAAAGGTTGTGAAGTTAGGCAACTGTTCAGACATATGGGATGATTGATTGGAGTTGAAAATGACTGTGAGGTTATGAATTTGAGTAACTAGAAGAATGGTGGTGCCCTCAATAAAAACAGAGAAATTTGGAAGAGTGGTTTCTTATAGGAAAGACAATGAGTTCGCTTTGGGGGCATGTTGATTGTGAAATACCTACAGTATATCCAATTTGAAATGTCCAAAAGACAGGTGGTAGCATTCAAGAGAAGGTCTAGAGCTGATGTAGAGATCTGAGAATCTTCTAAATAAAGGTGATAATTAAATCCACTTGAGCTGATGAGGATACAAAGAGAGTGAGGAGAAGAGAGGGAGTAGAGAAAGATGAGACAGGAAGGAAGGAAAAAAGTTGTGATCTGTTATGATTATTTTGATTAATTTTTTTAGGTTTACCATCTCAAAGTTCAATTCATCAAATATTTCTTCAACTATTAAAATATAAAGTCATTACAGTTTTTGTTGATGGAGGAATTTCTTGTATCAATAAAATCACAGATTCTGGAAATGATACTTAAGGCAAGAATTAACGAGATTTTTTTTGTTTTTGACATTTTTGAAAAATCTCCAATTTCTACTTGAATATTGCCTTCGGGAGCACAAATTGCAACCCCTGCCAAACCTTGATGATCTTTATGAGTTGCTTATGGATTTTTAAAAAATCATTGCTGTTTGGACATCTCGCGATACTATGGCAAACATGCAATCTCAACCAGGCTTTTATTCCAGTTTAATAAGACCTTGCTAGAGTCTATGCTTGTGTGCAAGAGTATATTGTCACCTCAATAGCACTGTGAGGTGTTGGGAGAAGAATGTCAGTGGATAGTTTTCCAACTCCTTTGTATTATGATTCCAGATTATTGCTTTAAATGTTAAGGAATATCTTGTAGTAAACTATATTACCATTTTTCTTTACATCAACAGAGTATTTAATTTTTTAAGATCATTTTAGTGGTGATTCAGCATGTTTGGCTCCAGAGGATATGCAGCCTTCTGTAGTAAAAGGAGCACAGAATTTGGAATCATGAAACCTGAGTTTGAATTGTAACTCTTTCATTTACTAACTGTGTGATCTTAGATAAATCTCTTACTCTTTATAAACTTACATTTCCTCATCTGTAAAATGGGGCTAATTATACTTGCCCCGCCTACCTTCATAGATTCATTGTGTATGATCAGATAGTGTGTGGGTTCTTTGAACCTCAGAGTGCTATATAAATAACTATTATTGTTGTTATCATTATTACTATTATTCATTTTTACAAAAACAAGTTACCTTCTGGGTTTTTGTTTTTCCCCCTAGCACTCTTACTTTACTGTGCCTGACACAAGAGAACTTCCCAGCATACCTGAAAATGTGAGTATCTGAGTTGATTTAAATTCCTTTTATTTCTCTCCACGCTTCTGAAAGTTTTTAAGGGTAGGTAGGTCAAGAGAGCCTGAGTATCTGTAACAGTAATAGAAAATTCTGTCCTCCCTTCCCCATTCTGTGAGGATTACTAGTTTGCAATACTTTATGCATTCACTGGTCTCCAGCAATCATTTATGCCACTGAAGATTAGCAAGCCCTTTTTCTTGAAAATTCCTGTATGTGCCTTTAGCTTTACCATTAAATTCAGGGATTTAGATTCAGAAAACTAAGTTTGAGTTATACTTCTGCCACTCTTGACTGTGTGTTCTTGGGCAAATCACTTCCCCTCTGAGGACTTCACTTTCCTCATATATAAAATGTGAGGAGAAGTAGACCTAATGATTTCTAATGTCCCTTCCAACTCTAGTATTCTATGATCCATCTCACTTTTTCTACTGCTTCAGAAAGGATTCATAGTAAAGGGAGTTAGTTCTACAATTCCTAATATGATATTTTTCTCCAGCATTGGGATAAGTAAATCTCTAACCACATTAGGAGACCATTCACAAGCAACTGAGGTATTATTACTCCTAACTTACTGATGAAAAATCTGGGGCTTGGGGTTGAGTCATGTGACCAACAAGATGGAAGACCAGACATTTTCTCCAGTGTTTATGTGATCTCTCAGATCTCTTCAAAGTAAGAATTACGTGGAAGAGGTAAAACATTTGCAGGTGTCTCCACAGTAAAACATCAGTAACATTAGAGAGGTGACAGCCCAGTGAACCAATCGCAGAAAAGACTACCGTGCTCACTGAGCACCGTGTCCTCAAGCAGACCCCACACTCAGGCAGGGTGGCACAAGTACAGGAGACAAAGGTAAAAGTAGAACTGAAATGGAAGAACTGATGGTGGAGTAACAGATCTGAAACATGATGTACTAAACCTCACAAAACCTTGACTACAAGTGAATTGATGTTTTCAATAGGACTATACTACAGAGTGAGAGAATGCATAAATGGAAGAAAGGGAAGAAGATGGAGGGGAATGTATGATACATTCAAATCAAATCAATGATAAATGGTGACAGGAAAATAACTCCTGTATTCTTTCAGGAAGAAGAAGGCCTATAGGAAAATGGGTGAAATGAGAGAAGTAGAAGGAAAAACAGAGAGAAGCAAAAGGGAGAATCTCAATTCAGAGATTTGAGGGGGTTCTGTGGAAGAATTCTCCCTTTGGGTGAAATAGGTTTGTTACAGTGGGTATAATCTACTGGCATCTGGTACTTTGAGAGACTACTACCTCTGAGAGAGTATTTTGCCTCTGTGGACAGCATTCTGTCTAAGGAGGGGAATCCTAGGGACAACTGACACACTAAAGGGTGGAAGGGCATAGACTCAAACTAGAAATTTCATGGCAAATGGGGGAATGGAGAATGATCATAGGGCACATAGGTAATAATGAAGTGCAAAATCAAGGATACCAGAAATTTCTACCTTGGGGCAATACTTTTATTTTCTATCACATCCATAAATTGTCATCTCCACAACTGAGGGTCAACAGAAAAATGGAGAAGGGATAAGGGACAAGATCTGTAATGAAATATCACAGTGATTGGTTAGAAGAAGGAACTCAAAATAGATTTTTTTAAGGACTTTAAATCCATGAGGAACACAGAGATTTAAGGAATAAATGTGTATATGGACTATGAATCAAAGTCTGTAATAGAGAGAATATAAAGAGAAATAATGGAGAGAATGGGGAAAAGATTCTTTTTTTAAGGCACAGAAAATGAAAACAAAAACAAAACCTTGAAACAAGTTGGAAGAGGAAAATGGAGTTAGGGAAAGGAATGGATATTTTCATTGACTATTTAACTGAGAGGAAAAAGAGAAGAATTAGATGACTAATAAGGACGAAAGAAAAGGGAATTAACAAATTAAGCAAAACTCCAAAACTCGGGAATGGTGTGACAGATGGGGGGTGCCAGGAACTTGAGGGTAAGAGGAAAAGAGCTGATGGGAAAGAGAATGAACCAAAAAAGCTGAGAAGTCAAAGTACTGTGTTAACAGAAGAAGGATGTGGAGGGGAGAGTAATCCTAATTTGGAAAAAACAAATAACATTAGAGAAAAATGGAAGAAAATATAAACCTAACTTTCTTAACTTTAAATGAGAATTGATTAAATTATCTGATAAAAAAGACCTAACAGAAAACCAAATAGATAAATAGCGTACACTTTAAAAAGGTTATAGAACTTGTGTGGTTTCCCTTCATTCTGAAAGAGGACCATGACATCAGGAAGATGATGCCATGACTTGCAAGTGAATTGGATTTGAGGGAGGGAGGGCTGTGAAAAGTCACCAGCCTCACTTTCTCCTCTAGAACTATCTGGATGCAGTGGCAAGATATAGAACAGGATGACTGGAGATGGCCCAGGATGCAGTGGGAGACCTTGGCCTTTTTAAGTTAAGGTCATGTAATCCCCTCACTTCTTTTCACAGTCAGTTCACATATTCATTGTTAATTGATGATGAACAAGTACCTCAACCTAAGTCTCAATCCCCCCTTCTTTTTTTGGAGGGCCACACAGTAGTATTTGAAGCCAGATTTTAATTCAGATCTTCTGACTTCAGGGCAGGTGCTCTATGCTGTGCCACCTAGTTGCCCCAATTCCCTCTTTTAAAAAAAATATTCTTATTTATTTTGTTAAATATTTCCCAATTACATGTAAAAAAGTTTTTAACAATCATTTTTAAAACATTGAGTTTTTAATTCTCTTCCTCCCATCCTTCTTCCCTTCTTGAAAAGGCAAACAATATGATACCAATTGTACATGTGAAATCATGCAAAACATATTTCCATATTAGTAGTGTTGCAAAAGAAAAGATACACACAAGCGAGAAAAATAAAGAAAGTAAAAAATGTATGCTTTGATCTGCTTTTAGCATTCATTAGTTCTTTCTCTGGAGGTAGATAGCAGTTTTCATCATGGGTCCTTTGGAATTGTCTTGGATTGTTGTCCTGATCAGAGTAGCATTCATAGCGCTCCATCGAACACTATTGATGTTACTGTGTACAATGTTCTGGTTCTGCTTATTTCACTTTGCATCAGTTCCCAGGTTTTTTAGAAACCATCCTGCTTATCATTTCTTAGAGCACAATAGTATTCCATAGAACCATGTAATAAAGGAACTACCAAAAGAAAAAAACCTCCTAGTTCTGATGGATCCACAATTTTCTATCCATAATTCTATCAAACTTTTAAAGAACAATTAATACCAACACTACTAGTTATTCTCAGAAATTAAGAAAGCACTCTTCCAGACTCTTTTTATGTGAGAAAAATAGTCCTAATATCTAAACCATGGTGGTGAAAGCAAAGAAGACCTAGAGTTCATGAATATCAATTCAAAAATTTTAAATAGAATCCTGTCACACAGACTACAGCAATTCACCCAAGAAATCACTCATCATTATCAAGTTGTACTTAACCCTGGAATGCAAATATAATTAAACATTAGAGAAACAAGCAACACTTTTATCATATTAAAAACAAAATGCAGTCTAGTTAAATACAACAAACATATATTAAGGGCTTACTAAAATATACAAAACCACATGTTTATCTCAAGTAGTTAAGAAAAAGTCTTTGAAAAAGTGCAAGGGGAAATACTAATTTATGCTAAAAAAAAAAAGAAAAGGCCTATCAAATATAGGCATAGAGAGATCTTTTTAATATGTAAAGGTTCTCCCTAAAATCAAAAGTAAGCATCATGTGAACTGGGTACATACTAGAAGCTTTCCCAATAAATACAGGAGAAAAGCAAGTATGCCTACCTTCTCTATATTTATTTGATATAGTTATATAAATGTTAGTAATAAGGCAAGAGAAATAAATTAAAAGCATAGCAATAAGCAAAAAAGAGACCAGACTATCCCTACCTACTGATGGCATGATGTTACTTAGGAAATCCTAGGAATTCAGTAAAGAAACTAAGTGAGATAACAGCATCAGCTAAGTTGTAGGCTGCAAAATCCACAAAAACTTTAACAGCAAAACAGAATCCAGAAGGCAATAATGTATAGGAAAATATTCAAGATAACTACAAAATGCACTAAATATATGGATATTAATCTTCCAAAGCACACAAAATTTTTTCCAAATTAGATCCACAATGATGTTTTATCTAACATGCTGCAAAATGGAAAAGATCACAAAAGCATGTTAATAGTCATTGTTGGAAGGATTATGAGAAGATAGGTACACTAATGCATCGTTGGTGAAGCTGTAGCTATGAATCAGTACAAGCATTTTGAAAAGCAATTTGGCATTAATGCAAATAAAATGATTAAAATGTCCATACCCTTTGACCAAGAGATTCCAGGACTAGGCCTATTCCCACTGATGTAATAAGAAAAAAGTCCTCATTATTGTTTAACTGATTGATAAGCATAAAATTGGAAACCAATAGATGATTATCAGTCAGTTACACAATTTGTTGTACATTAATGTAATGGAAAATTATTGTACTTTAAGAAATGACAAATGTGATGAATAGAGAGAAACATGGAAAGACTTACATGATCTAATAAAGAACAAAGGTAAAGCAGAGCCAAGAACACAATGAAGAAAACAATGTTAATGGAAAGAATAGCCACAAAACAATCCAAAATGAGTGTTACAGAGCTTCGAAGAACCAATATGGCTCCAAAGAAGATATAGGAGAAGACCCCCACATCTCATTCTTTGGCAGATGTGAAAGGTCCACATATTGCCCACATTTTCAGACCTCTAATGTATTAGTTTTACTAATTTTTTTCCTCTAAAAATTATTTGTTTTATAGGATGATTCTTTGGAATGGGTGAGGAGGGAAGAATATTGAGAAAAATTTTAATGATGTAGAAAAAAATTCAATAAAAATTTATTTCAAAAACTTAAAACCTGAGGTCTCAAAGTGACATAAATAGGATCACATAGCTGTGAAGTATTAGTGATATCTAAAGGTTTGAGTCCAAAGTTTTGTTTTACTTCTAGGCCAATATTCTTTCCACTGTAGCCCTGAAGATGAAATTTCAATTTTCAAGTTCTTAATGAAGTTTATTCTCTATTTTTCCATAACTTTAATATAAAAATTATGTTTTTCCTTTCAAAGGAAGTGAATACAATACCTGTAATTTACCATTAGCTTATACTCTGTATGCCAATATCACATGAGCATTAGTGTGTTTCATCTAATAGCAAAATGTAAGCAGAAGAGCACTAGACTAGGAGTCAAGATACCTGGCTTTATTATATATGTACCTACTGGAAATTTATTATATGGTCTTGGGCAGGTTACTTCTCCCTTGGCCTTAGCTTTTCATTTGTAGAATGATGAAATAATGTTGATGATGCCAGCGATTTAATTTCCTCCTAGTGTTCTTAGGCTATTCTTGACCTCAGTTCCATCTTTTTCAGAATGGAGAATGATAATATTTGTACGGACTATGCTACATGGTTATTATACGGAAAATACTACAAGTTTATTTTCAGTTGTAATTTGTTGTTATGATGATACATATTTAATATGAATACCATTCACAATATTAACATTAGTAATAAGAAAAAACAGTTCAGTAATTGAAGGCTTCACCTGTAAGAGGACTTCCTCTCTACAGGCAGACTACAGCCCCATTATTCCTTAGTAATTGGTTTCATGAGTTGCTGTGGTAACAACACTTAATCATCTTGTGATGAATATGCCAGTGATAAGCCTCTATCTCACTGTTTTGCTCAGCAGTCCCACAGAATACAAACTTAGAGTCAGTCCATCACTGGGCCAGTACAAAGAAAAGCAACATGATCTAGAGGAGAAAGTGCTGAAGTTGCAATGAGGAAGACAAGATTTAAATTGTGCTTCTGATGCATACTAGCTATATGATGATAGGTCAGTCAGATGATGATATGAATGATGATGTCCAATGATGATGATAATAATAATAATAGCTAGCATTTACATAGTGCATTAAGGTTTGCCAAGCTCTTTACAAATGATTTAATTTTACCCTCACAACAGCGCTGAGAAGTAGGTACTATTGTTATCTTATGCACACATGCACTCACATATGCATGTATGCATGTAGGCACGCACACCTTTTTTTTTGGTAACAAATGAGGAAATTGAGATAGAGGTTAAGTGACTTACCCAAGATCACACATCTGTTAAGTCTCTGAGGGTGGATTTGAATTCCTGTCTTCCTGGCTCTAGGCCTAGCCTCTAGCTGTACCTCTAGGTACACATTATCCAATGTGTACCACCTGGCCACCTCACTTAACCTCACTAGCCTTTAGTTTCTTCATCATCTGTAAATGGAAATAATAAGACCTCTACCTCAGGGTTGAGATAGGGTTGTTATATGGCTCAGCTGAGATGTTTTTCATAAGCCAATTCACAAACCTTAAAGCTGCTATATAAATACTAACTATTTTTATTATGAGAAGACTTTCCTTTTGTTCAGGTGGCATAACCTTTGAGAATCTAAGGTCATGTACTTGACACAACAAGGCAATGAGGGAACCCTAAATTATTGAAAGAAAATTTCAGCGAAGAATTGTTATTGAGATTTAAAAATAATTAAACCTGTTTTAGACTTTAAATAATTGATTATTAAATATATGTTATATTTAAATATTATATATCATATTATAATGATATCTAAATTATATATTATATATCGTATCATAATTATATTTAAATTATATATTAAAGAAACATCCCAGATCACAAGCAGATATGTAGCAATAATTGTAGTATTAAGCTAGTGGTGTAAGGCACCCCATGTTGGTTGTGTTTTGAAAGTTTCAGTTGATTAATGGATAATCATATGGAACTCCATGTGAAATACTAAACAAACTTGTCATGATTATCTAGCTTGGTGTCGGACAAAATGGTTAATGATTCATAGAAAGCATTTAGAAGGGACAGTTACATATAACATCACTGAGGTGTCACTTTTCCCTAAGATTCTCTATGATACAGACAAGATTTATGAACTCATAGTGACATCCAAAAATAAACAAGTGGAGTTCATTGCAGTCAACCCGTTATCACATAGGGAGATTGTCAGGTAATTGTTTATTGAAATAGTTTTTACATTGGTACTCAAGAATGACTCCAGCTTTTGGCTAATCTCTGCTTTCTGATAAATCTTGTTGCTGACTTGAATCCTTATTAAACAGCACTGGACTGAGTTTTTGAACTAGGCCCTAATTTCAACTCTGCTACTTCATGACCTGGTTCAAGTCACTTCTCCTTTAGGAGCCTCAATTCTATCATTTATAAAACGGTGGTTTTGCTCTGTGATATCTGAGCTTCTTTGTTTGCTGTTCTTTGTTTTAACAGAGGGGGGCATCATAATTAGGTAGAAAGAGCCCTGAAATTTGGAGTTGGAGGACCTAGGTTCAAATTATACCTTTGCATTTTGCTACGTGTGAATTTGAGCAAGTTACTTAACCGTCTTTAGGTCTCAGTTTCTTTCTCTCTAACAAAAAAAAATTAATTAAAAAACAAGAGAGGGCTAGAATAAATTTTTAAGACTTCTTCAAGCTCTAATTCTAAACCTGTCATACATTTAATATTCTGAATTCTGAGGTCCTTAATGCTTCTAAATGTTTATGTTCTAATATTCTAAGATCCTTTCCAGCTCTAATATTTTATATTCTATAAATCTAATGAATGGGCTTTTTCTTAAATTTTTAAGACATTTCCTTCTTAAACATTTTAGACTCAGAATTTATAACATATACTCATTTCCCCAGAAAAAGTAACAAGCTATCCATGAAAATTTAACAATATCATATCAACTTAGGGAAGGCTTTTGAAGACTTGCTTTTGTGGCATAATCGGAACAAATGTCATGTTTCAGAAATAAAACCTATTGAAAGAGTATCAAACATTTCTGCCTGGTAAATTGTTCTAAAAGGAGTCTTGTGAGTCATAGGATCATCCGGCGTTAAAGAAGAAAATACCTTAGCAAACTGTTCCGTTCTCCTCATTTTATAAGAAGAAACTTAGACCTCAATTCTTCATAGCGGATATGGTCCTAAAAGTCACTAAACACAGTGAAATGGTCAATAAAGTTGACTAATATTAGTGTGAAAGCATCCAGGGAGCATCAATTGGGGGTTAGCACCATGCTGGAAAAACTATCTTCCACAATATCTAAATGTTTTTCCTCTAAGTCTCTCTGCTTCTCTCATTCCTCATTTTTCATCTCTTTTGTCTCTAGCCCTTTCTTCTTTTCCTCATTTTCCTTTTTCTTCTCTCTTCCTTCCTCTTTATTTTTCATCTGCTACTCCTTCATCTCCTTTTCTCTTTATTCTTCTACTCATCTCCTATTTTTCTGTCCTCCTCCCTGCACTTTCTCTCTTCCTGCTCCCCTTTCCCCATCTCTTCTGCTTTTTCTCTTTTTTTCTTCATTTCTTTTTCCTATTTCTTCCTTCTTCCTCTTTCTTTTCCTTTTCTCTCCCTTTATTCTTGTCTCTTCTTCCCCACTCCATCCTCCTCTATGTTCTGTCCTACTCAGTACCAATCTTGAAGTCAAAGTGTAGTGATCTTGAAAGTCCTAATGACTTTGACATAAAGAAGAGGAATAGAAAGAGGATAAAGATACCATTTCCCAATTTCCTACTGTCTTCTCAAGTCTAAAGTGCTCCGAACTTTATTGGGGCCTTGGGCTACTAGAGTTCTTACCCATCTCTTCCATTCAAGCAGTTATAGACTCAGGCATGTGATATCCCAGAAGGAAACAGGCAGGGGGAGGAAGCAGATAAAGGAGACAGCTTCTGTTTAGACACAAATATCTTGGTAATCAGCACAGATGGGATGAGAAATACCGAAAAAGTACATGACAGTTTAGAGGGGATTTGGCTAAATGTTATATATTTTTAATATACCTGTGTGTTGCTTTTACAACAAGCATCTGAGTCTGTTAGCATATGGTTTCTGAGGGTATTTCTTGTATTAACCAATATAGGTTTACTTGTTAAATCCATTCTTTTCCCTACTTCTCAAGTGCATTTTTACAATTATGGGTTTTTCCCCCCTTATCCCAGCAAAATAAGGCTGAAAATTTGTCTCTAACGCTGTTTCTTCATATTTGGATGGCAAGCTGGGGAACATATTTTTGCACAGTATGAAACTTCTTGGCAGACTCCTCAGGCCACGTATTGGTGGCTTTAGAGTTATCTTTGGATCTGTCAAAAGTGCTAATGGGCTCTCTGGGCTCCTTTAAGCTCCTCAATCCTATTTTTCTTTTTCTTGAAAGAAAAAAGAAATCTACACATTTCATCGACAGTTAAGCTTCTACTAAAATCCTCAGCCACCCTATATTTTTGTCTACACGTGTGTGTTGGCGAGAAGGTCTCTGCCATGTGAGCGTCTACAGTGGAGCCCTATCCTGACATCATTAGCACAGTCCTTCTTGCTTCATCCAGCAGGAGATGCTCTTGTTGACTGACTTGGAATGCTATTTACTTTTCCCATCAAATTTCACATAATCATAAATTGTTAGAATATAAGGGATCATGGAAACTAAAACGTTGGAGCATAGAATATGCCATGTGCAAGCACAGAGTGTTACTATGGAAGGATCTTAAGGCATAGGCTGGTAAGCCATTGAACATAGCACATCAAGGCTTAAAGTCAATCTAGAACAGGTAGTGTTAAAATACCGGAGCCAAAGGGACATTAGTCACCCTCTAATCCAAACCTCTTGTTTTACTCGTGAGGGAACTCAAGTCCAGAACAGTGAAAGAATATTCGTGCTGTGATACAAATAGTACTCACAAAGCCAGGACAGGAGCCACGTTCTCTGGATCCTGCCACCATACTCTTTCTGCAGCACAACATTCTCTTTTTGCCAATTGGTTTCTCTGCTGATTGCCACATTTTGGACTACATCTGTTGGAGGACACTCTTTCTAAATATGGTGCTTACTTTGTAATTTTTGATCTGTTACAAAATTAATGCAGTCTCAGTTTGTGAGGTTCTCTGGTTAATACAGTACTTTAGCTGAACACTAATGAATCATAAGATAAATGCCCATGCTTATTCCCAACTGCTTCAATTGTTGTAATGCACATTGTGCTATTTGCATGTAAAATTCTCTCAGCTCTCGTGAATTAGTTGGGTTATAAATCCCTAATCATTATAAATTGCAGCTTCTGGTACAGAGAACTTTTCTTTATTTCTGGGAGAATGTATTGTGTGACATTGAAAGCCTATATGGCTCTGAAGAAACAATCATGTCCACATACCTATTAAAGACCTAGGAGTGGGGCATAATGAAACACTTGAATGTTTTTCTTGGAATCAAAAGCACTGTTTCAAAGAGTGAATGGCAACCTACAGAAAAAGCTCCCTAGAATGCTGCCATGTCGCAACCTGGTTCTCTTCTTGTCTGTCACTAGCTATGTGACATTCACAAGCCATTTTCCCTTTTTGAGCTTCAAGTTCCTCATATGTAAAATGAGAAGGTTGGACTCAATTATCTCCAAGGCTACTTCTTGTTCTTACAATCTGTATTGTAACATCTATTCTAGTAAAATACAATACAATAGTATTACAAGTATACAAGTAAAATAAAATACAAACTTGATAGTGGAAAGATCACTAAACTTGGAGTCAGTAGACATAGGTTTAAATCCTAGCTCCAACCCTTTCTAGTCATGTGACCCTGGGCCAGGTCATTTAACCTTACTAAGCCTCAGTTTCCTCATGTGTAAAATCAGGATGATATTGTTACCTCACTGGGTTGTTGGGGGAAATGCATTGTAAATATTTAAGTCCTATGTAAATACGATATAATGTTATTAAAATAATTTTACAATGTAATTCAATTCATTCCACATTTATCAACCTCATACTACACACAGTAGACCCTGTGCATTTGAAGAGACCCAAAGATTAATCAGACACTGACATTGTGGAGTTTACAGCCTAGTAGGAGAAAGAAGACATGCATAAATAGCTATTATACAAAATAGAACCTCAGAGCTCCTGGGGCAGGGGTGGGGTGGGGCACCTTTCACTTTCACCTGCTGGAGGGATCAAAGGAGACTATGCTGGAGGAGGTGGTATTTAAGCTGAGCCTTGATGATTGGGTAGGATTTCTACAGATAAAAGGTGGGAGGGAGGGGCAGATCACATTACAAAGAAAGTAATGTGAGATAAGGCAAGGAGAAAGATAAAAGATTCATGCACTGGACCAATGGGATAGATTAGGTAATCCAGGTCTAAGATGTTAGACCTGTGCATCTACAATAATGCCTCAAAAGCCCTAGACTTCTCAATTTAGAACCAAATGTGAATTGGAAGGAAGAGGAATGACAACATTGACAACACTACCGTGATGAATCTTAAAGGCTGACCCATGTGGCTTGCTAACTTTTTTACTCCAATTTGGAAATGGCATCTTGCAAGACAATTCAGAGTACTAAGTTATTTCTGTTTCATGTGCTTCCACTGTCTGTTAATGTTTATAATTAAGGATAAAATCAAAACACAACCAACTCTTTTTTCTACCTCCTAGAGAAATCTGACTGAATATTTTGTGGCTGTGGATGTCAACAACATGCTACACCTCTATGCCAGTATGTTATATGAACGAAGAATCCTCATCAGCAGCAGCAAGCTGAGCACTGTGAGTAGAGAATGTAAACAGGCTGACTCCTGTGCTATGTTCTCTGCCAGGAGTTCAGCAGGGAAAGAAATGATCCTTGTCTGCTTCACAACTTCAAGAAAAACATTAAAGTACTATTTAAACTTTAACAAGCATCTGCTGGTACTATACCCAGAACCTTCCTAAGAGCGCAGCATAGGTTTAAAAAAAAAAAGCCTTCTCCTTAAAGTTGGGACACGAGTTCGAGTCCCATCAGTGTGGGGCAGGGAAAAGACAGGTAGCTGAATTCAGAATCACAGGATTGGATTTTGAAGCCTGGCTGTACTATTTACTAGCTTTATATCCTTGGGTAAGCTATTTAACCTTCCAGGCTTCAGTTTCCTTATTGGAAATGAGGGAGCTGGATGGAATTCCTTCCAACTCTAATTCTAAGAACCTGAAACGAATTTTTATCCATGTGGCCTTGAGCAAATAACCTCCATTCATTGACCCTAAGTTTCCTCATTTATAAAACAGAGATAAGAACATAGGACCACATCTAGACCATATAACACACACTCAGTCAACAAACCTTGTATTTAGTGCTAAGGACTGGAAATACAAAACAGATGGGTTGTTATTAGGAAAGTACTTTGTAAACTGTCAAGGGCTTTAAAAAAAAAAAAAGCTCTTTTTGGGGGTGGGGGAAGGGAGAAGATTGACTCTCCCTATCTCACTCTGCTGGATATGCAATAACGCACTCATGGGCCCAGTTCCACTGCTGATCAGCTCTGAAGTTTTGACCTGTTCTGTCCCTGACTTGGGCTGATTGTCCTTTCTTAGGCAACCTGGTTGCCTTTTGCTTCCAGGTGCTCACCATATGGGTATTAGACTTGGTGTGCACACCTGATCGGCTTAGCACACTGCAGTTCAGAATTTCTGAACTCAAATAATCCACCAACTTCAACTTCTCTAGTATCAGGGATTACAGGCTTTCCCCACCACCCCAGGCAATAGCTCATTTTTTATAGCTCTTTAAAGTTTGTAAAGTGCTTTTTGTGACTAGACCAGGTTTCAGAATGGGAAGAATGAACTTTTATGTAATGGAATACCAGCTTTGAAAGTAAACACAGGCATTATACCACCAATCAGGACCAGCAATTTAGCTATGTGGTGGTGGTAAATACTATTTTTTTTTTTGCTTGATAAATTTTCACTGCATTTTTTCTCTTTACTTTAGGTTTTATGTATATTTTGTTTTTTGACACAACAGATACATCCTAACAAATGCCCAAACAAATTGCTTTACAAAATATGTTCCATGAGGAAATAGTTTAATGATTGATAAGTAACTTACAGAGGAAAGTGTCAGTTTTAACTTTGTCAGTATGGTAGTAACACTGGCCATTGTATTCGACCAGTTTCATCGCTTCTCTATTCTGACTTTATGTAGCTGTAGTCATAGTGAATGTTATCATTTTGGCATTGTTTTCCTTGCTCTGCATCACTTCATACGAGTCTTCCCAAGTTTCTCACAATTCTTCATTCTTGTAATTCACTCTGATATAATACTAGTCCCTTACATTCATGAACCGTTATTTGTTCACATCACAATTGTTTCAGATTTTGGTTATCATGACTAATAATACGCTGCTTCTACCCCTTTTCATTAGAGAGGTAGGAAGTGTGGGTGTGGAGCCTCACAATCAGTGACTGTCTGTTGTTTTGCTTAACTATTTTTCTTCGTTCCAAGGGAAAGCTTACTTAGAGTAGGGAATTGGGAAGGCTGTGATATAAAAAAAACAAAAGACATCAATAAAACTTTTTTTAGTGCTGCTGTGTCCACAAAGGCTAAATTCATATGTTTACTGCTGAAGGGAGAGCAAGCAGAATTTATCATTAGCTGTTTTTCAACTGGAATCATGCCAGTAAAATGACTAAAATCTCTGTATCCTTTGACCTAGAAATTCTGTTACTAGGCTTATACCCCAATGAGGTCATTGATAAGAAAAACGCCCCTACATAGCCCAAGGGGAGGTGAGAGCACATTGAGGAAAATTTAGTGATGTTTCAGAATGTGCTGTGCTTTTCTCCAAGATACAGTGCGTAATGAATGGCCTGGCATATTTTAGGCCCTTAATAAATACTTGTTGATTTGAATCAAATGCAAGATTTGGCTAAAATACAGCCCTTTTCCTCATGTAGTTCACAATCTGATAGATCTTTTTGACACATACATAGGTAGCTATAATATTGATATATATTCTGATATACATTACATATAATATAGATATATTGATGTAACATGTGATAGGTTCATAAGCCGCTCATAAAAAGTAGTGCAAAAATACCATCAGCAGTATCCATGGCCAAAAGTGAAGGTAGACTGGTCATGGCAGGGGAGCAAAAGGGAATGTTATTGGCCCAAATGTGGAACTCTGCAAATTGTTAAATGAACCAAAAGAAGACTTTCTTCATGTTGGTTAGGTAGCTCTTCCAGAAAGTTTATAGGTAGATATGGAGAAGAATTGTGCAGGATGAGAAGGTGCGGACAGATATTTGATCTGCACCAGTAGAGGGAGTATCTCCACCAATGAGATCATGGATTCATCCAAGTATCAATGTTCATAGGAGAAATGCAAAGAGAGCGTTACACAGTACAGTGGGCAGGGAGAAGAGGTGGTGGCGGTGAGGAAGATCAGGGAAGGTTTCATTGAATAGAGCATTTGAGCTCACCTTTAAAGTGTTGGTAGGAATTCAAGAGAGTACTGGCCATATCTAAATAGATGTTATCCCTTTAGCCCTGTTCTTGGAATTAATTCATTAATAACTATGAATATTATAGAATGCTGTAATGTAGTCTGAGCAAAGACTGACTCAAGCTTAGTGGGATTTTCTGTCCCATTGATAGAAATATTAGGTGAAGAAAGAGAGTATGTCCTCTTACTGATTTGAGGAGAAGAGGAAATGGGAGAAGGCTATGTCTAGGAAATATGTTTGCCTGTTACTGAATCCTAGGTTTGATCTCATGGCTGCCTGAAATATCTCATTGTATTTCACATGTTATCTTCACAGAGTCTTGATTAGCTATAGGAATTACTCTGAAGAAAATGGTGGTAATTTTAGTTGGGCTCAGGGGCCCCTATAATTTCAGAATTAGAAAGTCCAGCTATTGTTGCCTTTTATATCCCCACATTACTAACATTTACTCCATGTTAGAGGAGTCCATTTTTACTCACTTTTAGTTGTTGGGGAGAAAAAAATGTATAAAGAGTACTTTAGCCTGAGATCTTCTGGTAACCTTCTCTTGGTGAATCCAGATGTGGCTAGTAATACCTCAGTCCACCGCATTTTTCTCAATTTTGTTTGATAAGATGGGGGCTTAATGCTTCTTAGGATCCATCAAGCACCTGAAAGATAAAAGCCACGGAAGTCATCCAGAGTGCTGCCATCCTTAGAAACAGCAGCACATCAATACAGAATCTCTCCCCAGTGCATTTTCCATCTATGTGTAGTGTTTTACATTTCAAGATTTAGTTGTCAATAAAATAGTGGGGATTTTTTTTGCATAAAAGGAAATTGCATGTTTTTGTTCTGTTTGTTCTCACTATGTATTGATTGTTTTCCTTTATGAATGATAAATAGGTGATGCTTAACTGATTCTTGTTCTTTCCTGCTTTATTATAAATACATCAAAGGACATTCACAAGAAAAAGTTCTTGTTCTTATATTATATTTCCTGACATGTGTAGCCACAGGTCTGCCCTTTGGTTGCCAAGGCAGAAATCATCCTGTATTTATGTAACTTTGCCATGGAACTTCACCACTCTCATCACTTCTGTAGCACCACAGGATTTAAAGTTGGAAAAGACTTTATAAGTCATGCAGTCTGACCTTCTCATTTTACAGAGGAGGAAGTGAAGAAGTGACTTGGCCATGACTATACATGTAGCAAATAGTAGATCTGGTAGGTCTTCTGACTAAATTTAGTGGCCCTTCCACTGTGTCACCTTTCTTTCCCCCACTGAATTCTATTCTTCATACTACTGTCACAATATTTTTTTCAATTCAGCAAACATTTATTAAGTACCTATATGTACAGAGTCCAATGCTTACTACTGAAAACACATAGACAGATGTGATATAGAAGAGTAAAATAAGTGCAAAGTAGAGATCTGCATAAAGTACTCTGAAAAATTTGAGGAGGAATGTATTCTTACATGGGAAGGCTAAAGTCATAAATGAGATAACATGTAAATTCGGCTTTGAAGGAAAATAGTGGCTTCAACAGGTAAAGGATGGTGGAGGAGAAGCATGGAGGATGCTATGAGTATAGGCACAAAGATGGAAGAAGGTAGGACAATTATGAGGAAAGGTAAGTACTTTAGTCTAGTTTGACTTGAACTTAGAGTATTTGAAGGGGAATAGTATTAGAAAAGGCTGGAAAGTCAGATTGGAGACCTATTATGGCATGTCTTGAAAGCCAATATGAGAATTTATTCCAGAATCAGTAGGAACTGTTAAAAGTTGTTGACATCAGTGGCATGATTGCAGAAAATTATGTATATGTATAGTAGAGAATCTTTGTGGAATCATCTGGCAACAAGGTGGAGCAGTGCATAGACAGTTGGGCCTGAAGTCAGGGAGACTTCAAATCTGGCCTCAGATACTTATTAGCATTGTGACTCTGGGTAAGTCACTTAACCCTGTTTGACTCAGTTTCCTCATCTGTAAAATGAGCTAGAGAAGGAAGTGGTAAACCACTCTAGTATCTTTGCCAAAAAAAACCCCAAACAGGAACACAGAGAGTCAGATATGGCTGAAATGACTGAACAACTTTATAATATAGTAGAAAGAATAAACTTAAAATCTTGAAACTTAGGTTTAAATTATAGCCTAACTATGGGAAAATCACTTCCCTTCTCTTAGCCTCAGTTTTCTTATCTGTAAAATGAGATGGTCAAACTATTGTGTGATATAGTTATCTATATAGTTGTCTTATACCCACACTCTGCCATGTACTTTATGAGGACAATATGCTGTCTAATCTTAGTATCTCCTTCAGAGTCTAATGCTGTAGATAGGCTAAGTAGATATTCACTGTTTATTTAAAAGATTAAACATTTGATTGTTTAATTCTAAACAAAATCACATGACCCAAATTTTCAACTTTAAATGTGCTTGAAAAGTAGTTTAAAAGGAACAATATGACCTGGGTTTGAATTAAGTTTCTTTAGTTTATGAGATTTATGATCCTGGAGAGGTCACTTAACCTTTCCTTTTGTTCATTTTTGTGTCTTGTATGTATTAGGCATTTTGCTAGGAAATAAGTCTACCAAAACAAAGTCTTCTCTCCCCTCAAGGAGCTTTCATTGGCAGAGGGGTCGCAAGAGGGGAGAACATCAATGGATAATATGAACATAGATAAGAATATATAAAACTTACCTGCAGTAATATCTGGGGGGGCAGAAAAAGGAAAGGAGTACACTGAAAATTGTGGGGAGTCAGGAAAAAAGCCATAGGGGAACATGGAGGAAGTGGAACTTCAATTGAGCTTTGAAATAATCTAGGGATTCTATGAAATGGAAGTAAAGAAAGAATGCATTCTAAGCATGTGGGACAGCATAAGCAAAGGCACAGAGACAGAAGGTGGAATGTCATACATGAGAAACAGCAAGGAAGCTGTTTTGGCTAGCATGTAGAGTTCACGGAGAAGTATAAATGTGCCCTAAGCCTTAAAAGGTAGGTAGGTTAAAGTCAGTTTTTAAGATTCTTCCAATGCCAGTTAGAAGAATTTGTGTTTTGACCTACAGGCTGTTGGGAGTTCCTATAACTTCTCGAGGGGATAAATGACATGATCATGCTTATGCTTTAAGAATATAAATTTGGTAGCCATTTAAAGGAGGGATTGGTATGGGGAGAACTTTAAGGCAGAGAAGCCACTTAGGAGTCTGTAACAGCAAAAAGCATGGCTGTGGAGTTGAGGAAAAGAGACAGATTCTAGATGTTGAAAAGGATATGGGTGGTGAGAAGAGCAGAGTTGAAAATGATTCCTAGGCTGCCACTATGGTTGATTGGAAAGATGTTGGTGCCCTCAGCAGAAATAGAGAAATTAGGAAAGGGGATTTTGGGGGAAGATGAGTTCCATTTTGAACATGCTGACTTAGAGATGCCTATGGAGCATCCAGGTGGAAGTGGCTCTTAAGCCATTAACGATGCAAGTCTGGAACTTAAGAGAGATACTGCAATTAGATATATATGTGTTATCTTCATAGCAATGATAGTTGAACCCATGGAAGCCAACAAAGCCACCAACCAAAAGTGTAGACAGAGAAGGCAAGAGGACTCAGGACAGAGCCCAAGAGTACACCCACATATGAAGGGGCTATGGATAATGATTGAGCAGTGGAAATTGTAAAGGAGTAGCCAGACAGGTAGAAGGAGAAGCAAGGGAGGACAAGGGTCACAAAAATCTAATAATAGAGAATATCCAGGAAGAGGGGATTGTCTGCAATATCAGATGTTTCAGAGAGGTTATGAAGGTTGAAGACTGAGAAAAGACCATTGGATTAACCTTGTAGCAGTTCAGTGGATAGTGGACTTCAGCCCCTAGGGGTTAAAAAGGTAAATAGAAGAAGAAGGAGAAGGAGAAAGAAGAGAAGAAGAAGAAGGAGAAGGAGGAGAAGAAGAAGAAGAAGAAGAGGTAGTAGTAGTAGTAGTAGTAGTAGTAGTAGTAGTAGTAGTAGTAGTAGTAGTAGTAGTAGTAGTAGAAAGAAAAATTGAGACATTTTTGTAGGAGTCTGTCTGTAAAAGCATGAAGAGACAAAGAACAAATGGGCTTATTGGATGTTAAATTGAAATGGATATTATTTTAAGAATGGGGAAGACCCAAGAATGCCTATAACCAGTAGAGAAAGATCCAGAAGGCAGGGAAAGATTGAGAATTAGAGGAGAGGATGTGGAATGACTGCGAGCACAAGCTGCCTGAGAGGATTGGTTTGAAGCTACATACAGAGAGGTTGGCCTTGTTGAAAGGAAAAGCTCTCTTTCCTTTTTAGTAGAAGAAAGAGGGGATGATGTCAGTGGGTTTATGAACAGGAAAGAAGAGGAATTTCACTTCATATAAGAGGGAGTATGGGGTAATGGTTTATGTCAGTCTGCAAGTCAGAAAGACCTGTATTCAAACTTTATCTCAGACACCTACTAATTATGTGAACCTGAGCATATCACTTCACCACCGAGCCTCAATTTTGTCTTCTGTAAAATGAGGGTAATAATAGCACTTAGGGTTGTTGTGAGAATCCAATCAGATAATGCAAGTGCTTTGTAAAACCTTACTGTTTTTATGTAAACACAAGTTATTATTATTAATTATTTTCCCAGTGAAGTGTGGAGGTGAAGTCCTCTGCTGAGCAAGAAGGGGGAAGTATCCTGTTGAGAGGCTTTGAGAAAGAAGAAACATTTTACAACAGACGTTGTTTTGCTCCTGGGGAAAGTTAAGAAGTCAATTAGGGAAAAGAAAAACAAATACCTTGCTACCAGAAGGGCCCAACTGAGATAAGATAACAAATTTGTAGAGAACCCAGTCAGTGTAGTTGTATGAGTGGGAAAGCAACTATATTTTCACTTGCCGCCAATCATTTCTTTTCTTTTGACCAAAGATCCTCAGTTCTTTCAAGAAATCCTCAAATGGCAAGGTTCCAAGTCCTCCACATCATGCTAGTCCTTCCTCCTTTCGAGGCTCCAGATTGTCAGTGGCTCTCTTAAAACTTTGATCCAGTTTTCAGTTCTTTTGCCACTGAAGTAAACCTGTGCCTCACTTCTCGTCTGTAAAATGGGAATGATATCTCACGTACAATCAGCTGTTCTAGGGGACAAAGATGACAGAATAACATTTGTAAAGTACTTCCAGCTCTCTGGGAGGATGGGACATGACAAATCCCACATCAATCTTGCAGTTTGCCTATTTGCAGCCCTTCAAGCAGAGACAAGAGTGACAGTTTCAGACAGGTTTGAAACATTGGATCTATGCCAGAGCATCCTTGCCTGCACACTCTGCTCTGTGTGTTCCAGCCGTAAGAACAAGCTGCATTATTTTATTTCAAACTGTGCTCAGGGGAAGCCAAGACCTTGTAACTGGAAACTTACCAAGCAGTGAATTCTAAGACTATATTTAGTCTTATGTATTTTTTTATATGGGTTGTGTAGAGCTGGTCCATCAATACATATGTCTTGAACAGGCACTGTGAATGGACAATGAGCTGGGCCCAGAACTGAACAGGAGGAGAAACACAAACTCAGTTGCCTTTGTACCATGCTTTTTATGATCCCAGGCCTCTAGAAACAAAAGCCCGATTTTTAAACATTAGTATTCCTCTTGTGATGCTATATTACTACTAGTCACAGAATACCATCATCTCTAAAGAATTAACGTTGGGAGTCACCCATCAAATAGAGAGGAGCGTGTGAAGGAGTCACTAGGCAGCAATGCATTACCGACGAGGCATTCTATAAGAGAAGCAGCATAATGGATGCTATGTATGAGAAGTGTGATCTCCCAAAAACTGATCAACTGCCCACTTGCACCACTGATATCCAGACGGTATCAAAAAATCTAGAAGAAAGGTCACAACATATCGAGTAGACCCTCTGTGAAGAATTTTTGGCACAATGTGGTCAAGAGGCCTTTGTGATGAGAAGACATGGTTAAGTTGTGATCTGGGCTTTAGGATAGAGAGGACTTATATGAATAACATCACAGGCCTGTTGAAGTATCAAAGTAGAGCCATTTTTAACAAAAATAAATAAACAAGATTTTTGTTCTTTCAAGCATTGTTGGGTTTTGTTTTTATTTTTCAAAGAAAGGTAAGTCTTGTTCATGCTTGTAATTAATAGGGAACCTAGTCAGCATGATTGTGTGATTGGAAAGCAGAGGGTTCAGAGATATGAGCAGAAAATTAATGCCTTTAGAGAAGAGAGAAATCCTCAGGAGGGAGCACTAAAACCGAGGTGGAAAGAGGATAAAGAAGGGAGGAAGGAACCAAGAAAGGCCACATGTCCGAGGCAGTACCTGAACTGGTGATCCTCCAAGGCAGCTAGGGACTCTAGAAGGTAAAGGTAAGGATTGCCTTCCAGACATGAGAAAAACATCATGCAAAGGCAAGCAGATTGAAGATGTAATGTTTTGTATAGGGAACAATAAGAAGTGGGTCAGGAGAGGAGTAACATGGAATTAGATTATAAAGATAGCATGGAATCAGTTCATGAAGAGTCTTAATTTACAAGCCAGGGAGTTTGTATTTTTTTCTAGAATTAATAGGAAGCCTCTGAAACTTGTTAAACAGTGAATGGCATGGTCATATTTGTGCTTTAGGAATGTCATTTTGTCAGCCATGTGGAGAATGGGTTTCAGAAAGTTGAGAGTAGGGGAGCAGACCAATTAGGAGGCCATTGTAGTACATGAGGTGAGAGATGATTAAAGTCTGAACTAGGGTTGTAGTCATGTGGATAGGGAGAAGAGGACATGCTATGAGACATGTTATAGAGGCAGTATCCCCAAGGCTGGTCACAGATTGATTTGAAGGGTCAAGGAGAACAAAAAGCCAAAGATGGCACCTGCATTTCATACCCAGGTGACTGGAAATAGGGAGGTTAAGAAGGAAGTGGTCTTAGGTGGGAAAACCAGTATTTCTATTGAATCTAGATCTCTGTAATGGAATACATTTATATAGTGCTTTATTATTAATATTATTAATAGTGATTCTTTCTTCCCAAGAACCCAGTGAGATGGATATGTTTGCAAAATGCTTTATCTTATTTGGCCCACACCAAAGTCTTAAAAGGTGACTTCAACAAGTCACCTTTTTACACATTAGGCAATCCAGTCTCAGAATTGAAAATAGGAAAGATTTCTTTAGGTTGAAGGTTGGATGAGGAAGGATGTTACAGTCAGAAGATGGCAGAGTAAGTAAGAGTGAGGAGGGAAGGAGATATGAATTCTAGTTGTAGCAAGCATATTCTAGGATTAGAAGACATTGAAATATATCCAGTCATTCTTGGATATTGGATTAAGGATGTGTTCTGTAAAAGTCATTTCAATGAAAAAAATAACACTCTGCTCCAAGTCAAGACACTTGGGTTCAAATTAGCATATGGTGTTTTTTACCTGCAAGATTTTATAAAAATTTGACTAACAAAATTATCTCAGTGTAGAAAATTTGGGGATCAGACCCAGACTCTTCCCGGGAAGAAGACCCAAGATGCCTCCTGCCCTTGACATTAATCCCCACGAAATGACTTGAGCTGAAATTGACTTAACAATGCTCATTTACTTTGGTTTAGCACTTTCACAAATTTTGGGGAAGCATTTGGGTATAGTAGAAAGCAGTAGATTTGAAATCAGAATAACTTGAGTTCAAGTGTCAGCTCAATCACTAAACATATAATCATAAAAAATCCTCTTTATATCTCTGATGTATAATACTAATTCATTTTACAATAGTAATATCTTTAAGTACTTTACACAGCTTTTCCCCCTCCATTATCTAATTTAATCTTCAATACATCTCTGTGTGGTAAGTAATTATCCATTTTATTATTGAGTGCAGTGGATAGAGGGCTATACCTGGAGTCAGGAAGACCTAAGTTCTAAAACAGCTTAAGCACTTAATAACTATGTGACTTATCCTCTGTCAACCTCAGTTTCCTTATATATAAAATGAGAATTATGATACCTCCGTTCCAGGGTTGTTGTCCATCAGTCAGTGAGTCAGCATTTATTATTTACCAATTGAACAACAAACATTTAAGCCTTTACTGTGTGTCAGTAATTGTGGTAGGTCCTGGGGATACAGGTACAAAAAAATGAAACAATTTATACCCTCAAGGAGCTTGCATATCAAGAGAGATGACATGAATGAACGAATTAGTGAATAAATGAGTGAAAAAGCATTTATTAAACCCGTACTGTGTAGAAAACAATGCTAAGCACGAGGAATACGAAGGGAAAAGCAAAATCATCCCTGTTCTCAAGCAGCACAGAGGAGGAGACAGCACATACAGTGATACTTCAGCTGCAGAGCAGATGCAAATACCCACTGGTCTTTAGGACACAGCAGTCAAAGTAATGCATCATCTTTAGTGTCATTCCCATTTATTTAAAGCTGCATTTGTTTCTGATGTCAAACCATTGGTTAGTGTTAAGGACTTTGGAGATGAGAACCTTCTTTTCTGGTTTTTCAGTATCTTTGGTCACTGAGGAGGTGAGGAGATGTATCACTGGTTCATCTCCACGAATGTGCTCCTCATCGTGTTTTCAGAGCAGTATGGAAGAAAGTCTAGGGGTTGGGTTGGAGAGAGCCACTCCTATTTCTGTGGCTTTTGGGCATCGAGTACATGTACATGTATAAGTAGATACAAAATAAATGTGAGGTGAATAAATACAAGGTAGCTAGAGAAAGGGGACACTAGCAATTGGAAGGATCAGTAAGGGCTTTCTGTAGGAGCTAGTGCTTATGTAACCTCTTGAAAAGAGTGAGGATGCTAGAGACGGAGGTGAGGGAAGCCCTTCCAATTATAGCCAATATGTGAAGAGCAGAGAGAAGGCCAGTTTGGCTGGATTGTAGAATGGTAGAGGGGGAATGATGTATGATGAGCCTGGAAAGATAGGTTGGGGCCAAATTATAAAGTACTTTAAGAGACAAAGAGGAGTTTATATTTTATCCTATGGGCAGTAAGGAGTTTCTGAAGTTTTTTGAATAGGGTAATAACATGCTCTGATTTTCACTTAAAGAAAATCACTTTGGCAACTATTTGGAGGCTGGATTGGAATGGGGACACTTGAGGCCACAAGACCAATTAGGAGGCCATTGCAATAATCCAAGTGAGAGTTAATGGGGGTCTGACTTGAGGTAATGAATTATGTAATTAGAGATAAGGGGTTAGATTGAAAGATTTCAAAGTAGGAATGATAAGATATGGCAACTAATTGGGTGTAGGAAGTCAGATGATGAGAATAATTCAGGGCTGGGACTTTGCAAGGGATGAGATCAGTTACGAGACCAGGGTAAAGGAATTCTGAAGTAGAAGACAGTGTGGAATAGAATTGGTTAACTCTAAGGTTGAGATTGGGAAGAGAGTAAAGAGAAACTAGAATAAGAGGTAATGGTCTGAGATAATAAGATTAGAGGATTGTGATGAAGACAAAGAATAGGTTTAAGATTGCTGAGGTATATAGGGAGAGGTGGCTGGATAGGAAGCTGTACTGTCAGAAGAATATGAGACATGGTGATCATGGTAGTGAAATACTTGTGGATGATGCTAAGATCTAGGCTCTGACTCTCCTTGTGTGTGGCCTAGGTAGAATGGAGGAAGAGATCATGCAATTTGCAGAGATGAAGGAACTGGAACTCAGGGTGTGTGAGGGATCCTGCATATGGTAAAATAAACCATTTTCTACCTGCAACCTTAATCCTTTTTACAACATCTGTAACAAGTAGTCATAGGATTTCCACTTGAAGACCACCAGGTTATTCCTTCTTACATCTGCTAATTTGGGGAAGTATTAATTATTAGAAAATTTTTTCTTTATGATGTTAATAACTCAGATTCCTCTAGCACTGTAAGGTTTATGAAATACTTTTCTTCCTTACAACCCTGTGAAGTTAATAGTATAGATGTTATTGTCTTCATTTTGTGGAGTAAGAAACTGAGGTTCAGAGAGGTTAAATCTCTACAGCTAAATGTCAATCTGGATTCAAATCCACATCTCCTGATTCCACATCTAGGTCTTTTCCTTAACTAGGCCACCCCTTGATTTCAGGGAGCTGAAATCTACCTCTCGATAATATCTACCTGTTGGTCGTAATTCTACTATCAGGCACCGAGGAGAAAAAGACTGATCCTTCTCTGACAAGGACCTAGGCACTGATTACCTTTTGATAACCATAATAATGTCATTTCCCTTCTCATTGCCTCAGTTTATTCATCTTTAAAATGGAACAAATGATGTGGACCACTCCTTTCTTCCTTTAGAGAGTAGAAAATCCTTTGTAAGTTGTAAAACATTTTAGATGTGGGAACAATTTGCTAAAAGAACTTCTGACTGTCAAGTATACCTGGTTTGCAGCATGGTAACTGTGAGGCATCAGGGAGGAACATAGAAAAAGGCCTGGTCTTGACAAGCAGCTTTCAAAACTGAGAAACAGCAGCAGAGTATCCAGCTGAAAGCTGTCCTTGTTTAACTAACTTTTGGGATGCCTTTAGCTGGGGCTTGGCTTGGCTGTCATGCTTTACGTAAATGTCCTTCTGTCAGCAAAATGCTAGTTAACAGCTTCCAAGAGAATCAAAGTTCTCTCGAGACCAGGCTACCCAGAAACTAGAGAAATATAAGAAAACAAACAATTTGGCATTTGTCCTTCCCTGTCCATCTCTCCAAAGTGACTACAGTTCGTTTTTGACTAGAGTTTATATTTTCTTCTGTCACAAAGACACTGTGGTCATTGTCATATCAACATAAACTTTCTATATTTCTGACATTCTAGAAATGTGACATTTTAGAAAACAAAAGACTAATTTTATGATAAAAACCAATTCATCAAATACCAATTAATAATTTCTTATATTCTAGTTATGTTTGTATGCATCTCCCCTACTAGATTGTGACCTCCATTAGGGCAGGAATCATATTCATCTTATTTAATATTAACACGTAACATTAATAATAATAACTTCAATACTTTAAAAATTCATGATCTCATCAGCATGGATATATATACCTTCCACCAATGCAAACTGTAGCCCTTCCAAACCCAGCTTCATGAGTTACTGTGGCTAAAATAATTCATCACTTCTTGGCTATTTTCTTGAGGTTGTTAATCTCAGCACTTAGCTAGATTGGACCTTGGGCAGCAGATGCACAGCCTGTCTCCAGGACTATACTCAAAGACTTTCCAGCTTGGTAAGATTTATGAGGGTTGTGCTTAGCTAGAACAGAATACTAATAACTAATATTCCTATAGTACTTTAAGGTTTACAAAGCACTCTTTTCACCACTATGCTGTGATGGGGCCCGTTATTACCTCAGTTTTACAAATGATGAGGCTCAGTAAGCTTGAATGATTTACCTAATATCAGTCAATAAGTATTTATTAAGCATCTAAAGCAATAAGGATTCAAAGGAAGGCAAAAATTTGGTCTCCACTCTTGAGGAACTAACGTAATGAGAGAGACAACAAGCAGATAACTATGTACACACAAGATGTATGCGATGTAAATGGAAGGGAATCATGGAGGGAAGGGACTAGCAAGAGTGGTGGTGGTGGTGGTGGTGGTGGTGGTGGAGGAGGAGGAGGAGAGGGGGGGCAGATGAGGGGAAGGGGTAATCATAATGCATGTTGTCTTGGGGTGGGGGAAGGGGAGATATGAGGAGAAAATTTGGGACTCAAAATCTTGTGGAAGTGAATGTTGAAAACTTAAAAGAAATTAATTAATGAAAAAAAGAAAATAATATTTTAAAAGATGCATTACTATCTGTTTTGGTGCTATACCCTAAAAGACCATGGGGTACTTCCCATGTTCAGCTTGCAGCTAAAACCATACAGACATATGCACAACATGCACATGCACACATATACACACAGACATGCACACAAATAATGTGTGTATATATGTACATATACACAGATACACCTGCGTATAGATATATACGTATGCACATATATGCATACACATATGTATGTGTGTATATGGTCTCCCTATTAGATATGAACTCTTTGAGAGCAGGGGCTGTCTTGCTTGTTATCTCCGGGCCTTAGCACAGTGCTTTTGCACATAGTAAGTTTTTGTTACTTTTTCATTCATTCAAACAGGATTTTATATTTGATTCTAGGAGAAGCTACTAGAGTTTATGAAGTAAGAGAGGACAGTGACATGGGCTGACCTACACTTTAGGAAAATCATTTTGGCAGATGAATGGAAGATGGATTGAAATGGGGGGGAACCATTTAGAAGACTATTGCAGTAGTCCAAGAGAGAGGTAATGAGGATCAGGACAGGTGAGATTGTATTGACTCCAAGTTCAATAATCTTTCCACACCATTTCTCACTAGCTAGGGCTTGTGATTTCCAAAGTGCCTTCTTTGCACTGTCTGGTGAAGTATATAATGTTCCCCATTTTGCAGATGAAGAACCTTAAGGCCAGAGAGGTATAGTGACTGGTATAAGATTACCCAGGTGATAAGTGGCAATCAAGACTCAAGCATTAGGTCTTCTGCTTTCAAATCTAGTAATTTTTCTATTACCCTTCCTAATTTCCCTAATTCATCTTCATATCTCCCTCTCACCTTGACCCTAGGAACCATGTCAGTATTCTGCACACATTTGGGTCTTAATGATTTGTTTTTTTTTTAATTTTTTTTTTCTTTATTGTTGACATGTTTGGTTTTCAGCATTGATTTTCACAGGTGTTTGAATTACAAATTTTCTCCCCATTTCCTCCCCCCCCC
>CM053625.1:92086378-92129922 GCA_028646595.1 Phalanger gymnotis | reverse complement strand
CCTCAAGGCTGGGCAGTTGTTGGCTAAGATGACCAACTTGGCTTTCCCTTGTCGGATCATTTTCAGGGTCTGTTTGTAGCCCAGCACGTACTTGCCGCTTTTCATGACCAGCTGGAGCCTCGAGTTGATGGACTCCAGTGACTTTTTCGTCTTCTTTGCGGCCACCATCTTCCTGCCTGCGGTGCGGGAGGACCCTCAACCAGAGACCTGCCGCCAAGATGGCCGGGAAGCGAGAAAAGTCCGCTGAAAGTTTTAAGTAGAGGAGTGAAATAATCCCAGCAATGCATTGGAATGCTCAGACAGCTCTGTGGAGAATAGATTGCAGAGTCAATTAGCACTCACAAACACAGGGAATAAAGCTCCCTTCCCCTGGAGGAGAACCTGGACTGCCAGTTGTTGGTGATATTTTAAGGGGGATTCATTTATTATGAAGACATTTAGGATTAAATCAATGTTTCCCAATACAAACTATATTGCTTAGGTAAAAATACTTTATATTTTTATGGAACAAATTCTTTACGGAAGGCTAAAGAACTATGGGGTGAGAGTGAAGGACATATATAAAGGCTGAGAGAAGTAAGACCCTAGGAGGAGAAATAATTTTTTAAACTTCATAGAATATTAAGAAATAAGAACCCTGTGTATCAAGAGTTTAACGTACTGCCAGCTGGAAAATTGTGGACTAGATAACCAATTCAGATGAATATGTGGGTGATAATAATTCATTCGCCATTTTTATGAAAGAACCTTTTCGACATTTGGTCAGGAAGTATTTTGAGGTATACAAATAATAATAATAGCTTACATTCGTAGAGTGCTTTAAAGTTTAAAGAACACTTTTACATGAAGTCATTTACTCCTTACAACAACCGAGAAAGGTAATTTGTCAGGTGTTATTATCCTGATGTTATCTCAGATAACAAAACTGAGCCTTAGACTCACTTGAAGGCTTCCAGCTCATAGATCTTTCAAATGTCTTATTCTGCGATTTGAGAATTAGTTTTGGTTTTCTCTTTTAAAAGAATATTATTCATATCATTTGTTTTTATATCAAATTCATTTCCAAATTTCCCCGCTTGTTCACCTAATGAACCATTCCCTGTAACAAAGAATAAATAATGGGGGGGAAGATAAAAAAAAAAAGTACAGTTCAGGAAAATCATTCCATCGCCTGAATCTGATAGTATAATCAGTGTTCCACACCATTTGACTTCACCTCTGTGAGGAAGGAAAAAAACAGGTACATTGTCTTATTTCTTCTCCTGATCCAAGCTTGGTAATTTTATTACATAGCATTCGGGTGTTTTTGTTTTTGTTCTTTACATTTGTTGTGATTATGTGTATTTCGTTTTCCCATTCTGTTTGGCTTTTAAAATCCTTCACAATCAGGCCCCTTCCTCCATTTTCAGTCTTCTTTCGTTCTGTGCATCACCTTGTACCTGGCCTATTGCAGTGGCCCCCTAGTGGGTCCGCCTGCCTCAGCTCTCTCTCCACTCCACTCCAATCCAACCCCCCATTCAGCATCAGAATGATCGCCTGTAGGATCAACACAAAATCTTCTGTTTGGCATTCAGACCTTTATCACTTAGACCCTCCTACCTTTCCAGTCTTCTCATGACCTTGTTCCTCAACACATATCCTTTGATCCAGTGACACTAGCCTCCAGGCTGTTCTGCGAACAACACCTACCATCTCTGGGCATTTTCTCTGGCAGCCTCTCATGCCTGCTATGCTCTGCCCACTCATTTCTGTTTCCTGGCTTTCTTTAAGGCCCAACTAAAATCTTATCTTCTACAAGAAGTCTGCCAATTCCACTTAATTCTAGTGCCATCTTTCTATTAGTTATTTCCTAATTATCCCCTATATAACTTTCTTGTACATAGTCATTTGCTTGTTATCCCCTATTACCTTGTGATCTCTTTGAGGAGAGGGATACTCTTTCTCTGCTTTTTGTATCCCCAGCATATAGTGCATAGTGCCTGGCACATAGCAGGCCTTTAATAAAAGTTTATTGGTGGACTGACTTTACTTCTCTCCATGTACACTGCCATCCAGTTACATTGGCCTTCTTGCTGTTCCTTACACATGATACTTCACCCCCCAACTCCATGACATTTCTCTAGCTTTCTCCAGTTACTAGAATATTCTCCATACTCACCTCTATCTTTTGACTTTCCTGACTTTCTTCAAAACTCAGGTCACACCCCATTTTCAGACTTTTCTGCCCTCCCATTCCTCCCTGTCCCTCTCTATCCAGTTCCTTCCCTCCAAGATTACCAGAATGCCATGTCCACTGTATATATCTTACATATGCAGTATTTTGCATATTATCTCCCCCATTAGAAAGTAAATTCCTTAAGGGCAAGGACTGCATTTTTGTCTCCTGCAAGCAGATAGCAGAGTACCTGGCACCCTATAAATTCTTCATCAATACTTATTGACTGACTGACTTTACCTTACATCCATCTGTAGGATGATTATTCATGTGCATCTTTTCTTAAAGTACAATAATATTTTGTTAACTTCATGCACCACAATTTGCTTAGCCATTCCCCAATCAATAGGCATCTACTTTGTTTAAAATCTAGAATTTCATAGGGCTAGAATAAATGGCTGTGCCACTGTTTGTGATACTGATCTTTGTGGATGAATTTTTTGACATTTCTCCAAGAAGTTGGTTTTAAATCTGTGGGGAATCTTTGTCCACTTAGAAATCTGATAAGAGGAGGATGCTGGAACTAAAGACTACTAGGAAGAGAAACAGATATTCTAATACGGGTTTTATATGATTATCTTCCACCAATTGTTGTCAGCGTCTACAAAGGCCGTGAAATTATATTTAAAGTAAGTTTCTCATACTGTCTCCGGTGCTTCTTTATTACATTTTTGTCAAAGCCTCTGTAGAGCCCTGAGGTAAGGAGCCTTTAGGGATAACTAGCATTTTAAGTGAAGTGCCAGGAGCCTGAAACACGTAAATGCAAAGAAACTTGGTTCCTCTGCAGATGATTTAAATGTTAAGTACATCCCCATGTAGGGGATATAGGGACCGGAATCTGAAAACTATTATCTCCTGTAGAAATGAACCTTCAATTTACTCACTGCACAGGAAGGGCAGATGCTACTCATTTTCGCTGTCAGCAGGTGCCCTTTCTATGCATAATAGACTTCGAATGTGTAATTAACACATGAAGGAGGCCACCACTAGTCACTCTTTCAGGTACATGCTGCCAGCAGTTTTCAGGACAACCACGAGGGCCATGAGAGGTTCTTACATTGCCTAGAAGATTACCTTGCCATTGACTTCCTGAAAAAGACCTGTTAAAAGGGGCTAAATCCAGATCTCACTGTGGGCAGGCATAAATGTAGACTAAGAAAATATCCACTCAGGTCACTGACTCAAGATAGAGGAAGGAAGGGAGGGAAAGAGAGAAGGACAGAGGGAGGGGAGGGAAG
Source organism: Phalanger gymnotis (assembly GCA_028646595.1). Classification (NCBI taxonomy): domain Eukaryota; kingdom Metazoa; phylum Chordata; class Mammalia; order Diprotodontia; family Phalangeridae; genus Phalanger; species Phalanger gymnotis. Next base: position 92,126,469 of record CM053625.1, on the reverse strand, counting down.
AAGTTAAATCTGGAAAGGATCTTAGAGATCATTAGTCTAAAACCTTCAGCTTAGAGATGTGGAAAACAGTTTTAATGAGAGGGTCTTGTCTGACTGAGGTCACAGAGGAAGCAAGTAATGGAGCTTAGCCCTTCTGGTCCCAAATGTAGTGCTTTGGACCCCCCTGCTCAGTGGGCTGATTTTGACCTTGCCTGGCAAAGAACATAGAACCAGGGTGATGCCCCGGTATGGTGGCTATATTTTGTTTCATTTTTTTGTACGTTTTTAACTAAAAAATAGTTAAATGGAAAATGCACTGCTCTCTTAGAGGACTGAATTCTGACTGCGTGATACTGGACAAATCACTTTACCTCCCTGAGCTCCCGTTTACTCCTCTGTAAAATGGGGATAATAATCCTTGCACTAGCTACCTCACCATGCTGATGGAAGGTTAGAGGCTATAGAGTTGTTGAGTTGTCCTCAAAAGCAATTGCTGGCAAACCTCCCATTGCACATTAACAAACATAACAACAGATTAGCTGAGGGAGCTTTAATTAGCCTAGTAATAGCAGATTGTGATTGTTGTAATAAATCAATTTAGGCCAAATGGCTTTTCCCTGAATGCTTCTTAAATCAACCTCTGAATTCTACTCTGATTTGTGAACATGGAAAGGACATTATAGTCACTCAGGAGATTTATAATAACCTCCAGAAAAGCAGATACAGCCTTCTCCTTCTCCTCCTTAGGATGGACATGTACTAGTCACATGACAATGGATAAGTCTCTTAGGCTCTCAGACAGGCTCAGTTTCTTTACTTTTAGAATGGAGGTAATAATCAGTAAGCATTCATTAAGCACCTACTTTGTGCCAGGCACTGAACCCAAGCACCTAGATACAAAGAAAGGAAAAAAAAAAACAGCCCTACCTCTCAAGGAGTCTCCTTGCATATGTGGGTGTGATGAAAGCCCTTTGCAGCTTTCAAGAACTCTAAAAATATGGGTTATTTTAAAAGTTATTATGTGAATTATAGAATCCAACAGTAAGCTTTATGAGGGTGAAGATTATGTCTTACCTCTTTATCTCCCTAGTGCCCTAGAAAATAGGTGCTTGATAAATGTTAGTTATGTTTACTTGAATTTAATTAGATTTTGAGTCTGTGGTACTTTATACTTTCCCTTCTGCTTATCCTTCAAAACCTAGCTCAAATGACACCTTCTTCAGGAAGCTTTCCCTTATCTTTCCTCTCCCTTTTCTCCAGTGGGACATGATTTCTGCCTCATCTGAACTTCAATCTCCTTTTATGAATATCTCATGTTTTTATTCACATGATGTATTTATCTGTGCTTCTCTGTATTGGATTGTAATCCTTTTGAGGACGTAGAACATTTTTTTTTCATTTTTGTGTCTCCTTTCCTGCCAGCACAGAACATTCACATTAAAGCATAATTTTGTTGTTCAGTCATTTTTCAGTTCTGCCTGACTCTCCAAGGCCCCTTTTAGGGTTTTCTTGGCAAAGATGCTGGAGTGGTTTGTCATTTCCTTCTCCAGATCATTTTACAGATGAGGAAACTGAGGCAGACAGGGTTAAGTAACTTGCCCAGGATCACACAGCTAGGAAATATTCTAGGCCATAATAGAACTCAGATTTTCCTGACTCCAGTCATGGCACTCTATATACTGTACCACCTGGCTGCCCCATAATAATAGCATTATCAGCCTTTAATAATTGTTTGCTGAATGAATGTATAACAGTAATAACACTCATCTCTAAGGTACCTTAAATTTTTTAAAAAGCACTTTTCTTCTAACTCTCATTGACAGGATGAATAACTCCATTTAAAAGATGATAAAGAAATTGATAATTAATTTGATAATTTATAGCCAGGCACATAGTCAGTAAGCAGCAGAACTAGAATTTGAACCCAGGTCTTCTCATTCTAAGTCCAGTACTGTTGCTTAGAACCTATGTATGTACTAGGCCTAGGCGATACAAGTATCATTTTAGAGTTGAAGAAAAGCAAGTTCAAAGAGTTGAAAGGATTTGTGTGGTTACTCAGCTTGGAGGTGACAAGGCTTTGACTTACCCTCTATTTGACTCAGAGACTTAATAGGATTTTAATTACAAAGAGACCATAGAGATCATTTACTCCAACCCATTCCTCTGCCCAATTTTACATATGAGGAAACTGAGTCTCCAAGAGTTTAAATGATTTGACCAATGTCATATAGGTAAGAGGTGGCAGAACCAATATTAAAATCCTCATCTTCTAACTCCAGCCCAGTAGTCTCTACTGTATCAGACAAAATCAACCTAGGCCATGTCTTGGGATGACCAAGAAATTCAGGGAAAGGTCATCTTTCTATTTCTACTTCCTTTTGCCTGTTTTTATTTAAAACATTTTTTTTCAATGTAACTTGCATTATTGTGTGGTTGTTTTCATTTGCAGCTGTGGCATAAGAATGAAAAGACAAGAAACAAAAGCAGATGGCAGAGAAAACGAAAGGAGGGATGCATTTCCAGCCCTTATGAATATTTAAAAGCATGTGCTGCTGGGTTCCATCCTAGTATGGAGCTGTGCTCTCTCTTTCCGACTTTGAAAATAAGAAGCTGATAATGTTCCCTACCTTAGCTGTTTCTTCCCCCTCCTCCTTGGGGAATAGCACTGAAGGCTGGGCGTGGCTAGGACTAACAGGTTAAGTCTACAGTGTTGATTAGTTTTCTTTTACAGAAGAAGAAATTAGGAAAGTCAGTGAGAGCTTGTGAAATAAACCTATATAAAGAGAGAACCCTTGGAAATGGCTTATTTCTAATTAAAGATGCCACTGGCTGTATCAGAGAATCAGTCAATCAATAACCATTTATTATGTACCCACTATGTACCAAGCATTGTCTAGAAACTGGGGGTACAGAGAGGAAAAAAAAAATCAAACAATCCCTGTTCTCAAGGAGCTTAAATTCTATTGGAGAAAATAATATACTCACAACACAGACACACACATAATAGATATAAGATAGTGAGAAACACAGACACACACATAATAAGTATAAGATAGTGAGAAAGGGCACTAGCAGTTGTGGGTGGAGGGTACAGGAAAGGCATTGTGTAGAAGGTGGTGCTTGAGCTGCATCTTGAATAAAGAGAGAGATTCTTGGCGATAGAGGAGAGTTCATTTCTGGCATGGGAAGCAAAATAGAAGAGGGGGGAAGATAACTGGAGCCTTGGAATATTCCCATAGTTAGGGAGAAAAAGCAGGGTAGAATAGTGTCTTGAAAGCCCAAAGAAAAGAGCCTATCCTGGAGGCAAGGCTAGTCAGTAGTGTCAGATACAGCAAAGAAGTCAAGAACGATAATAACTGATAAAAGGCCAGTAGATTTGATGATTAAGAGGTCATTGGTAACTTTGGACAGAGCAGCTTCAAAGAGGCATACAGATTGTGAAAGGTTGAAGAGTGAGTGAGAGGAGAGAAGGAGGCAATGAGCATATCCAGCTTTCTTTAGTAGTTTGTAGAAGCAAGGAGAAATATAGGCTGCCAGACCCCAAAGGAGAGTAAGATCTACTGAAGACTAAGTGTGGAGGAGATGTTGAACATGTTTGAAGGCAAAGGGAAAGATAATAAATAGTAGGTAGGGAAAGAGTGAAGATTAGAGAAAAGGGGAAGATGTTTGGGAGCAATCTGCTGGAGAACAGGAGAAGAGGCGGAATCAAGGGTACATATAAAGAGGTCGGCCATGACACTCTGAAGAGCTACTTCATCATTAGAGGCTGGAGGAAAGGAGATGACAACTCCAGGGGTTTTAGGTGAAAAGAATGAGAGAAGAGATAGTTCACAGAGAATGGCCTCAGTTCTCTCAGGAGGTTGGAGTGCGTGGCATGGGAAGTGAGAAAGGTTTTAGCAGAGGAGGTTTGGGATCTCTTCTGTGAGTAGTGACATAGGAATCAGTAAATGGAAGAGTAAACAGATTCTCAGATTTAGAAAGGACCTTGAACATTCAGAGTCATAGAATTACACTTTAGCCCTAGAAGAGACCTTACCCTTTGCTCGTGCTAGTGATGGGGTATAGGCTCTGAGAACTCCCTTGAGCCGCACCTTGAATCTTCCCACTTGATCTGGTTTTAGCTTGAGGCCATAAGCTTTTCATGCCCAAATCTGTTACCCTTAACCTAGCTTGGCCCTCCATTGTCTGTTATCTCCCATTGTTTGTTCCAGATTGCCTCTGTCTACTTCCTATCCTTGATGCCCTTAACCTAGCCTAGACCTCCAGGTAGCCTTCTGCAGCTTCCTACCCTTAATCCCATTCCTGGAGTCTGACCTCACCTCAGTCACCCCGGTTCCATCAAGATCCTCCCTAAACCCCTCCTCTCATCACCCCAGACAGTAGGGTGGACAACCCTAGCTCCCTCCCACAATCTTTCTGTATATAAGATCCATCTTGTCTCCATGAAGGTGCTCAGATTCAATTTAGCTGAGATTGAATCTGGCCCGCTTGCCAATCCAAGCATCACAAATGTTCAGGTTCCTTAAGAATCTAGGCAGTGCTCAGGGTCCTTAAGAGTTTACCCAATATGGTGAATCTTTAATAAACTTTGTTTTTCTTTGGCTGAAAGAAGGCTCAAATGGAATTAATTTGGCCAGGACCTGGTGTGTCGGTATTTTGGGGTCCCGAGCACCTCTAACCTCAATATTATGGTTCCCTGATGGGGAAAACTGATAATTTCAAGTTCTTTTCCAGCCAAGACTGGAAGGTATGTAAGCCTCCCCATCCCTATCCCCTTCTCGCCCTCCAAGCACCTTGGAGGACAGCGAGAATGCTGTCTCGGACTCACCCTGATGCTCTCAGGTTCTTGATCCAGTGGTTATATTTTCGAGGTCATAGACGTAGGCACACCTGAAGCATGGAGGACGAGGACACATTCCCTACCTGGAAGTGTATGCCCAGTTCTTTCAATTCTTTCCACATTAGGCACTAGGGAATTGGGAAAACTTCAGGTACATTTTGGGTTTGTTTGCTTGTTTGTTTTTTGTCTTGTTTTGTTTGTTTCTTGAGGCTTACTCCTAGATCCTCCTTTGTGGAGAAAGGGACTTCCAACCCCCATGCCTATAATGGGTCAATCTTTTTCAGTTCCCAAAAGTTTGCCTTTGGGTTGTCTTTTACAAAATTGAGAAAATTTTAGTTTCTCTAAAGAACTTAAAAAGAAAAAGTTTATGGCCTCAAGCTAACACCAGATCAAATGGGAAGATTCAAGGTGGGGTTCAAGGAGGTTCCCAGAACCTATACTCCCTCACCAGTGATCATTCAGCTTCTACTTCAGCACATTGAGGGCCAAGAATCTCACTGATTCCATAGGAAGTTCTTCCAAGTCAAAATCTGCCTCTGTGTAGTTTCATTCCATTGTTCCTTGCCATGCCTTCTGAAGCCAATCAAAATAAGTTCAATTCTTTTTTTCTCATGTTAGCTCTTCAGATGCTTAAATATGGTTACTGTGACCCCTCTGAGTCTTCTCTCCAGGCTAAATATCCCTAATTTCTTATATTGTAGAAAGAGCCTTGTTTTTGGATCCTGGTCCTTCTGTGCAAATAATTTTATTGGAATTGAGGGTCTCTAAAATCCTACCCCAAAATCTATGATTCTGGGAACCATTCCTTACAGACCATTGACTCATCACTACCTTGGTGACTTTATTCAGGTTATGTTCCAGCTTTTCAATATCCTTCCTAAATGGTGGAGCCCAAATCTGGACAGTGTGCTGCTCATAATGCAACCTAAGATCTTTTTTGAATGTCAAGCAACACCGTTGGCTCATGTCATATGGTTCACTAAAACTTCCAGAGAGTATCATAGTCTCTCAGAGTTGTAGAAGATCTCTGAGGTCAGCTAGTCCAACCCTTACCTAAAAAGGAGTTCTCTGTATAACATCTCTAACAAATGGTGAGCCTCCATTTGTGGACCTCCTTGATGAAGAATTTTCATCCTCCTTGAGACTAATTATTTGGAAATTTTTCCTTATTGAGAAACTAAATTTGCTTCTCTTCAGCTTCTTTAGTTCTGCCCTCTGGGGCCAAGCAGAATCAGTCTAATCCCTCTTCCATACAATAACCAAATTTTAAATGCTCCAAGACAGCTACCTGTCCTTCCTAATTATTTTCTTCTGCAGGACAAATACCCCTAGTTACTTCAAACAATCCTCTCTCTATCCTGGTCACCTTTCTCCAGGCATAATCTAACCTGTCGATATCTACCAAAATGTGGTGTGCAGAATCATATACAGAACTCCAGATGTAGTCTAAGTAGCCATATGTTATTTTTCATAGAAATTCTTTCCCCTCCTCTCACAAGAATCAGAGTCTAAAATAAGGTCCCCAAGTCATTCACCTCCCCAAAAATAATTATGTTGGAGCTGATCTGGAAGTTCACTAACACATTGTTGGTGATGAAATAGTCTTAAGGAAGAGTAAGCTTAAATTTTTTTTTTTTCAGAAAGACATCAAGACAAGGAGGCAAATTGATTAAATGACTCCTGAGATTCTGAGTTGAATCTAAAAGTTAAATAGTGTTCTAGATTAAACCCTGGGGCCTATCATTTGTAGGGTCAGAACCTGGTACAAGATTCATTAGTAGATTCAAAGAAATTTAAAAACCATCATATAACAATGGTAATATAAAACTTATATTCTTGTAACAGCATTGTGAAGTAGATATTACAAGTATTATAGCTGAAAAACCTAAAAATTACAAGATTTATCCAAAGTTACATAGTTGGCCATTGGCAAACCCAGGATTGATATCCAGGTCTTTTGACTGAATTCCTTGCATTTTTACCAGCCCTCTAGACAATGAGTGGTATCCCAGACACTTGAGTAAGATAAGAGGACCGTGGGTTCTATTTATCTGTGCTTTTTCAAGGTCTTTCATAAACTGTCTGCCATATCAATCAGTTACCCCTAATCAGATTGTTAATGAATTATAGATGCATTAAAAGGTCTCTGGGAGCTGAGGAGTCAAAAAAGCATGGTTATCCATGATATACTATCAATATGGGGCATATCAGGTGGTATCCCATGGGGAGCAGACATAAGCTCATTTTACCCAAATTAGTGTTGAGGGAAGAATTCTGGACTTGGAGTCAGAAGATAGTGATTTAAATCTTAGGTCTACCAGAGGTTTTGTGGCTATGAATAAATCAGTTTACTGCTCTCAACCTCAGTTTTGTCTTCAATAAAATAGAATTAACCTTGTGCTTCTTAATTCATAATCCACACAGGATTGTTTTGAATGAAATCCTTTGTGACAGGAAGCAATGGAAAGAGCACTGTATTTGGAGTCCAAATCTAAGTTTCATTTCTGACTGATTTGTATTACCCATATTAATTAGCATAAATCAGCCTTCTCTCCTTATCTGTAAAATGGGAATTTGTATTAGAATTAGGCAACACGTGTCAACAAGCATTTATTAAGTGCCTACTGTGTTCCAGGCACTATGCTAAATCCTGGGGATTCAAAGAAAGGCAATAGACAGACCCTTCCCTCAAGGAGTTCATAGTCTAATGGGGACCATGGAAACAACTATGTACAGACAAGATACAGACAAGATAAATTGGAAATAATCTCAGAGGAAAGGGCTTCTTGGCAGAAGGCAGGATTCTTAGCTGAAATTTGAAGGAAGCCATGGAAGTCAGGGGATGAGGAGGGAGAGAATTCCAAGAGTGGGAGACAAGCAAGGAAAGTACACACTCAGGATATGGATTGTCTTGCTGGAGGAACAGCAGTTTGCAATCAGAGTTCATTAGTTGTGTCTCTGAATGTTGATAGCATTTTTTCATCATGAGTCATTTGGAATTGTCTTGGATCATTGTCTTGATCAGAGTAGCCAAGTCTTTTATGGTTGATCATCCTTACAATAATGCTGTTACTGCGCACAATGATCTCCTGTTTCTTCCCACTCTACTTTCCATCAGTTCATATAGGTGTTGATACTTTTTTTTCCTGAAACCACCTCCCTCATTCCATATAGTATAATAGTGATCCATCACAATCATATGCCACAACTTGTTCAGCCATTCCCCAGTTGATGAGCAACCCCTCAGTTTCCAATTCTTTACCACCACAAAAAGAGCAGCTCCAAATATTTTTGTACACACAAGTCCTTTTCCTTTTCCTTTGGTCTCTTTGGGATAGAGATCTAGTAATGATATTGCTGGGTTCAAGGGTATGCAGAGTTTTATAGCCCTATTTTTCTCCAGAATGGAGAAAACAGTTTATTAGTGTGTATATTTTTCCTCATCCCCTCCAGCATTTGTTACATGTGATAGGTGTGACATGGTAGCTCAGAGTTATTTTAATTTGCATTTTTCCAGTCAGTAATCATTTAGAGTATTTTTACATATGACTAGATTTTTTTTCATCTGAAAATTGTCTGTTCATATGCTTTGACCTTTTGTCAGTTGGAGAATGACTTTTATTTTCATAAATTTAACTGTTTTGTATATATTTGAGAAATGAGGCCTTTATCAGAGAAACTTGCTCTAAAATTTTTTATATTACTTCATTGTCTGTCATATCTTTTAGTAATATGTAGTTCCCCTGATTATCTCTTTTAATTAGGTCTATTTTTGCTTTTCCTTTGTCTGAGATCATGATTGCAACCCCTTTTTTATTTTAGCTGAAGGATAAAAGATTCTGCTCCAGCCCTTTAGTTTAACTCTATGTGTGTCTTTCTGTTTCAAGTGTGTCTCTAGTAAATCCCATACTCTTGGATTCTGGTTTCTAATCCATTCTGCTGTTCACTTCTATTTTATGGGTGAGCTCATCCCATTCACATTTATAGTTATGTTACTGTGTATTTCCCTCCATCCTATTTTCTTCTGTATATCCTTCTTTCTTTTTACCCTGTTTCTCCTCAAAAGTCTGTTTTGCTTCTGACTACTGCCTCCCTTAATCTACCTTTCCATTTATCATCTCCCCTGACCCCTGCTTTTCTTTTATCCCCTTCTCTCTTATTTACCTATGGGATAAGGTATATCTCTATACTCAATTAATGTGTATGTATATTGTTTCTTCTTTGAACCAATTTCAGTGAGAGTGAGGTTCAAGCATTTCCCACCATCACCTAAACCCTTTCCCCCCTCCACTATAAAAGCTCTTCTTTGCAAGCTTCTTTTATGTGATAGAATTTTCCCTATTCCACCTCTCCTTTCCTGCTTCTCCCAGTACATCCCTTTTTCTCACCCTTTCACTGCTTTGAGATCATCCCAATTGTAATCTACTCATACTTATGCCTTCTATTTGTGTAGACTCAGTCTAACTCTCCTAATAAGATAAAGTTCTTAGGCATTACATGTATTGTTTTTTCCATATGGAAATGTAATAGTATATTAGTGTCTAGAGCAGGGCTGTTGAAACAATAGACAATGTATTTTGATTTGCCATTTTAGTGAGAGTTCTGAGGTAGCTCAGCTTTGTTTACTAAAGCATTTATGTAAATTTCTATGCTTGTAGGCAGCTGCATAAATCACACTGCTGGCCTCATTTTGGACAGCCCTGATCTAGAGTATTTCTTTCATGTTTACCTTTTTATGCTTCTTTTGAGTCCTGTGTTTGACTATCAGATTTCTATTCAGCTCTGGTCTTTTCATCAAGAATGCTTGAAAGGCCTCTAGTTTCATTATATGTTCATTTTTCCCCTGAAGAATTTTATTCACTTTTGCTAGGTAAGTTATTCTTGGTTATAATCCTAGCTCCTTTGCCTTCTAGAATATCATGTTCTAAGCCCTCCACTTTTTTAATGTGGAAGCCACAAAATCTTATGTGATCCTTACTGTATTTGAATGGTTTCTTTCTAGCTGCTCACAGTATTTTCTCCTTGACTTGTGAGATCTGGAATTTGGCTTAATATTCCTAGGAAATGACAGGAGGTGGAACCAAGATGGCAGAGTAAAGGCTGGGACTCACCTGACCTCTCCCCCAAACCCCTCCAAATACCTTTAAATAATGACTCTTAACAAATTTTAGAGCTACAAAATCCACAAAAAGATGGAGTGAAACAATTTTCCAGCCTAAGACAACTTAGAAGGTTGGCAGGAAAGATCTATTGCACCAGGTTGAGAGGGGAGCACAGACCAGCACAGGTTGGGCCAGTGCAAACTGGGCCCCAGCAAACCAAGAACAGGCCTCAGGGTGACTGAATCAGTGGCAGCAGTGGTGTTTTCCAGACCCATAAAGGGTAATGAGATTGGACAGTGGATCAGAAGGAGATTTACAGAGGTCCCTCTACTGGCATCAGGGGCAGGATTCTGTTGCATTGCCTATTTTTGGATCTGGATTGCAGTCCTGAGTCTTAGTCCCAGTATGAGAAGGAGCTCTAGCCCACCAGAGCTTGTAGCTGCAGGGGAACAGGGACCCTGGTCACAGTTCCAGGGTTGAAAAGAGTGCTTGTGCTCACACACAAACCAGAGCACACAGTATAGGAGAGTAGTAAACACACTTCTTCCTAGATCATACCACCTTGGAAGAGCCAAAAACTTACAGGTCCCCAGAATTACCTCTGAAAATAGCTGCACAAAAAACTGGAACCTTGGGACAGTACCCCCTCCACTTGAGAAACAGAGCCCTACTTTAGCATAGAGGTAAAAGTTAAGAAATAGGCTGGAAAATGAGCAAACAAAAAACAGAAAAAAAAAAAGGAAAAACCTCTGACCATAGAAAGTTAGTATGGTGACAAAGAGGATCAAAGCATATACTCAGAAGAAGACAACAAAGTCAAAATTCCTGCATCCAAAGCCTCCAAGAAAAACATGAATTGGTTTCAGAAACGGCCATGGAAGAGCTCAAGAAGGGTTTTGAAAATATGGAAGAGAGGTAGAGGAAAAATTTGGAAGAGAAATGAGATGCAAGAAATTCATGAAAAAAAGAGTCAACAGCTTGGTAAAGGAGGCACAAAAATACTGAAGAAAATAACGTCTTAGAATAAGCCAAATGATAAAAGAGGCACAAAAATCCAATAAAGAGAAGAATGCCTTAAAAAGCAGAATTGGCCAAATGGAAAAGGAAGTTGAAAAGCGAGATATAAAGAAACAATTCAACAAAATCAAATTAATGAAAAAATAGAAGATATGAAATATCTCATTGGAAAGACAACTAACCTGAAAATAGATCCAGGAGAGATAATCTAAGAATTATTGGACTACCTGAAAGCCATGAGCAAAAAAAGAGCCTAGACATCATCTTTCAAGAAATTACAAAGAAAAACTGCCTTGATATTCTAAAACTAGGGGGTAAAATAGACGTTGAAAGAATCCACCAATTACCTCATAAAAGAGATCCCAAAAAGGAAAACTCCCACAGACATTATAGCCAAATTCCAGACCTCTCATATTATGGAGAAAATATTGCAAGCTGCCAAAAAAAAACCAATTCAAATATTGGGAGCCACAGTCAGAGTAACACAAGATTTAGTAGCTTCTACCTTAAAGGATCAGAGGGCTTAGAATGTGATATCCCAGAGGACAAAAGAGCTAGGATTATAAACCAGAATCACATATCCAGCAAAACTGAGTATAATCCCTAAGAGCGAAAAATGGAAATTCATTGAAATAGAAAATTTTCATAAGGGGGGTGGGGAGAGGAAGAAGGAGAGAATTTGTGACTCAAAATATGAAGAAAAAAGATTGTTGAAATTGTTTTTATATGTAACTGGGAAAAAATAAAATATTAAATAAGATTAAAAATATATTCCTGGGAATTTTCACTTGGGGATCTCATTCAGGAGGCAATTGATGGATTCTTTTAATTTCTATTTTACCTTCTGGATCCAAGTTTTCCTTTATAATTTTTCAAAATGTTATACCTAGTCTCTTTTTTTGTTTATGGTGTCTGGTCATCCAATAATTCTTGAATTATCTCTCCTCCATTTTCCAGGTCAGTTGTTTTTCCAGTGAGATATTCACGTTTTCCATTTTTTCATTCTTTTGGTTTTATTTTTTGTTTCTTGATATCTCATGGAGACATTAGCTTCAACTTGCCCAATTCTAATTTTTTAGGAATTATTTTCTTCAGTAAGCTTTTGTACCTCTTTTTCCATTTGGCCAATTCTGCTTTTTTAAGGAGTTCTTTATGTCAGTGAATTTTTGAACCTCTTTTACCTATAGGCCAATTCTGGTTTTGAAGGTGTTATTTTCTTTCCTTTTTTTTTTTTTTGCCTCTTTTACCAAGCTATTAATTCTCTTTTCATAATTTACTTGTATCACTCTCATTTCTTTCCCCAGTATTTCCTTTATTACTCTTGTCTCTTTAACCAGGAATTCTTTTTGGGCTTGAGTTCAAATAGCATTTTTGTTGTAGGCTTTGTCAAGTCCTGTTGCTGTTGTTGTTTGTTCATTTTTCCAGCCTTTTTCTTAATTTTGAACTTTATGTTAAAGTTGGACTTAAAAATGCATAAAATTACAAGTCATTACACAACTGATAAATGGTCAAAGGATATGAACAAGCAGTTTTCAGATGAAGAAATTAAAGCTATCTATAGTCATATGAAAAAATGCTCTAAATCACTATTGATTAGAGAAATGCAAATTAAAACAATGCTGAGATACCACCTCATACCTCTCTAATTGGCTGATATGACAACAAGAAAATGACAAATGTTGGAGATGTGGTATAATTGGAACACTAATGCATTGTTGGTGGAGTTGTGAGCTGAGCCAACCATTCTGGAGAGCAATTTGGAACTATGTCCAAAAGGCTGTAAAACTGTGCATACCCTTTGACCCAGCAATACCACTACTAGGTCTGTATCCTGAAGAGATCATAAAAAAGGGAAAAGGACCCACATATACAAAAATATTTATAGCAACTCTTTTTGTGGTGGCAAAGAATTGGAAATTGAGGGATGACCATCAATTGGGGAATGGCCGAACAAGGTTGGTATATGAATGTAATGGAGTACTATTGTGCTATAAGAAGTGATGAAGAGATGGATTTCAGAAAAGCCTGCAAAGACTTGCGCGAATTGGTGCTGAGTGAAGTAAGCAGAACTAGGAGAACATTGTACACAGTAATGGCAATATTGCACAACGATCGACTTTGATATACTTAGCTCTTCTCAGCAATACAATGATCTAAAGACAATTCCAAAAGACTGATGATAGAAAATGCTATCCACATCCAGGGAAAGAACTGTGGAGTCTGAATGCAGATTGAAGCATGCTATTTTCTCTCTGTCTCTCTTTTTGTTTTGTTTTTTTCTTTCTCCTGTTTTTTCCCTTCTATTCTGATTCTCCTTTCACAACTTGACTAATGTGGAAATATGTTTAATATGACTTTACATGTATAGCTTATATCAGATTGCTTGCCTTCTTGGAGAGAGGGGAGAGGAAGGAGAAAGGAAGAAAAAATTTGGAACTCAAAATCTTATAAAAACGAGTGTTGAAAACTATCTTTACATGTAACTGGAAAAAATAAAATACTGCTAAGTGAGGAAAAAAAATAAAATTGGGCCCAGCTTACCTCAGGTTGGGGAGGTGCTGTCCCAGGTTTCAGGCTTTTTCATTCTGCTGTTTTCAGAGCTAATTTTGAGGCTTTGCAAGTTTTCAGTGCTTCCAAGGTGGCATGATCCAGGGAGAGGTATGGTCACTGCTCTCCTGGTCTGTATTCTGGTTTTTACCTAGGAAGGGTCCTTGCTTCCCTGTGGCTGCAAGCCCTGTACTCCTCTTGACCCTGGAACTGTAACCAGTCCCCTGCTGTCCTGTAGCCATAAGCACTAATGTTCCTCTCTCCTCAAAACTGTGACCAAGTTCCCTCCTCTCCTAGGGCCTTAAGCCCTAGTGGTCCTCTCTACCTTGGAACTGAAACCAGGGCCCCTGCTTCCTTGCGATCAACCACCAGCGCTTCTCTCCACTCTGGAGCTGCAACCCAGAACTACTTGTGGACAATAGAGTTGCCAGTTGGCAACAGCTGCATCTAGTGCCAGCAAAAGGTTCCCTATCAGATAGTTAAATGGAGAGGATGCAATATCAAGAAATGTCTTTGGGGGAAGGTAGCATATTTTGCTAATACTTTTGTTGAAAATACCATAATACAAGGTATATAAAACCTCAAAAAAAAGTTCCTTATAATCTTTTTCTGACCAGTTGTCTGACCCCCTTACCATCTCTGAGCTGAGAGCTCATAAAGCTGCTGCTGTTGCCTCTGCCACAGGCACTTCCAAGGCCCACCACTTATACTCCTGCCATGCTCCAGGCCAGCTCCCACACTAGAGTTACCAGACCTCTCCTGCTGAAATCCTGTTGTCTTAGGCTGGAAAAAATGTCTCACTCTGACCTTTTGTTGGCTCCACAGCTCCAAAATCTGATTAGAGGGGATATTTTAAAGTTGTTTGTAGGAGGATGTTGAGAGCGTTCAGCTGGCTTGCTACCTGTACCACACCATCTTGGCTGTAGCCCGTTTCTATTATTTTAAATTTCTCCTGTAAAAGAGATCTTAGTCATGGTTCTTGAATTTTTCTAACCCTGTCTCCTCCCATTAGTCTGAAAAGGACTGAAGAGTGTTGACTATTCCAGACCTTTATAAAGTTTTCTCTTGAGGTTTCCTTTCAGACACTATCTGTGCACTTGATTATCCATTCATTCTTCCAAGTCCCAGCCCACGGCTCTTACTTCCACATAGGGGTGCCTGCTCTTCAGTTCTGAATATTTAATTAATTAAGGAAATCATGAAAGTGTATTTACCAAATTGAAGTTGTACTCATAGCTCAGAGAATGATCTTTTTAAAAGTTTATTTATATTTTGACTTATGGAATAAAATAAGCATTTCTATAACAGTACAATAAAAAAGATAATTGCACATGAAACCTCAAATCTACTATGTACAATGTGCTATTCCTTTAAATACACAACAAAGTTATCTTGTAAATTTCCTTTTTCTCCGTTTTTTTTTTCTCATATATGTATTTGTATATACATATATATATATATACATATATATATATGTATATGCTTGTATTTGTCAGTTCTTTCCCTGGATGCACATAGCATATTTCTTCTTATCTCCTTTATAGTTATTTTGGGTATTTATAATAGTAAAAAGGACATTCACTCAAAGACATCCTTAAAACAATATTGCTGTTACTGTATTCTCTTGCTTCTGCTCATTTCTCTCTTTGTTATTTCATGAAAGTCTTTGCATGTTTTTCTAAGATCATTGGGCTCATCATTTCTTATAGCCCAGAGTATTCCATCACAGCCATGTACCACAACTTGTTCAGCCATTCTAAGTTCTAAGTGAACATTAGCCTAGTTTGATGGTTGGTGCCAGACATCTATTCTGTTATTGAAGGTTAGCTTCTATCATCTGTGCTCTGTCTAATTCTCTTAAAGCTGATGTAGTGATCATTTATAATTGAAGTACTGCTGCATAATGGACAACTGGCTTTGGAATCTGCCCTTTCTTAGCTCTATGACTCAAATCATGTTCCCACTCTATCTCTCAAGCCATGTTTTCCTCATCTCTTAAATGGGGATGAAAACACTTAAAGTATGGAACCCATTATTGTGAGGAAAGTCCTCTGTAGAAATGGAAGGCCTGGAGAAGTGGAAGCTATTCTCTTACCTGAGGTTGGTCCGGTGATTGTTCTATGTTGCCACTTTCCCAAATCTTTGGCCTTGAAATTGTTGTAAATACACTGGACCATATCCATATGTTCATAGGATTTAAAACATTGTATCAGACAATATTAGAGCCAGAAGGGACCCAAGAGTTTATCTGGCTTAGCCTTCTCACTTTATAGATATATGGGAAACTGAAGCCCAGAGAGAAGGGACTTCTGAGTTTTCGTAGAGGTAATAAATAGTAGAGCTTTAGTTCACACTCTGTTCCATTTCTGTGAAGAATTTAACGCTAAAAAGCAAACCATGTCCTTAGCTTTTAAAGCTTAAGACAGAACCCCTTACTTGCTGGTGTTTTCTTGGAAAATAAAGAAGAGGTTTAAAATTCATAGGATTCCCTTTACTAATCAGGGTATTATGATGAGAAATTGTTTGTGAATGGAAGATAAGATTGATAGAAATAATTTGAAGTGTGAATTGTTATTATGCTAACGCCTTGTTTTTTTAAGAGAGAAGAAAGTGGAGAGAACTTGTGAGATCTAACTAATCCCTAGACAGCCCTAAGCTAATGTACCTTTCTGATAGGCGTACGTGTAGGGGAAGAGGGGATCAGTGTTTTCTCTTTTTGGTCTCTAGGTGGCTTTATTTTATATATTCGAACTACGAGTATACCTTTATTTCACTTGACTCTCTTCCAATTAGTAGCTGCCCACCTTGAGGAAACATAATTAAGAGGTCTCTAGTTAGCTAGAGGGAAAAGAATTAAATGAATTGCGAAAACAGTCATAATGAATGGGCAATACAGGCCCATTAAGAAACTTGCAATATCCATATTCATGCCTGCATATTGCAAAACAGAGGCCTGGTCTTTAGTACTTAGAATCAGCGTAGTAGAGTTTGAGGAAGGCTTAGAACATAGAATGTGTGGAATTGAAAAGGGCCTTCAAAAGTAGAATACCTGAGCTGAAAAAACACATAGAATGTTAGACCAGAACGCAACATGTTAGTGCTAGCAGCTACCTGAACACAGAAAATGTTAGAAAGTAGAATGCTAGAAGTAGATGAGAGTTTTTAAAATAGAATATCAGGAACAGAATGTCAGAATTGAAAAGGATTTTAGAAGTTGTCTAGGCCTCTTCTTTTACAGATGGCTACCCTGAGGCTCAAAGGTCATACAACTAGCTAGTTAAGTGATTGGCCGGGAGGCCAGGAGTGAACCCACTTTGGTCAACCAAAGTGCAGTTTTCTTCCAGCACATGGCACTTCATCTCATCTTCTGAAATTGTATAACAATGGGAAGGGTGGCACACGAACTACATATAATCTCTGAAGCAGTCTGTGTTTTAGAGCCATATTTTAGAAGTGGACCATTCTGAGAATGCTGGACTGTAGAAAAGTCTAACTCAAAGACCACAGTTCATAAATATGAGTCTCATTTTAAAAAAAAAACGCATTCAAAAGCCTTTCATTATTAATAGGATCTCTTCTGTTTATTTGACTCCGTGATTTCATTGTTAAAGGAGCTTTCCTGGGAGAAAACTCTAATGCAGATCAACAATTGTCCTGCAGTTTATTATGTTATAAGAGAATTGCTTCAGGCCTTCCTTGAGAGTTAAAGATGACTTGCCCAGGGTCAGTCAGTAAGTTCAGAGGTTGGGTTTGAAGCTTGATCATCTTGACTTGAAGCATGACCGTTTGGCAAAGCAGAAAGTAGGGTTTAGAGATGGCATCCTAGAGTGTTAGAGGTAGAAGGTATCCCAGAGTCATCGAGCCTAACCCCTTGTCGTGCCTCTCAGCTACAGACATCTTTTTAGCAAAATCATACTGACTAGAGGAGAAGATCCTACGACTCTTAAGAATATTATCTAATGTCAAGAAAAGATAGGCAGTGTGAGATGTAGCTTTAGGGTCAGGACGACCTGGGTGTTCAAGGTCTGCCTCTGTCACATACTACCTTTGTTAATCAAGTGATCCTGAGCAAATCACTTAACCTTTGAGAGCCTTAGGACGATTCTGTCACTATAAGTTGCAAAGCAGTTGCTGATCTACATTGGTAAAGGGGGTTTACTTTTGGGGAACTCCCTACCCTGGTGAAATAACTGGTCAGGACCAAACAAATTTAAATTTAAAATAAGATATCCAGGGACTGTAGACCTAGGTCCTCATTCCATCATAATGATAACTTATTTTTAAGTATCATTTTAAGGTTTTTAACAATCTCTACCAATCTCATTTGATTCTTATAGCCAAGCCTGGTGGGGTACAATTAATTTATTATCCCTATTTCATAGATGAGGAAACTAAGATTCTCAAAAATTAAGTAACCCATCTTCACACAGATCACAAACAATTAACTAAGCTGGAATATGACACCAGATCATCTGACTCTGTTCAGTGCTCTCCAGCAATGCTGTTCTGCCCTCCGTGAGGTTCATTTGCTAACTGTGACAGTGGCCACATCACTCTGTATCACTAAAGATAATTAAATTAATTTCAGGTTAGTTTAAAACTGTACTAGATAACTGATCAATATGCTGAACCACCATAACTCCAAAAGACTCATGAGGTAAAATGCTATATACCTCCAGGTAGAGAACTGAGAGACTCAAGAGTGCAGACTGAAGCATATTTTTTTCCTATTTATTTTTCTGGCTTTTGGATTTTTTAGAACATCACTACTATGGAAATATATTTTATATAACTATATATGTATAATGAGTATCAAATTTCTTGCTTTCTCAGTAGGGATGGAGAGAAGGGAAAACTGTGGAACTGAAAAGAAAAATAAACTTAAAATAACTATAGTAAGACTTTTGAGACACCCTGTATTACTTTCCCTGCCTACCTCATAGGAATCAAACAGTTCTGCAACTTCTTGCCAATACATACATACATATATATGTATATATATGCACACACATATACACATACATTCAAGCATATTATATATAATATATACATATAAATATGTGTATACACATGTATGTATATCTATCTATGTGTATATATACATATATATATACGTACATATATATGTATATATAATTCATCAAGGCCTATTACTGCATGAAGCTTTCTCCTATAAATGTTGCCCTATCTTCTAACAATCTGCATTGTATAATTGTGTTGGTAAGCAAAATGGGCTCTTAGCACTCAGTTCAACCAAGTGCCCTTAAAGAGTTTGGGTTTTGTTTCCTTTGATTAATTCAGTGTATTTCATTGAGTCTTACTGGTGCTAAGCCCCAGGCCCAAACCCTTATTAGGTGCTAAGCCTGTGTGGGTGTGAAGCTCCCAGGGTACTAAGGGGAGGTGCTAACTCAAGAGCCAATCATAGGAGCCTAAGTTGTGGTCATTAAGATGATGTTTGATGATGTCTGAAATGGTGTAAGAAGAGAAGACAGAGCCATTTGCTTGAGGCTCTCACTCTTGATGGCCCGAGCTGATGCAGAGACTCCAGGCATAAGAGCCCTCCAGCTTGTAAACCCAGATGTTGGGACTTTGTTAAACTCTGGTATCTATGTACTGAGATTTGAATCAGGCAAGGTCTGTGTGTCGATGTTTGTACTTTATTTGTATTTTGCTCTGAAGTTCAGGGTGCTGGCTTTTTCCCCTGAACTGAGTGAGTGATATTTGTATGCTGGATTAAAATAAGCTTGTTAACCCCTTAACTTTGCTTTCCTTAGTAAAGCAGATCACAAGAACCTGGGCTTTGGCAGCGTGCTGGCAGCGTGCTTGTTGCTGGGCTTGTGTTGGTCTTTCAACCCACAGCAGCTGCTAGCCGGGTTGTTGAAACAATAATTTAGCACCACATTATAATAACATAATTACAATGATGTATATCATATCAATATGGCATAAAACTATGCTCTTTGGTGGTTTGGCTGGTCTCTGGTCTCTCCAGTTTGAATGCTCTCTTTATCAATATAGATTTTAATAGTGTATATACATGCATATATATGCATATGTGTGTGTGTACATGGTGCTTTGAATATTTTTGGCTAACAGAATTGCACTAGACATGTCCGTCTGTTAGCACTCACATGATCTTACCTACCTTACCTTACCTTTGATGATGTCTTCTTTGCGTTTTCTCACATACAAGAATCATTGTTATATGCTAAAACCTTCCTGATTCCACAGCAAATGAATGAAAAAAAATTATTATGTACTAAGTGCGGGACACATACAAGTAAGAAAAGAGAGAGAGTCCCTGCTCTCAAGAAGTGAACATAATTGGGAGAGATAACACGTGAAAGAAGGTTCAGCTGCACAGCAGATGAAAGGGTTCAAAAGTCCCAGGGTAGAGGAGTGAGGCAGAATTGTTGTTGTTTCAGTGGTTTCAGTTGTGTCTGACTCCTCATATCCCATGTGGGGTTTTCTTGGCAAAGATACTGGAGTGGTTTTCCATTTCCTTCTCTAGCTCATTTTACAGATGAGGAAACTGAGGCCAAACAGTTAAGTGACTTGCCTAGGGTCATGCAGCTAGTAAATGTCTGAGGCTAGATTTAACTCGTGAAGATGAATCTTCCTGACTTCAGGCCTGGCATTTTATCCACTGTGCCACTTAGCTGCCCGAAAGCTGTGAAACACATGGCAAGGCCCCAGAGTCTTTAGGCTACATGAGGTTATGGTGACAGGACTGCAGGGCATAGAAGCAGGTCAGATCATAAGGCCTGGAGAATCTTTGGAGGCAGGGTTAGGACAGATGGTAAGGTCTAATAGGGGTATTAGGCACCATCTTAGCCAAAACCTTGGGAGAAGCTATGCAGCTAGGGAAAAGGGCGAAGGCGAGAGTAAGGTAAGGTACCCTCCAAGGGGTCTCAGTTCTTCCCATTGTCTGACTCTCTCATACGAGTTCTGAGATAGCTAACAGCTGGTGAAAAAGGAGAGATGGGTAAGGTAAGGGGCTAGAGTAACCCCGGAGGTGGCGATTCTTCTCACTACCCCCAGTGTCCCTGACGGTTCACAGTGAGTCTTTCTAGTCATCTTTTGGTCACCTGCAATTCTGGTTCCTCTGAGATTGTGTTATTCCTTGATTTATAGTCATATCACATGCCTAGGTGGGTTCGTATATGTGCTACATGTGCAGCATTGGTGCATATTCTACATATGAATTTACACACATATGTTACTACCTTGTTGTTTAATGTATATATGTCTTATCTCCCTAGTTAGTTGATTGGATAAAGAAGTCCCTCAAGATCATGACACGGGAGAATCACTTAAAAGAACTAGAGGTATTTAATCTAGAGAAGAGAGAGCTAGCTGTCTTTAAGTGCTTGAAGTGCTGTCATGTAGAAGAGGGGTTAGATTTGTTCTTCTTGGACTCGGGAAGGAGAACTAGGAACCATTGCTGGAAGTGACGGAGGATGATTTTGGCTCGACAAAAAGGAAAAACTTCTGTGTAATTGGAATGGCCTCCTTGGAAAATGGCGTATTTCTCCTTCTCAAAGGTCATCTAGTGGAGGCTAAATGACTTCTTATCAGAGGTGGTATCGTAGAGAGAGGCTCCTTGTTCAGGTACAGGTTGGACTAGATGGCCTCTGAGGTCTCTTCCTGTTTGAAGATTCTGTTATTCTGTGAAATAATTGTCAAGTCTTCTGTAAACTTAAGTTAGTATTCTTTCGTGGTATTATTGTATGAATATACATAGAATTATTCAAGTTCATATTTGCAGCATGTTAAGAGATTGTCAGCTAGGTCCTGGGTTTCTGTGCGTTTGCAGAGAATTTGTAATAGGTTCAAAAAAGTATCTGCAGTTTAGTGGGGAAATGATGACAGCATAGAAAGTAATTGTCTAAATTTACCTTTGTACAATACATAAGGCTATTGTGGTATATAGAGTAAATAATGTGTCTTAAATATGTTCTAAATGCAGAGCTGTTACAGCCCGAGCAGTACTTGGCAAAGAAATTGCTTTTCCATGATAGGCCATAATGACTCCTTGGAAAAATTATTGTACTTAAATAATGCATGTTTAGTATGCCTAAAATGTATAATCGACTTTGTATCTAGTGATTTCTTAGTGTTTGTCCCTTCATGTTATTTCTAATGATTTCATTTCTTCCTTGTTTTAACAAACTTGGTTTTGTAAGAAGATAAAAACATATGGTATTAGAATCTCCATGTTTCAAATTTTATAATGTTCTAAGAATATCTTAGAGTCTAGATTATTAGGGCATAGAACATTAAAACTGAATGTTGAAACATAGAATAGCCATCTGGACAATTGAAATAAGCTACTGATTGGTTTCCCTGCCTCTTCTTTTCCCTTTCCAATTCATCCTCCCCTGACAAAGTGATTTTTCTAAAGCACATGTCCAACCATGTTCTTCTCCTCTTCAGCAAGCTGCAGTGGCTCCCTATTTCCTCTAGGGTCAAAACCAAACTCCTCTTTTTGGTATTAAAGCCCATCATAACATGGCTTCAACCTGCCTTTCCCAGTTTGTTAGACTTTGTTGTCCTTTATGTTTCTGCACGCCAGCCAAGATGGCCCCCTTGCCACTCCCTCTCTCATCATTGCACTGCTGACCAGTCTGTCCTCCAGGCACAGAACACAGTTCTTATTCACTTCCACTTCTTAAACTCTTTAGTTGCTTTCAAAGTTATGCCACATGCTACCTCCTACATGAGACCTTTCCTGATCCCTCCACAGCTGCTAGTGCCTTTCTCTGCCATTTGTTTGTTTTGTAGATAGCTTCTATTTTCTTGCAAAGCATCTGTACATTTTGTTCCCCTCACTTACATGTAAGTTATTTGGAGGCAAGAAATAATTGCATTTTTACCTTCGCATAACCAGTGCCTAACATAATATAGCTGGCACATCCTAGGCATTTCTTTAAATGCTTATTGATTGAGGCTATCTGGCTCATCCCTGTCGATTACTAGATGAGAAACTAAGGCCAAGAGAGATTATGTGACTTGCCCAAGGTCAAACTGCATACAGGATCCAAACATCCTAAGCACCTTCTGCTGCACTGCATTGCTATCTCCTTTTAGAAGAAAAAGCTTAATTAATAAATCACACAAAACACTGTTATCTAGATATTCTTTTCTTTTTAAAATCCAGTTTTATATACTAAATCCTTTGATAGAAGCTTTTTTCCTTTGACATTTTTAATTAAAACTCACTGTTGTTGGCTCATTTTTCAATTAAATATGAAAAGATAGAGAAATCGATGCAGCAGATTGATTCTTAAAGATTTGGGAAATTCTTGCACTGACTGGCAGGCTATGTTTCTAGACAGTAATAATTTGCCCCTGTTCTGGAATTCCACGCTCTTCTTGCTTCCTTTCATTACATTAGCCAAGGTTCCGCGAGATGAGACATTTGCAGTCTTAAGACTTCCTGCCAGGGGTTCAGACTTTGTATTTCTGACATTGAAGCTGTCGTGTTCCTGAAGCTACTTAATTAGAAACATATTCGTTACACAGTATGCTGGGGAGAGCTTGGACAGCAGATCCCAATCACACAAGGAAGTTTGAGCATTTGTACAACTGGCATCTTAAACTAATGGTTTATGCTTTAAGAGGAAAAAATAAAATACATCGTCAGACAGTGCCTTGCCCCTGGAAGGCCTCCATTAGAGAAGAAGTTGAATGTGTACAGAAAAAAAAGTTAGATACCTTATTTGCTTCATTAAAAGTTAAAAAAAAAAATAAATCCAGTTTCATTATAGTATACGATTCTTTTCTATTGCTCTGAGGAAAAAAAAACCCAAAGCATTCTGGGAGAATCATTCCCAATCAGAGGAGATTTCATAAGGGCCCTGTTTCCATCCTCTTGAAATAGTGCTGTAGAAATTTGTAGACTTTGGCTGAGAGGGGTATTTTATACTCTGAATGGGACTTTTTTGTTTGTGACATTTAATTTATTATTTAAAGGGTTCAGGTTGTATTTTTTCTGGTAAAGGCTTGTTTGTTATCTTTGTGCAGCTGCAAATTGATGCTGTTTGGATAATAACAGTAACAGCTCCCATTTTTTGCAGTTCTTTACAGTTTACAGAATTCTTTCCTCACAATTTTATAGATAAAGAGATTGAGGCTCCAAATAATAATAATAATGACTCCCATTTCTGTAATATTTTATAAACCATAAAGCAGTTCTCTTGCCACACCTGTGGAGGAGGTGGAACAAAGAATATCTTTTTTCTATTTTATAAATGAGGAAACTGAGGCTAAGATTAACAATAATAGTTCCTATTTCAGTAACACTTCATAGCTTAAATACCTTCCTTGCAACATTCCTGTGAGGTGGGTAGTATAAGTATTATTATTTCAGTTTACAGTTGGGTAAACTGAAAATAACTGAAGTGATTTGTGGGAAACCAGGCTCCATTTTAGTCTTCTCTTTTTGCTACCTTATAGTTGCCTCTTCGTGGAAGGTTAACATCTATTTAAGTAATCAGTGTCTCTATGGTGGTAACATAGAATAAAAACCCAGTTTGCTGTGATTGAAAGCTATTGTGTCCCATCCTCACAGGTGTTTGTGGTTATTGCCCTCAAACAGTGGGTGCCCCTTTTTGAAATCTTGTTGAGAAAAGTATAAATTTGACATGAATCAAATTTTAGAGTGAGATTGTCTCTGGAAATGGGTTAAGAAAAACTTTGACAGTACATCCCCGTACCTTCCTCTCATTTTCCAGCTTGAGATTCAGATCTCAGTTCTCTTACTCTCTGTATGATCATGGGCTAGTAACTTCTCTAAGAAAGAAATTTAAACTCTTTGGACCTCAGTTTCTCCATCTAAAAATGATAAGGTTGGATTTGATACTCTCTGAGAGCCCTTCAGGCTTTCTAACTATCAATACTCTGTTTTGTGTTCTAAGGTCCCTTCTAGATTCTCATGTTCTGTATTCTAATAGTCTTTATGATTAATGTACCTTCCGTCTGTAAAAGTTAATTCTTTAAGGTCTCTTTTGTGCTCTGACCATCTGTGTTCTAACATTCTATTCATTTCAATGATTGATCAAACATTTATTAAGTGCTTCTTGTGTCCAGAAATTCCTTCCAACACTAATATTCTATGATTCTATGAAACCAGAAGATAACCCATGATGAGAGCTCTTGCCTCGGCTGTTGAATGAGTATGTTCACCTGGATGCAACTCTCCAGGCAATGCTTAGCTTCAAATGGACAGTGAGGGTTCAGTATTCACCAATTCAACACACACTTACTAAACACCTAACATGTGCCAGACAGTATTTGCACTGTAACTACAAAGATGAAAACAACTCAATCTGTGCCTTCAGGGAGCATGCAGTCAGTCAATTAAGCATCTGTTATGTGCCAGGCTGTGTGCTAAGAGCTAGAGATACAAAAAGAGGCAAAAGCCAGTCCCTGCCCTCAAGGAGCTTACAGTCTAATGGGGGAAACCACATAGAAACAAATAGAGACAAAGCAATCTCTATGCACGATAAGTAGGAAAGGCACTAGAATTAGGAAGAGTTGAGAAAGGCATGCAGTAAAAGATGGGATTTTAGTTGAGACTTAAAGGAAGTCAGGGAAGTCAGTAGTAAGAGTTGAGGAGAAAGAGCTCCCCATGGGTACAGCCAGAGAAAATGCCTGGAGCTGAGAGATGGAAATCTCCTGTTGGGGAACAGCCAAGAAGCCAGTGTCATCGAACTGAAGAATATGGGGATTGCGGGGGGTGGAGGTAGGGAGTAGGGTGTAAGAAGATCGAGAAGGTGGGACGGGACTCAGTTATGAAGGGCTTCAAATGCCAAGTAGAACTTTTTTATTTGATCCTGGGAGCAATAAGAAGCCAGTGGAGTTTTTTGAGTTGGAGGTTAGAGTGACAGGAATGGACTTATACTTTGGGAAAATCATTTTAGTGGCTGAATGGAAGATGGATAGGATTGGGGAGAGCCTCGAGGTGGGCTGACCTACTAGCAGGCTGTTACGGCAGTCCTGGTGTAAGGTGATGAGTGGTGATGTGTTCGAGGGAAGAAGGGGAGAGTAATCGAGAGATGCTTCAAAGATGAAATCAACAGACTTTGGAAACAGCTTGGGTATGAGAAGCGAGGGATAATGAAGAGTCAAGGATGACTCCTGAGTTGCAAGCCCAAGGGACTGTGAGGACGATGATGCCTTCCATGGTAACAGGGAAGGTGGAGGCCAGGGAGATTTAAGGAGAAAGATAATGAGTTCATTGTTGGACATGTTGAGTTTAAGATGTCTACTGGACATCCGGTTTGAGATGTCTGAAAGGCAGTTGTAGATGTGAGACTCAAGATCAGAAGAAAATTTGGGGCAGTATAGGTAATTTGATAATCTAGAGACAATAATTAAAGCCATGGGAAGTGAAGTAGTAGGGAAAAAGAAGAGGAAGACAGAAGAACCTTGTGGGACAAGGTTCCAAACCTCTATGATTAGAGGATGTGATCTGGATGAGGATGCAGCAAAGGAAACACAGGAGCAGTCATATAAGTAGGAAGAGAATCAGGAGAGAATGGTGTCCCCAAAACCTAGAGAGAAGACGGTATCGAGGAGGGAGTGATCATCGGTGTCAGAGACTGCTGAGAGGTCCAGGAGAATGAAGATTGAGAAAAGGCCATTGGATTTGGCAACTAAGAAGTCCTTAGTAGCTTTGAAAAAAGCAGTTTCAATGGAATTGTAAAGTCAGAAAGCCAGACTGTAAAGGGTTGAGAAAAGAGTAAGAGAAGAGAAAGCAGAGGCACTTAGTGTAGATGGCCTTTTTGAGGAGTTTAGCTACAAAGGGCAGAAGAGATATAGGACAATAGTGTGGATGGCAGGATCAAGTGAGAGTCTTACAAAGAGTCATTTTTTCTCTATGGACTTGTTTCCTTATCTATAAAACAAGAGGGTTGGACCAAACCTCCTCAAACTTTCTACCTGAAAGGTTTTCTTCTAGTTTACTCAACTGCGAAAGGGCTAAATCTAGTGATCCCAGGACACACACATATAGCAATGCTGCACATTAGATCATAGTGCACAGGAGCCATCATAGAGAGATCTCAGAGAATGGAGGGTGCTGGTGGTGGTAGTGGTGGGGGAGCTCTTTTTAGCCAAGGTCATGAGGCAGAGTTTCATGGAGAAGTGGTACCTGTGCAGGACCTCAAAGAAAGTGCAGTCATGGAAGGAATAACCCTT
Source organism: Phalanger gymnotis (assembly GCA_028646595.1). Lineage (NCBI taxonomy): Eukaryota > Metazoa > Chordata > Mammalia > Diprotodontia > Phalangeridae > Phalanger > Phalanger gymnotis. Next base: position 92,099,781 of record CM053625.1, on the reverse strand, counting down.
TTCCCAATCCAGCTTGTTGTTAATTCCTGCATTTTAAGCCTTGTTATTCAACTGCCATTTCTATTACAGGCGTGTGCTATCATTCCCAGGCTGCAAACATTTTGAAAATCCCTGTGAAGCTTCTCAGCTCGGGAACATAATGTCATATTAGGATTTTTGTTGTGAAAGAAAATGTAACTGTGCATACGTTTATTAAAACAGTTTTTCTGCAAATATTTAACCGTCTGTAATTTTCAGGCGGATGCAACAGACATTAAAACAGCTGTTTGTCTTTGTTTCTCTTCACAGTGCTCCCATGCCCTACCTCATAGGAATACATTTAAGTCTAATGGAGGTAAGTTGGCTTGCTTTCTCCAGAAATTTCTTGCTCTGTGGTTTGGTTTCCTCCTGTTTCTGCATGGCATTAGAATAGACTGAGTATCCGTATTCACAGCTTAACATATGGGAACTCGTACAAGCAACACCTCAGGCTCTGTCCCCCTCCCTTGCTGACAAAGCTGAGCATTCAGCTAAGATCCCTTCCCACTAGGTTATTGTTTTCAAGATGTTTCATTCAGATGGGAGATGATGTTTTCTCAGGTAAGGCTCCAGGGATAGGAGGGCAGAAAAGATCTTAAGAGAAGAGAGGATTTTTTTAAAGGAGTATTCCAAGCTTTGGGCAAATACTGGTCCACCTGCCTATACTGAAGAGACAGCTTGTGTATATTCCTGTTGTAGCCAAGTGCTTGACATGGCGACTAAGAGCACAGACCCCTTGACTTTTAGAGCTGGGAGGAACCTTAGAACAACAATGTTGAAGTGTTAGCACTAAAGTAAACTCAGGAAGGTGAGGATTGGAGCCGGAAGCAGCCCTGACAGCTGAAGGGTGACCGAAAGCATTTCAGATTTGGGTTGAGAGGACTGGGCTTCCCGTCCCTACTCAACTCCATGTTCAGCAGGACTTAATGGACTTCCCCTTATTTTAGAGATGAGAAAACTGTGACCAGAGGAAGTTACATTTCTTGCCCAGCATCAAATAAATGACCGAGTCAGGACTCAAACCCATCACCTGTCAGTCAGTGTGCTTTCCACCTCTTCATCTGGCCTCTCAGTTTCTGCACTTGTATCATTCAGGCAGAGGCAGTGCATACCTGTGGAGTTCTTTTTGCTGTGTATAATCTCTGAGAGCAAAGTCCTGAGCTTGCCTTTTTTCACAGAGGAGATGAGCTCTCAGGGGAGGGGAGAATAGGAACTGCCTCTCCCAGTGGTAAAGCTTTTCTTGTCTTGAAGGAAATGTGGCCTCTTCTTTTCTGTTCAATTTACTGTAGGTCGACTGGGACCACCTGCTTCTTCACTATTTGTTGCACACGGTGCTATTGTGCTTACGAAACGAAAAGAGTTGGTTATCGGAAAACCTGTTGGTTTGACATTGAGAATCTCAATCAAAATAGACCATTAAAAATCTGCTCCAATTTCTAAATTGACAGGCTGGCCATGTGGTTCCTACATTCTGTTAACTCTGCCTTTCTGTCATCACCCAGCCCTGGGTATATAAAGTGTAGGGTTTGTGGACTGTCACAGATTATGTGTTCAGATTGTATTGTATTGAACTTTTTTTTCTTTTCTATCCTTTGTTTATAAGAACTGAGGTAGAATCAAAGCTACCGTAGAAAGAATACCATTGAGAATTAGAATGAAAAAGAACATTAAAAATTCAAGAATTAAAGAGACACCTCCTATCATAAGATTCAGAGCCTGATGAGACCTTAGAGTTCATCTAATCCAGCCTCTTCATTTTCCAAATGAGAAAACTCGAGCCCACAGATTGAAATGACTTACCTATGTTACATAGGCATTAAATAGCGGAACTGCCAGTCAAACTGAGGTCCCTTGATTCTAAATCTAGTGTTCTTTTCACTACGCAGTGCTGAACTATGGAAATCTCAGAGCTGAAAGGGACCTCAAAGAGCATCTAATGTAACCCCTACCTGAGCAAGAATCCCCTCTTTAATTTCCCAGCAAGTGATTATCGTGGCTTTGCATGAAAGATTTCCACTGATGAACAACTCATTGTAGCCAAAGGAATCCATTCTATTTGTGGGCTGATCTAATTATTCAGTTATTAAGCTGAAATCTGCTTCCTTAAAACTTGCTAAACACATTGCTCCTAATTCTATCATTGGGCCCAAGAACAACTTTAATCTCTCTTCCGCAGGACAGCTCTTAAGATAACCAAAGGCAAATAACCTATCTCCTCTAAGTCTTTTAGACAGGCAGCATAGTGTAGTGGGAAAAGCTCAATCTGAAGACCTACATTCCAACCCAAGCTTTGCCACTCATAAAATGTGTGTATTTGGACAAGTCACATGTCCTGTCTCTGTGGCTTAAGTTGACTCATCTGTAAAATGAGAGTTGGATTAGACAATCATTGAGATCCCATCTACTTATAACATTTTGTGATTCTCTTTACAACCTTCTACAATTTGGTTCTAGCCATCGCTTTAATTTTATTACCCACCGTTCCCTTTAACACACTTGATGTTCCATCTAAATGGACTGCTTGACAACTTTTTTTTTCCTACCCATACCCAACCTGAGAACAATACATTTGTATAGCTGGACTCTAACCTGGCACTCCTCAATGCCCTTTTTCCGCCTGTCAACTCCTGTTCGTCCTCCAAAGCCCAGCTCAGATGCTGCCTTCTTTGGAGAACCTTTCCTAAAGTCTCCACTTGGAGTTGAACTCTATTTCCTGAAACTTTCACATCGTAGCTGTTACACATATCATGTTCTCTGTTGTATCAGCTAAGCTTCTTGAGGGCAAGGAACTATGCTTTTTTTTTCTTCATTTTGGTATTCATTGCACATAATAGGTGCTCGGTAAATTGTTATTGAATGAATGAAGGTTTTTGTTGCTATTCCCCAGAAAGCATAGGGAGAGAAGATGCATTCTCTCTTACACTGTCATTCTCACTAGCAATTCAGCAAAGGATTTAAAAAGACTTATTTTTGACTGTCTTGTTAATTCTTCTCAAAAGCTATAGGCACCTTATTATGCCTTTGCATATGTGCCAGAATTTTTTAAACTTCAAATGAATGTGGCAGATGTTCGTAAAAGTTTAGAAAAAGCTAAACCATGAGGAGACTTTTTAACCATTTTTATGACTCTCAAAATTGTTGTTCAGGGTAAAATATGTATTGTGAATTCTTATAACTTGAAAATGGATCGTATGAGGGAGGGGCTTTATTTATCACTAACCTAGTGGATATTTTTAATATGAAATAATGTTACCCTAGGTAACAGCTAGGTGGTGTAGTGGATAGAGCAGTGTACTTGGAATCAAGAAAATTTGAGTTCATGTTCTGTAGACACTCAATAGTTATATGACCCAAAACAAATCACTTCACCTCTCTGCCTCAGTTTCCCTATCTATAAAATGGCAATAATAACAGCAGCTACCTCTCAGGGTTGTTATGAGAGCCAAATGAGAAAAAATAGGTAAAGCACTTTTCAGACCTTAAATACTATAAAAATGTAGGTGTTTATTACTATTATTACTATAGCCTTAAAGAGTTAGTACTCCTAGTGTGCCTCATCTTCGTCTCTGGGCTAAGTTCCCTAGAAGCTATTAGCCAGTCCTCTCTCTCTTTCTCATTGTCACAGAATGTCAGGCCTATAGGACATAGAGTATTAGAGCTAGATAGCATCTTAGAACATAAGATATTGGAATATAGAATGTTCAAACTGGAAAGCACCTTGGAGATCACCTAGTACAATCCTATTCTACAAAGTACCCTTCCAACAAATATCCTTCTCCCTTTCTCTTCCTACCTCACTTGTATTTATATAAGCATTCTCTCACCCTCTCTTCTTTCCCCTCCCCCCAAGGCCCTCTCCCTCCCTCCCTCTCTCTCTCTCTCTCTCTCTCTCTCTCTCTCTCTCCTTCTCCCTCCCCCTCTCCCTCCCTCCCTCTCTCTCCCTCCCTCTCTCTCCCTCTCCCTTTACCCTCTCTGCCTCTCTTCCCCTCTCTTTCCTCCCTCTGCCTTCCTCCTTTTTCTTTCTCATGCATTTCATACTCTCTTTAATTTGAAAATGCTTTTTTGTTATATGATATGTAAGAACAGAGACTGATGCTGGATTTCCTGGCACTTTCTGCCATGAACAAAAAGTATGTCATTATTGATATCCATGAACAAAAATCCCAGACATAGCCATTGGTGATTAAGGATTTATATCTCAAGGCTATCAACTTTGTAGTCATCGGAAAGGTCTGTATTGTTGTCCTACCAACCTGTAAACTCCCTGATGAAAAGTGCCATCTCTTACTCAAACTTTGTATTTCCCCCAGGGCCTAGTGCCGTGTTCCACATATGTTAGGTATTCAATACATGTTTGTTGAATTCAAATTTTAATTCCTTGAAAGAAAACATGGTCTTGACAATTATATTTCTTTATATTGGCTCCATCTCCAATAGATGACATTTCAACAAATGCAAAAAATCCTACAATTTCAAAAAATATGAAAATAATGTTACAAGAGCTAAATGAGTACCAGAAAAGATTGAGCTTCTTATTAAGGAAATGATAGCTAGCATTCTTTATAAAAATCAGTGGTGTTCTGAAGTTATCTCTTAGTTAACCTTTCTAAATAATTAATGGAAAGGGGAGTTGGGAAGGGGGAAGGGCACAGGAATCCACTGAATTGTGAGTCAAGAGCCCTAGGGCCAGTCTTGTCTCTGGCACAAACATTATATGATTTTGAGTCATTTCTGGGCCTCAATTTCTTCATCATTAAAATGAGTGTGGCACAGAGGCAAAAAAAACCCAAAAACCTAATTCAATCCTTAGAGTGAATTAATAGAAGCTGTGAGCAGAACAAGTAAGGAGATTGTCCTGCTGTGCTCTTCCCTGGGCACATCCTGTCTGGAATGCTCTGTTCATTGATGGGTGCCTCGTTTTAGAAGGAAGAAGCAGAGCATGTTCAGAGGAAGGTGGCTGGGTGCCATCCAAAAATCACTTGAATGAAGTAGGAATGTTTAGCCTTGGAGAAGAGAAGACTTAGAGACTTGTTACATGTATATGAAGGGCTGTCTTCTCGAAGAGGGGTTTGCTTTGTTTTACTTATCCCCAGAAGGCAGAATTAGGGGCTACAGGAGGATATTGCAGAGGTAGATTAGATCTGATGTAAGGAGAAAACTTCCTAACCATAAGAACAGTCGAAAAGGGAAGGAACTGCTTCAGGAGGTCGTCAATTTGAAGGTCTTCCAATTGAGGCTGAGTGACCAAAGAATTCCTATTCAAGTATATATTGGACTAGGTAACCTTTGAAGTCTCTTCCAATTCTGATTGATTGAATTCTCTGACCTTTAAGGTCACTCTAACATTCTGTGCTTTGTGTTGTTAGTTTTTATATTTTAGGTGTCTTCTAACTCTGATATTCTACGTTTTAAAGTTCTTTTTTGAGGCCCCTTCCAGTTCCAAAATTCTGTGTTCCATGGCAATATATTCCCTTGGGTTCCTTTTATTTCTAAGATGTATACTAATACATGTAATTCCCTCAATTTGGCATTCCAAAACCAGAGTTCAAATGGCCTTTTTGATACTGAGGAGGTAGGAGTTTTTATTAAAGGTTTTATTCTTGGGTGTTAAAGTACTTTCCTATATTCTTTCTCTCCCTACCCTTTCTTTCTTACCCTTCTTATATATGGTTTTTCCACACCCCAACTGGAATATTTGAATTTGGCTTTCTGCATTAACCTATTCTTAGCAATAGTGGGTGTAGGAGGTATACACAGGGACAAAACCCCAGGGCCCCTCAGTGCTCCCAGAAAGTATATGATTAATTCCACGGGGTTCTCAGAATAAATTGGTCTCTTTCCCACTGCTAATTATAAGATTGTGTTTAAAGCTGAGAGTTCATGTAAACCTAGTTTTGGAGAATAGACCCTAATTGTATTTAATGGATATGAAATAAAATACATAAGAGTGTGATTGCAATGGGTCTGTAACCTCATCTGTGAGGGTGCTCTTTCCAGTGGTGCAGGTCCTAATCTGTTCATACCTCCTCATTTTATATAACACCTGTCTGAGTCTTCCCTTAATTCCCCCTGTCAGTTCCACACGGGAACCTTCTTCTCCATCTATTTGTGTTGTGGGGTAACCAGTGGAGCATATGGACTCCTCCTCTGTTCTCCTTTGCCCTCCCTACATGATTGACTCACCTTCTTGGATGACTACACATTTCTTTGATGATACTTTTTATACCATTGTTATGTAGTTCTTTGATGATAATATGCTGTAGCCACTTAGCACCTACAATGTTATGTCTTCATTTCCAGTTGAGTGATTTGCAACTTGAATTCTTCAGAGATTGGTATTCTGTGGCTCACAGCATATACCCTCACAAGAATATGGATGTTAAGAAGATGGATCTTTGTCTCAGGGAAAAACTTGGGATCATTAAAAGCACTGGAATAATAGAATCTCAAAGTTAAAAAGACATTAGCTAGCGTAATTCTTGCTTAGGCAAGGAGCCTTTCTACTATTTTTCTGCCAAGTAGCCACATAGAATCAGATTCAAGACCTTCAGTGATAACAAACCCACTACCTCCTCATGTAGCCTATATTGCATTTGGACTATTAGGACATTTTTCCTAGTATAAAGCTGAAGTCTTGCCGTCTATAATTTATAGCCATCGCTCCTAGTTATGTACTCTGATGCCACACAACATATCTAATCTTTCTTTCCTATAGCCCTTCAGATATTTGGAGACAGCCATCATATCCCACCTAGAGCTTCTCTTCCCTAGGTTTGTTGTTGTTCAGTTATTTCAGTCCCATCCTATTCTTCATGACTCCATTTGGGGTTTTCTCGTAAAGATACTTGAAGTGGTTTGCCATTTCCATCTCTAGCTTATTTTATAGAGGGAAAACAGGCAGACAGAGTTAAGTGACTTGCCCAGGGTCACACAGCTGATAAGTATGTCCGAGGCCAGATTTAAACTCAGGAAGATGATTCTTCCTGACTCTAGGCCTGGCCCTCCATCCACTGTGCCACCCTACTGCCCTAGGTTAAACATCCCCAGTTCCTTCAGTGATCCTCATGTAGAGTACAATTCTGTCCTTTCACAATCCTGGTTGCCCCTTCTCTGCACTTGCTCTGGATTTGTCACCAGAGGATCGAGGTTTCAATGATTATTCTCCTACTTAGGGACTACCTGTGTGACCTTAGAGAAGTCACTCAACCTCTTTGGGTCTTGTTTTCTTCATCACAAAAATGAAGGCTTGACTAAATGAGCTTTAAATCCTCTTTTAGTTATAAATCTAAGATGCTATTATCTTACGTACCTTTGATCTGGGGGATATATTTTGTTTCTGTTTGTGATGGAGCTTTTGGTTTGTCTCATTCAGCAAAAATTTATTAATCGCCTACTATATGCAGAGAGGTCTATGATAGACATTGGTGAAATACAGTATAAGATATATGCATTGCCCTATTAAAGCTTACAGTACAGTAGGAGGTTAAATCATATACACAGATAACTATAATATACAATATACCATGATAAATGTATTAGAGAACTGCAAAACAAAGTTCTTTGAGAGGTCTGAGACATAAGGTCATTACCAACTTGAGACAGCAAAGAGAGCTTCCTGGAGGAATTGGCAAGCCCTGGCAGAAAAATCACAATGATCCATTATTAACAGACAGAGAAGTCAACATTTTTCAGTCACTCAAAAAAGGTAGTTTTTCAGTCAAATGAGCCAGCACTGGTACAACTAGATGCCCTTTTCTCTTTTTTAATGTCAAGAATCTTTAGTTCTTTGTGTTGGGTTATAGTTTTTTTTATATTTGTTTTTTAAATAGTTTGTGAGCAAGTGAACAAAAGCCTTCCATTTTAATTTTTTTCTCCTGTTTTTCTTCTTAGCAGGACTTCACAGCTAGATATTGGTAAATTGCAGTTCTTGTTAGCAAATGCTTGGATTAATTCAAAACACAAAATAATTGCATTCAGGTCGAAATTGCACCTTGCATATAGGTTCTTAGAATAGCTGGGAAATCGCAGGCAGTGTGGACATACCCGCTCTTAGTTACAGCCCAATAATGCTCTATCAATGTTGGGTCATTTATACAGGCGGTATCATGAAGTAATAGAAAGAACCCTGGCACTAGACCCTGATGATACTGGGTACATACTATTAGAAAAGACCCACCCTCACCTATGAAATGAGGATAATAATACTGTACTATCCATACGTCAGATACTGTGCTAAGTATTGGGGATATACGACAAAACAGAATTGTTATAAGGGAAGGTGTTTTTTTTTATTTTAATTTTTTTTCATGTAATAAAAATCCACCTTCTTTCCATCCCACTTCTCACCCTCACCCTAACCCTCCCCTACCATTGAAAAAGAAAGAAAAAATCGTTGTGGTATATATGCATCATCAGGTAAAATGAATTCCCATATTGGGCATGTTTTTTAAAAAAGTGTCTCACTGTGCACTCTGAATGTATCACCTTTCTGAACTTTTACCTTTCTGTCAGGAGGTATGTAGCATGCTTCATCATGAATCCTCTGGAATCATAACTGGTCACAGTTCTTGAAGTCTTTCAAGTTGTTGTCTTTACAATATTGCTTTTATTATAAAAATTGTTCTCCTGGTTCCGTTCACTTCATTCTATATCAGTTCATATAAATCTTAAGCAAAATCCTTTGTAGTTGCGATCATTTAAATAGTTCAACATAATAGGTCTTTAACATAATAAATTAAATTGTATAAATTTGAAGTATTATTTACATGAAAAACTCAATACTATAAATGTATCTCTTTGGTGTGGTTTGGAATCATAGACCCTGGGTCACATCCTGATCCAGTTTTGGGAGCCACATCATTACCTCTCTGAGCTAGTTTCCTCATTTATAAAATGGGGTTAGGACTGCGTCCTAGGGTGGTTGTGACCACTCCCGGATAACTCTTCTCCCTCAGTTTTCACAGTTCTGCTCTCTCCTGCTTCTTTTCCTTCCATCTTACTCTTGCCTCTCATTTTTCTTTGCTGGGTCATCAGCCATCTCTCTTCTTCATAACTCTGGGTGTCCCTCTAAGTTCTGCCCCGTTCCCTCCTTCTCTCTATATTTCTTGGTGATTTCATTAGCTCCTGTTATCTCAATTATCACATCTATGCAGATGACTTAAAAATCTATGTGTCTAATGCCATTTACTCTTGTGAGCTCCTTTCCTGTATCAACTCCCTGCTGGACATCTCCACCTGAATTCCTGGAGGAGGCTGAAATTCAACTCACACAAAACAGAACTCATTATTTTCCTCCCTGACCCCCCACTTTTCCTCTATTCCAACTTGTCTTATTCTGTAACATGTACTACCATCCTTTTAGTCACCCAGGTTCACAACCTCAGAATCCTCTTTGACTCTTTATTCTTCCTCCCTCCTCATACTCATAATCATTTGCCAAGTCCTGTGAGTTCTACACTTACGTCTTTAGCATTTGTTCCCTTCCCTCCACTCACATGATCACTGTACCAATTCAGGCCTTCACTGCCTTTCACCTAGACTTTTGCACTTGTTTCCTAGTTGTTCTCTCTGCTTCTGTCTCTTCCCTCCAATCCATCCTTCGCATAGCTACCAAAATGATTTACTTTTAAGCATCAATGTGATCATGTCATTTCTTAGCTCTCCACCCCCAACCCTGCCCTTTCAGCTGGAATCTTGCGTAATATTTCTCTGAAAAAAAAAAGAGGCCATTTGCCTAGAGCTCCTTCTTCTTGCCCTCTCATATCATATCACCTAGATAACTTAAGCCATTTTCTCCTTTACTCTCATCTCATGAGATGTAGCCCTTTTCTTTACCAGCGCAAACCCTTCAACATGCATAACTGATCCCATTCCATCCCATCTTCTTCAGCATATTACCCTCTCTATCATCTCTACTCTCTCACTTATATTCAGTGTCTCTCTGTCTCCATCTGCTTCCCTATGGCCTAAAAACATGCCTAAGTCTCCCCTATCTTCAGAAAACCCTCACGTGATCTATCCATCTTTGCTAGTTATCATCCTATATTTCTTTTCCCTTTTTGACTGTACTCCTTGAAAAGGCAATATACAACCAATGCACCACTTTCTTCTCACTTTCTTTTTAACTCTGTACAGTCTGGCTTCCAGCCTTATCATTGAACTGAAACTACTCTTTGCAAAGTTATCAATGATCCCTTGATTACCAAATCTAATGGCCTTTTCTCTTCTTCATCTTTGACCCCTCTGTAGCTTCTATCACCCTCTTCTCATTAGTAGTCTTTTCTCTAGGTTTTCACAATATTGTACTGCTCTTCTGATTCTCCTCCTACCTATCTGACTGCTCCATCTCTGTGTCCTTTGCTTACTACATCTGTGTCCTGTTCACACCCACTAATCACAGGTGACCCCCAAGATTCTGTCCTGGGCCTATAAAGATATATATATATATACATATATATATATATATACATATATATATATATAATTTCAATCGATCTTATTGGTTTCAGTGGATTCAATTATCATCTCTATGTAGATAATTTTCAGATATATTTGTTCAACGCTAACCTCTCTCCTGACCTCCAGTTTCACATCTCCAACTCCCTGCTTGACATCTCAGACTAGATGTCTCATAGATATCTTAAACTCAATATGTCTAAATGTTAATTCATTATCTTCCCTCAAAAAACTTTCTCATCCCAACTTCCCTATTACTGTCAAGGGTACCACCATCCTCCCAGACATCCGGGTCCTTGTAATGTAGGTGTCAACCTCAACACCTCAATCTCTCGCCCCTCATATCCAATCAGTAGCCAAATCCTATTGATTCTATCTTTGTAACATCTTTCATACTCTCCCTTCTCTCCTCTGACACTATCATGACCCTGAATCAGGCCCTCATTAACTCGTGATCTGGACTATTTCAGTAGCCTACTTGGTCTCCCTCCTTCCAGCCTCTCCCCACTCTAGGCTATCCTCCATTCAGCTGTCAAACTGATCCTACTAATGTGCAAGTCTGTCCATGTTACCACCTTACTCAACAAACTCCAGTAGTTCTCTGTTGCTTCTAGGATCAAATTTAAAATTATCTTTGGCTTTTAAAGACTTTCATAACCTGCACCCTTCCTATTTTCTATTCTTCTACACCTTACAGCCTCCTCTACCATGTGATCTGTTTTCCATTGACACTGGCTTCCTTGCCATTCTGTGTATGCAACACTCCACATTTCCTGGCTGTGAATTTTCAGTAGCTGTCCCCCCGTGCCTGGAACTATCCGCCTCCCTATCCTTTGCCTGCAAACCTATCTGGCTTCCTTCAGTTCTCTGCTGAAGTCCCACTTCTGCAAGAAGCCTTTTTCAGTCCTCCTTAATCTTTGCGATTTTCTTCTGAGATTATCTCCTACTTAGCCTTTATATGTCTTGTTTGTACAGAACTGTTTGCATATTGTCTCCTCCCTTAGATTGTGAACACTTTCCTTGAGTGCAGAGACTGTTTTTTTGCTTTTTTTTTTTGTATCCCCAGTGTTTTCAGGGCAGTGCCTGTCTTACTGGCTTAGGAAGTTTCAGTGGCCCTTCTTGCCTCAAAAGTGAAATACACACTCCTTGGCTTGGCATTTAAAGCCTGTGACAGCCTGGCTCTAGCCTAACTTTTCTGGCTTTCACATTAGTCCACCTCATGCACCCCACATGCCAACCAAACTGGCCTACTAGCCGTTAGACACATTTGGAATTCTTTCTCACCTCTCTGTTCATTTGGACAGTAGTATGCATCTTTTCTTCCATTTCTTAGAATTCCTTCCCTCCTTTAAGACCTATCTCCAGGACTGCCTCCTTTGATGAGCTTTTCTTGATATACCTTCTAGTTGTTCCTACTCTATCTCCTCAAATTTCATGTATTTGTCTGTTTAAATGATACAACCCACTACTCACAAAAAAGAATATACATTTCTTGAAAGCAGGGACTGTTTCATTTTGCCTTCGTATCCCCAGTGCCTAGCATAGCACTTTATATCTAGGATCATAAATCAAGGCCTCAGAATCCCTTAAAAGTTTGATTCCATTGTTTTTTTACAGATGAGGAAACTGAGGCTCAGAAAGGTTAATTTACTGGCCTAAAATCTTAGGTAGTAAGTGCCAGAAGTGAAATATAAATGCAGGTCTGCTGACTTAAGAACTCCCCTTCTTTACATTGTACCACTCCAGTGCTTAATAAATGCTTGTTGAATTGAGTTAGAAAATATGAAGTAGTTTTTACACTAAGCGCTATATAAATGTGAATTTTACTAAGTTATTGTCATCACTATTTATGTCAGTAATTAATAGTGCTATAAATCATATGATACTAGTAATATAAAAAATAATGCAAATATTATTTCTACAATCAATCATCACTTATCATGGGGGTAACATTTCTAGAAAACAGCATGAAACTAAAAAATGTGAATGTCGATACACTGGACCTATGGGAACTTGGGGGTTAGGTTCCTGTGACCACCAAAAACTGTAATCTTTCACGGCCGACAGTAGCTGCAGACATTCCAGCATGAAGTTTATCTAACACTTTTATTTTCTCACTAAGCCAAGTCATTGACTTTGTATACTTGGGCTTAATGCGCAAAGGGCTTGCACCAATGTTTGCAAGCGTAATTGCATCACAAAATTCTAGTTTTAAAGGCAAACAAGGAAAATATGCAAAAAATGTATAGGGAGCCTTTTACAATAGTACGGTGAATTAGACCAGTGAAGTACCTAGTAGGATACCAACCACTCCACAAACTTGTGTGCATCACACTTATCATTTTTTCCCTTCTATTGTACATAGCTATGAATGTGTGTGGTTGCCACTGGGAAAGTGACAATGACTAATAAAGTCATGCAAGTGCTTGAAGTCATGAAAGTTAGTGCAAATGGTAAAAAGATTGACTGTACGTATATCAATAATTAGTAAGAATTTAAGGAATAGAAGGAAGGCGCTAGAGTTAAGAGAGATTGAGAAAGGCTTCCTAGAGATGTTGGGATTTTATTCAGTGCCTAAAGGAAACCAGGATGCAGAGATGAGGAAGGAGAACATTCCAGGCCAGAGAAAATAGCCTGGCTGAGAGATGGAGTATCTTATTTGTGGAACAGCCAGGAGCCCAGTGTCACTGGGCCAAAGAATTAAATAGTATGTGGTGAGGAGGAAGGTATAGGAAGAATGGAGATGTAGGAGGGGGAAAAATTATAAAGAGCTTTGAATGACAAACAGAGAACTTTGTATTTGGTCCTGGAAGCAATGGGGAGCCACTAGAGTTTATTGAATGGGGCGGGGGGTGATGTTGTTGAACCTGCGCTTTAGGAGAACCACCTTCGTGGCCAAATAGATGGATTGAAGTGGGGAAAGACTTGAG
>CM053625.1:92058654-92085878 GCA_028646595.1 Phalanger gymnotis | reverse complement strand
AGCAGCAGTAGTAGTAGCAGCAGTAGCAATAGTAATATTAGCAGTAGTAGTATCACAGCAATTGTTCACATATTTTATTGTGAACTGGAAATAGTTCTCAGGCATGTCACTTAAGGTATCTGAGCCTTATTTTCCTCACCTTTAAAATAATATACCTGAATGTTCTACCAGAAAAGTACTTTGTAAACTGTCAAGTGCCATGGAAATGCAAGTTATTAGTATTATTATTAATAATAATAATTTACAGGTGGTGTTTTACAGTGAATTATAAACAGTTATAGATACTGGACAACTTATTTCAGAAGTCTGGACCTCAGTTTAACCTTCTGTAAAATGGAGGTTTTACCTATACTGCTTGCCTCACAAGAATGTTTTGACGAAAGAGCTTTATAAATTTCTACTGTTTTTAAAAATTATAAAGCTTTTTTATTCTAAAATGGAGGTGGCAAGTGAGAAGAAGGGTTTCATTGGGGAACATTTCCAGCTGTGGCCTTCTTAAGTATTAGAAGGTAACTTGCCTTTGTTTAAATTTAATTTCTCACTGATTCCCAAACAATTCCGTTCAACCTCCCATGCTCTGGTAATCCGCACTGGCAGGGGAAATGGGCAATTTGGGTCTCTGGGTTAGCAGCCCAGACTGGTGATAAGGATCTGCGAGATCCTCTGTATAAGATCAGGGGCGACTACACATCAAGGCTAGGCAAAGGCGCTGTCGGAAGAAAGAGGAAGATGCCCAGGAGGGGGGCAGCGGGCCACCTGCTGTGCCCGGATCAAAGGGTTGAAAGGTCAGAGGGCATGGCAAGCTTAACCATCTCTGTCTGCTGAATAGCAATTTCAGATTGTAAATCTTAGCGACTTCATTAAGTCCTTCTGGCCAAGACTGGGGAATGAAATAATAAAATTTTATATCTGTTGCATTTCCTGCTTCTGGCAGCCAGGTTGACACATTGTCGTCTGCAACATAGCTGTGTCTTTAGGTAAACAACCTATAAACATTTCCCAAGCTTTGCTAGTATTTGAGCTTTGATGAAAGCTTAAAAACATATTAAAGACTCAGATTTGGGAAATTGTATGTTATGTTGTAAAATACAGAGTATTAGAACTGGAAAAGACCTTAGAATATAGGCTATTATAATATAGCTTATAGAATGTTAAAACTAAAAGGAACCTTACAATATAGACCTGAAAGAGACCTTAGATTTCATCTAGTCCAGCATCCTCATTTCACAGATAGGGCACCTGAGGACCAGAGAAGTAAAATAATTTGTCCTAAGTGCCTTAGTTACTAGTATTTGGCAGAACTAGCCACTCAACCCAGTTCTTTGGACTTTCAGCCAAATTTTCTTTTCTTTGCCATCATACCGTGTCCTGTTGTTCACATGATGATTTTTATAGTACGTGATAGCTCATTCTCTCTATAGTTACAACTTCTAAAACCAGTTTTGATTTACATAAATAATAATAATTTATACTTTAATTTAATTTGGCAGATATTTGTTAAGTGAACAGGGTGTACAATCTTCTGTGCTAGGGATATAAAATCCAAATAAGAACACTTTCTCCATTGTCAAGAAGCCCTACCATAGTCTCACAGTATGGATAATTTCTCAGCATTCTTTGGTTTATAAAACACTTCAGAACAACATTGTGAGGTGGAAAATATAATTATTATTCTACCTGTTTTACAGGTAGAGGTACCTCATGCTCAGCGGGTGTCACGCCTTGTCCATGGTCATGGGAAGGTTAGCAAGTATCTCAGCATACAGTGCTCTTCCCACTACAGCATTTTGCTTCTTTCTAAACAGCTTGTCTCTAAACACAGAGATCTGTAATGGACTTTAGAATAGAATCTTAAGACATAGAACATTAGATGACTTACTCTGTTCCCCTCATTTTACAGATAAGAAAACTGAGGCCCAGAATTAAAAAAAAAAAAAAACCCCTTTCATTTTCCATATATAACAGGGGTTAAGAAGCTTTATGAACATTCTTATGGAATAAAAGCAAGAATTTTAATGGTCCCAAAGCCTTTGCTTTTCTGGTATCCCCACTTAAGATGGCAGATATTTCTCCCCTTTCATTGTACCTTTTGGTATTTTCCAAGAAATTTCTGTTGACATATTCTATTGAATATGATGTCCTAGATAACTTTTTTGGTCCCTACAGTTATTCCAGATTCACTTCTTCTGTCGCTCTTATGTGAAACCACTTGCCCCTAATAGTTGTTCATTTACTGGCCTAGTGTTTAAGACCCCCTAAAGTTTGTTTGAAAAGTTAAGAGATTTTCACAGTCAAGGTGCCATTTCTGAAATGCAAAGTGCTCCTTTCACCAGGAGATAAGTTCTCTCTGATTAAGTCCGTAATTCTTACTAAGCCATGTTTATAGAGGCCATAAACAATGTGTTCAGTGTGCTTGTTAAATTGGGTTTCCAACCTCTCTACTCTTTAAAAAACTGACATTTCAAATAAAAGGCAGGTGGAGATAGGAGTCCAAGCTGCCATAGTTTATGACAAATGAATGATGGCCAGGAGAGATTTGATGAGAAGAGTAGAGGTCTCATTTTATGAGCAGGAGACCCAAAGACCTTCTTTGAGCTTATTGCATTGGCGTATGTTTGAGATTCCCCTGAGAAATCACTTAATTCCCATTCAGTCCTTTCAAACAGAAGGGACATCTCAGGTACTTCAGGTACTTTTAATTCAGCAAATGATTCATTTCAGCAAACATTTATTAAATACCTTATGTGTGCATAGAGCACTGGAGGAGATTCACAATTTAGAAAAGACAGAATCCCTGCTGTCTTTATTCCTTTGTATCTCTGTACCTAGAGAAGCTACGTGGTATAATAGTCAAGACTCTAGTCCCAATCCATATTCAGACCCAAGTTGTATGACCTTGGGCAAGTCATTTCTCTACTTTGACTCTCATTTTCCTTATATGAAAAATGAGAATAAGACTGCTTGTCATGTCTACCTCCACAAGATTATCATAAGCATCAAATGAGACTTATTAAATAATAGGTTTTTTTATTCATTAAATCAGTAAATATTGTCTGCTGTGTAGACTATTGCTGGATGCTGAGGGAGATAATAAAATTGAAATAAGACACAGTTTTATGATGGACCTTAACATTTAATATTGGAGCTCAGGTGCCTCTACTCTTCCATGAAGTTTTCCTTAACACACTGCTCCTACTCCTTACCCTCAGTTATTGCTTTTCTTTCTCTTCTAATATGTCCACAACACATTTTTCTGATTTCTTCTTTACCCCTTACCTGCATCCATACTGTATACCCCCAGTAGAATGCAAACCCGTTAAGGGAGTTTGTTTAATTTTCTTCTTTGCATCTCCAGTACCTAACTCAGTGCTTTGCAAATAATAAATATTGGTTGAATTAAATTCTTTGAATTGAGCAAATAATTATTAAAGATCAATGGTGTTCAACTTGGATTAAGGAGATAGAGCAGGGTCGGAAACCTGACTCTAATACTTATTAGCCCTGTGAACAAAGAAAAATCACTTTCACTATGAGCCTGTTTCCTCATCTATAAAATGGAAACAATACCTGAAACAACTTTCTAATAAAGTTATTATAAGAAAAGTTCTTTATAAATTTTAAATCACTAAAAAAAATTGGAGTTTTTATTACTGTTATGCACAAAGCCCTGCACTCAACCCTCAGGACAGGTGGATAAATATTTTATGGGACCGTGTTCTCAGCGAGATTGCAGTTTAATGGGAAAAGAGGAAGATGAGAGCCATTCACAAATAACTAGCAAAGGAGAGGGAAAATGTGTTATGGACAGAGGCAAAATTCAGATTAAGTGCTTATAAAAAATATGAGGGATCACTTTCACTTTGGTGAAGATTGGGAGAGCAAGGGGTGAGTCAGGAAGGTTTCACTTTAGGAGATCCTGGAAAAAATTTCAACAAATGGAACTAGGGATGGTACATTCTAATTGTGGAAAAGGACACAGGGACAGCAGAGGGCAGAGAATAGTT
The DNA here is from genome assembly GCA_028646595.1 of Phalanger gymnotis. NCBI lineage: Eukaryota > Metazoa > Chordata > Mammalia > Diprotodontia > Phalangeridae > Phalanger > Phalanger gymnotis. The sequence continues at coordinate 92,081,874 of CM053625.1, read as the reverse complement.
TGACTGGAATGTAGAGTATACAAATGAAAGTGTGAGATGGGTCTGTATAGGTAGGTTGTAGCCACATCGTAGAGTGACCTGAGTGCTAATTGCCAGGAGTGATATATTTTTGAGTGGATAGTGGAACCTAGAAAATGTCTGAATAGAGAAATGAAAGTAATATAGTAGGTATGCTCCCTATTTTCTTTGGGGTTTTTATCGAATTCTTCTAAATCCCTGGGACAATGTTAGGAACTCTAAATGTTTTTTTAAAGGTAATAGGAGGGCAAGGTAGTGGGCAGATATAAAGTGGAGGAGTCAGGAGGGATAGGAAATAAGAGATACAAACAAAAACAAAGATCAGGAGTAGAATTTGTTAGAGAAAATGTGTGTGTGTGTGTGTGTATCCTCACTTAATTGTTGCCTTCTGGGGGTGGGGGGAAGGGGAGAAGGGGAAAAAAAGAACAAAGTAAAAAGGCTACAACAGAGAAAGAAAGAAAACTTACAAGGAAGCAAAGATGGACAGCTCTCAACACAATGTGTAGTATTCATTATGTAGGCTTTCTTGAAATGGTAATTTATTGCTGTATATTTTGAATCCTCTCTCACATTCTGCTATGTACATGGCAATGGTTTTTTTTTCCCTTTTCTTATTTTGTATTTAAGTTTATAATGTTTCTTTTTCTTCCCTCTATTGTATATTTAAGCTTTAGTATTTGTCTAAAAGTATCTTTTGGCCCTGCCCTCATGAAGAGAGTCTCACAGAATTTTCAAGTTAGAAGAGGACCTAATTGGTTATCTAGTCTAATCACTATCTGAAAACAAAACCAAACCAAAAAATCACTTTTACATCATTCATGACAAATGGTCCTTTGCTCTTTGCTTGAAGACCTCCAGTGACTGGGAGCCCCAGGCCTGTAGAAGCAGCTTACTGTATGTCTGGATGAATAGCTCTTAATTACTAGGATCCCTAATTTCTAGTTCTGGCTTCTCTGAGCAAGCATAAGGAAACCAATACTGCTTCCCCATGATAACCTTTTAAGTGCTTAAAGATAGCTAGTGTATCTCCCTGCAAACTTTCTTAAGCTAATCTCCTCAAGCAGTACTCATATGGCATGATCTGTGTGTCCCTCACCATCGTGGTTTGCTCTCTTCTCTGTGATCTTGGGTTATCAGTGTACTTCCTATAAAAGTAACCTTCAGAGTTGAAGAGAAGACTCCAAATGAGATCTAACCAGGGCAAAGTATACCAGAGCGACCACCTCCCTAATCCTGTACACAGTTTCTTTTAATGCAGCCTAAGATTGCATTAGCTTTTTTATGTGCTATGGCATAAGTGTTGTCTCATATTAACCCTGTATCAAAAGCCGCAGATGTATTTCATCTGAGCCGATGTCTAACCATGCATCACCTGTCTTGTGCTTTTGAAAATGATTTTTTGAGACCAAGCCTAAAACACTACATTCATTTCTATTCAATTTCATCTTAATAAATTCTTTCCAACATTTGTTTGATGAAATCTTTGTAGATTTCGACTAGGCCACTCATTGCGTTAGCTTTCTCATCCAGCCTTGTGTCTTCTGCAAATCTGATAGGCTTGGTAAATATTTCTCTAAGTTATGGGTTAAAAATGTTAATCTACACAGTGCTAAATATAGATCCCTGTGACACTTCACTAGAGACCTCTTTCCAAAGTGGCATCAAACCATGAATGATTTAATCCAAATCCATCTAGCTGTTCCCTCATCTAGCCCACTCTTCCCCCATCTTGTTCACAAAAATAACACAACAGGCTGTGTCAAATGCTTTCCTAAAATCTAAGTATATTACATCTATAGCAAAAAGAGAGAGAGAGAGAGTTTACTTTAGCATCTTTTTTATAAAGCCAGGCTACCCTTTGTGCTTCCTAAGTTCAACTAGCATTCTTAAAGTGCCTACTCTGTACAATACATTGTGTAAAAGATTATATTAACATTAAAAAGACATAGTCCCTGCCTTCAAAGAGCTTACCACCTAATGTGGAAAATGACTTATGTGCATTTATAAGCAGTGGTAGGGTAGACAGTGTATGCATAGTACATGAAATCTCAGATTTATAGAATTTGAGAGTTGGAAGGGACTTTAGCAGCCAACAAATCCAACCCCCCCACGCCCCCCATACACAAGAGGAGCCAGGAGACCTGGGCTGGATTTCAGGCTCTACCACTTAACAGTTGTGTGATCTTGAACAAGTCATTTTTTTGAATTTCGTTTTCCTCCTCTGTCAACTGATATCTGAAACTCCTTTCTGCACATTTAAAATTATTATATGACTAATGCATAAAAGTAGTAGAAAGTGACAATAATTTGTAGGAGGCAAAACTTCCCTCCCAGCTCGGGGATAAGGAGGAATTGACATTTGAGCTGGGCCTTTAAGCATGTTCGTGGATGAAGAAGATGAGAGGAAAGTCATTCCACGTTTAGGCAGTGAAGTAAGCAAAAACATGAAGGTAGGAAAGTTAAAGATGCATACAAAGGACAATGAGAAGTCCAGTTTTGCTGCAATATAGACTAAATGAATAGGAATATAGCCGATCAAGAGGGCTTTAAACTGAAAAGAGAGAGGAAAGGAGGAACCCACCTACCTCACTCTGTCAAGCCTTGTTCTGTGGAGAACAGCAGTTACCACATAGGAAGAGGACTATTCAAAGAGAAGACCAGTAATACATGAGAAATAGTATTTAAGAAGATAGCCAGGAAGAAACCCCATGGCCTCACATGTATATATAAAGCTGCATCCAACCTACTTTTCCAGCCCTATAAAATTTTTATATCTACATATATGTATATATGTATGTATGTGTTTACACATATACACACTGTTCCCCTTCACATACACCTCTCTGTGGTCCAACTTCCCTTCTTGAAGTATTCACATACACCACTCCTGTCACTCTCCATGCTCTTGTATGGTTTGTCACCTGGACCTGGAATGTTCTCCCTCCTTACTTTTGCCTCTTAAAATTCTTAATTTCCTTCAAACCTCTGCTCCAGTACTGTCTTCTGTATGGGGCCTTTCTCAATTCCCTTATACTTTGTAGCTACCTTCCTTCTCCTCCCTCCCCCCTTAAAAAAGACCTTGTGTTTATTTTATACTTGCTTAATTGTTGTCTCCCTCTATAAAATATAACCTGCCATTGGATAGAAACTGAGATTGGGGTTTTGGGGGGGGCATCTTTTTTTTCCAGTCACTGGCACCTACTAGGTGCTTGATACATACTTATTTCGTTGATTGATATTTGAGCCCATGAGTATCAGTAATACTTGATGGGCCGTCTGTCGTTAATGACTGGAATATGGTATATAGATGCATTCACATGAAGAAATATAGGAACCCATGGTGGAAACAGTAGAAAATATTTGGATAAGGATCAAAAGAGGGAGATACAGAAGCAAATATAGACTACCTAGGCAGAAGAGGCAATTCAATAAGGAGCTTAGGACACAGCTCCATCATAAATATGGCATGGAAGCCTGTTATATGAATAATGGGGAACTCCAGCTATCTGGACATAAGCTCTCTCTTTTCTGCAAAAACAAGGTACCCCCAAAATGAATAGTGTCCTGCATTTTGATCCTTAAAAGGTAGAGGAAATAACAAGGGGGACTGCTGTTCCAGATTTAATTCTGACTAACAAGACAAAACTGAAGTAGAAATAATAGGAACCTTGGGGGAATGTGATCACTCTAGTGTAGAATTCATGATGGAGGACAGGAATGCTGGATACAGTCAGACATGTACCTTAGATTTGGGGAGAATATTTTTCAAAGGTTTCAGAGAAAGCACAGATAAAATCCAATAGGCTAAGCTCTACAAGGGAAGTTGGCTGGAGAGGAAAGATATATTCTCAAGAATTAAATTCTAAAGGTAAAAAGAAATGATTCTGATAAAGGGAGTTGCCTAAATAGACCAATTCAGATTTTAAAAATCTGAAGGCACGAAGGAAAGCAGGAAATTGGGGGAAAATTTTTTTTGCAGGAAGCTTCTCATTTCTCAAATATATAGGGAACTGAGTTAAATTTATGAAAATAAGAGAAATTCCTTAGTTGAAGAATGGTCAAAGAGTATGGACAGGAAGTTTTCAGAAGAAGAAATGAAAGCTAACAGTAGTCATAAGAAATTCTCTAAATCACTAATTAGAAAAACTCAAATTAAAACAATTCTGAGGTACCACCTCATGCCTATCAAATTGGCTAACATGACAGAAAAGGAAAATAACAAATGCTGGAGGAGATGTGGAAAAATAGGGACACTAATACACTGTTGGTGAAGTTGTGACTTGGTCCAACCATTCAGCAAAGCAATTTGGAACTATACCCAAAGGACTATAAAACTGTACATACCCTTTGACCCAGAAATACCACTACTAGGTCTATATCCCAAAGTGATCAAAGAAGCAGGAAAGGAAACCATATGTACAACAATATTTATAGCAGCTTTTTTGGTGGTGGTAGAAATTGAAGAGATGCCCATCAGTTGAGCAATGGCTAAACAAGTCATGGTATATGATTGTGATGGAATACAGATGTGCTATAAGAAATGATGAGCAAGATTGTTTCAGAAAAACAGGGAAAGACTGATGTGAACTGATGCAAGTGAAGTGAGGAGGACCAGGAGAACATTGTACATAGTAACAGAAATATTGTGACAATAATCAGCTAAGCTATTCTGATCAATAAAATGATCCACAACAGTTCCAAAGGTCTCCACATGAAAAATGCTCTCCACCTCCAGAGAGAGAACTGATTTTCTCTGAGTACAGACTGAAGCATGTTTCTTTTGATTTCTTTATTTTGCTTGCTTTTTTTTGCAACATGGAACATGGTTAATGTGGAAATATATTTTGCGTCACCTCACATTCATAGTGGGTATCATACTACTTCCCTTCTTAGTGAGTGGGGGTGGGGCTGACAGAAGGAAAAAAATTTGGAACTCAGAAAAAAAGAATGCTAAAAAATAAATAAATCTGAAGGCATATGAGAACTATAAAAAGCTGAGGCAGTTGGGTGGCACAGTGAATAAAGCATTGGGTCTAAAGTCAGAAAGACTTGAATTCAAACCTAGCCTCAGATACTTACTAGCTGGGCAAGTCACTTAACCTCTGTCTGCTTCAGTTTCCCCATCAGTATGATGGGAACAATAATAACACTTAACCTCCCAGGTTGTGAAGAAAAGGAAATGAAATAATATTTGTAAAGTGCTTAGAACAGAACCTGGCACATGATAGGCACTATAAATATTGGCTATCATCATAATCATCATTACTCTTATTAAAGAGACATGTTAGAAGAGAGAAACATGGTAAATGAGAATGAATGTAGAAGAGTAATATGTCCCTTTTAGATTGGTGCCAGGACCATAAATCTCAGCATGAGCCGGTGCTAGCAATGATCTAGCTCCAGTAAAAGATTATGTATTTGTTTTAAAAATATTTGGAGAGTAAAAGGAAGCTTAGAGAAGGAATGGGCCTGCTACTCAGATGAATGCGATAGTAATGGTGGGTAAGGGTGAGAATGCTGAAAATTCGACTCTTATCTGGCTTGTTTTCTCTGCCAAAGAGAATGCTCTTAATACAAGGAAGGATAGAACAAAAATGGTTAACAGGTAATGGAAACCCAAGATAAATATACAGTATCTCTGTTATTAAGGGATTCAAGTCACCAAACCCAACTGGACAGACTACATCACTGGACACTGAAAGAACTGTTTCTGATGCTTGTTCACTCCTGTCAATGATCTTTCAAAGATCTTGGGGAATGGGAAATGTGCTACCAGACTGGAGAAGCAAATGTCTCAATTTTCAAAAAAGAGAAAAGTATCATGGGTATAAACTATAAATGAGCAGCTTAACTTCTATATACCTGGAAAAATTCTAGAAGTACTCTATTAAAGTATTCGAATATCCAAGTCTCTCAACAGTCAAAAAAACCTCCCCTTTCCAGAGAGCATCAAACAACTCACCCTCTCCTGAGAAATCCCGCCTTTCCTCTAGAAATATAATTCATGTGATTCATAGTAACTATGAAAGGATGGAACCATTTTGCACATGCTTCCCCGCTCTGTTACTTTGCTTTGGGGCCATGCAATCTTCTCTCTAGGTGTGAGAGGGTCAAGATTTCTCCATCTCATCTTCCACCTTCTCTTTTCAAAACTCCAAGTCTCTTTTCTTTCTCTCATTGAGGTTCCATCTCTCTAAGTCCCTGTGCCTACATGCACTTGGTTCCCTGTAGAAGCTCTGTGGATGTCCCTGTCTCTCCGCTGGTCTACAGTGCAGCTCAGGATCAGTGTCTATGTCCCTCTCTTATTCTTTGTGTCTGTGTCCAGTTTGCTGTCTCCTTTTAAAGGTCAAGGCTAGCCAGCACCACCGTGTAAGTTTTAGCATTTCAAAGTGTTCAGTCAGTGATCTTCATTATTCTACTGCTTCGAAACTTCAAAATTAAATCAGGGCCTACAAGACAAGGAGAATTCACACTTTGTTGAGAAGACATATAGAGATAGAAGAGACTTGAGAGCACTTCACTTGACTTCTGCCTCCTGCGTGATTATGTAGATAGGGAGACTACTAAAAGCCAGCATGATTTCACCATGAGCAAATAATGCCAAACCTCATTTCTTATTTTGACAGGATAACTAAACCAGTAGGTCAGGGAAATGTCATAGACATTGTATACTTGGTCAAAATAGAGAGATGGTTGACGAAAGAAGTAGATTTGGAACTGATGGAATGGGCAGATACTAAGGAGTAGCCATCAGTGAGTCGCTTGAAGTCAGCTTGGAGGATGAACTCTAGTGGAGTGGCCCATTTATATTTAGTTCAACAATTTTATCAGTGACTTAGATGAAGCCATGGGAGGCATGTCTGTCAAATTTGCAAATGTCACACAGCTGAAAGAGATAGCTAAAGTGTTGAATTGCAGGGTTAAGCTCCAAAAACTTAGAACAGTAGGTTAAATGTCTACACTTAAGTTCAAAATATCAACTTCAGGCATTCAGGAATGACCTGTGCCTGGGCATAGATATGTGGTCAGAGTTCTCAAAAGAATTGCAAAGTATTCACAGCCTGTATAAAAGATGCTCCAAATCATTAATAATAAGAAAAATGTAAACCAAAGCCTTGAGGTTTTGCATCAAACCCCGCAAATTGGCAAAAATAACAATAAATGGCAATAGTCAATGTTGGAGGGGTTGTGGAATGCAAGGCTCATTAATACTTGTTGATGGAATTGTGAAATGTTCCAACCATTTTGGAAAGCAGTTTAGAATTACGCAAATAAAGTGATTGTAAATTTTCTATATACCCTTTGAACCAGAGAATCTGTTACTAGGCTTATACCCCAAGGTATATTTCAATAAGAAGAAAGTTCCTATATACTTCAAAATATTTATAGCAACACTTTTTGTGATAGCTAAGAACTGGAAACAAAGGAGATGCCCATCAATTGGGAATGGCTAAACATAAATGTAATGGAATGTTATTGTGCTGTAAGAAAATATGTATGTGATAAATATGGAAAACCATGGAAAGATATTCATGAACTGATGCAGAGTGAAGTCAGCAGAGCCAAGAAAACAATAGTTTATACAATATATAAAGTGTTTGTGTGTGTGTAGACTAGGCTACTGGCAGATTGTCAGTTTTGCTACCTAGAGACTTGTAGCATTTTAAATTCCATTCAAAAGCCATGAGAAAAGAGAGTAGGTGTCTGTCTATTCCACCTTTTGTATGTACACCCAATTCCAGCTTAGCACCCAAGTGAAAGGCTTTCAGGAAATTGACAGGCAGCAAAGGATAATGTGCATGATCTGAAGCAGTGAGGGAAGGGAATTTTCATCATGAATTTCTCAAAGTTGGCTCACCAAGCCTTGAGATGAATAGGCAACAGGCATATATTACAAGGGGCAGCTGGGTGACACTGTGGATGGAGAGGTGGCCCTAGAATCAGAAGGAACTGAGTTCAAATGTGGCCTCAGCCACTTACTAGCAATGTGACCCTGGATAGCAAGTCACTTAACCCTGTTTGCCTCAGTTCCCTCATATGTAAAATTAGCTGGAGAAGGAAACAGTAAACCATTCCAGTATCTCTGCCAAGAAAACCCTAAGAGGGGTCGTGAAGAGTCAAACATGACTGAAATGACTGAATGGCAACAACAAGATAGATAGACCAACAGACAGACACATACGCACATATATACAGTAACTATATACAATGTAACAGCAATGTAAATGGAGAGAACAACCACTCACAAAAAATATTAAAAGTGAATGTAACAAAAAGATCAAGCAGGACTCAAATGAAAAGATGTGAGACTCACCCTTTTAAGCCACCATTTCATGGAGATGTGAAGTCAATAGGCATCACACATTGCACATGTGGTCTGGAGGGGAAGAGCTAGGAGGCAGGGAAACAATATAGTTACATACTCTAACGTGTGGCAAGGCCTAAAAATGCTTTTCTAATTCAGAGAGAGTCATTATAGGACTATAGGATTTAAGATGGAAAAGGTCTTAGAAATAATCTAATATAGTCCCCTCATTTTATGAATGAGGGAACTGAGGCCCAGAAAGATAAAATTACTCTCCCATGGTGACACAGGTAATAAGGAACATGGGATTTGAATCCATGTCTTCTTATTTCAAATCCACTGCTCTTTCCATTATGCGATATTGCTCCAAGGGGGAAGAGAGGAAGGGAAGGGGACATTCCAAGCGGTGAGTCAGTAACATGAGAAAAAAAATCTAAAAGCAGGAATGAGCCTAGTACATGGAGCATAGGGATGGGGAAATAAGCAGGAGTTATGGGTGAAGTGGATGAGTTTTCATATTGAAAAAAATTTGGAGTTTAAGGGACTAGGTAAATTGGGAACATGAAGCTTTCTTTGAATGCCAAACCAAGAAGTTGGTATGAAGAGCAGTTGGAATCTCTTATAGATTCTTGAAAATGTGGCTGAAATGAAGATTAAAAATCATAGAATGTTAGAACAGGAAGATATCTTGGAAAATAGAATATTAGAGCATATTTTAGGGCTGTACCTTAGAACATAGGTTATTAAAACTGGAAGAAATTGTATTCTTTCCTCTAGTCCAGCCCCACCCTTTTACATATGGGAAAACTGAGACCCAGAGAGGGAACAGTGACTTTCCAAGTATCAGCTAATAAGTGTCAGATTCAGAACTACTGCAGCCCTCCTGACTCCCAGTTTATTGTTCTTTGCATTATTCCATGCTACTTCCTTAATTAATGTAGCAAGAGAGAAATTTTCAAAGGAAAAACTGTTTTTGCTCACAAAAGTATCCTACCTTCCTCCTTCTTTCCCCCAATCAAAGCTATATCTATAGACCAACTCTTGGGGAGTATGGCCTTAAAAGTTGTCTCTTTTTCCTTCATACTACTTCAGAGAAATAGGGTGACTGAGCCAGCCCAAACTTGGACTAAATAACCTTGTTTCTTAGAAGCCTTTAAAAACATTCTTTCTGTTGGAAAGATCATAGGATTTATCACCCAAGTAACTTATATAGATTAAAAGATATGAACTCTTCTTCTGCAAAACCCAGGAGAAATTTTTTTTCAGTCTTGTTTCTTAGTTCTGCTCAGTAGAATGAAGAAACTAGCTCCTTTTAATAGAAATCTTTAACTGAGGACTAGTTTTAATTAATACGCAAAAGAAGAAACCAAATAAAGGATAATGGAGGCATTCGGAGCTTATAGATTAACCAATCCATCAGCAAGCATTGATTAAGCCCTTTCTGTGTGCCTGGCACCGTGCTGAGTACTGGAGAAACAAAACAAAAAAAAAGCAAAAACAATCCCTGCCCTCGAGGAACTACATTGTAATGGGAGAGACAACATATACAAATCCTAACATGCAAAATAATTATAGAATAATTGGAAGGATCCATAGAGAGAATGGCTGTAGTAGCTGAGACGACTAGGAAAAGCCTCCTTGAAAAGAACAGTCTTAAAGAAAGCCGAGGATTCCAAGAGTCAGAGGTTGGGATGTAGTATTCCAAGAATGAAGAACAAACCAGTGCAAAGCATCAAGACAGAAGATGAAGTATCTTGTTCAAGGAGAAAAGCAAACAAGCCTTTTTGACTGGATAGCAGAGAAGGTATGCAGAGACCAATTTGTAAAGAACTTTAAATTGCCAAATGCGACTTATCTTTCACTTATGTACTGTTAAATACTTTTAAAAAGTATTGGGGCAAGTTACTTCTCCTTCCTGGGACTCAATTTTCTCATCTATAAAATAATCTCTAAAGTTTCTTCCAAATCTGACATTCTAGGTTCTGTGCTTTATTACTGAATATTCTCCATTGTAAGATCCCTTCCAGCTCTAATATTCTATTGTTGCTTGGGGATTGTGGGCTTTTGGCAAAACAGCTCTGTGACCTTGCTTAGTCATCTTTGACCTTGTTAACATGAGTCTGATATTGTTACATTTTGAGGGATGGTTTGAAGTTGGCTTCTTTCAAGAAGTGTTCTATCCCCTCTTTTCTAACCAACTTCTGGTTCTGGTTAAAGTACATTGGAAAACTCCAGCTGCATATTCACAGCTCCTCTGAGCTGTCAAACTGAGCTTTTTAATTTTGTGCAACAGGAAAGAGCAAATCAGTGTCTATTCCTTCCTGAGCCTTCAGATGAAGGAAAAAGCAAAGTTTATCAACCCCTTGGCAGCTCAGTGACCTTTGGGGGCCTGTGGTGGTAAGGGGGAAATGTCACAGCTCCCTATGTACCTCTCTAGAATCTTAAATTGAATTAAAAGACTGTTTGACCTCTCCCTTCTTCTCCTTTTCTCTCTTGCCCTCTCTTCCTTTTTCTTCAAAGCCAGTCATATTCCCTGTGGGTGAGGATCATAATCAATTAATCAACAAACCTACTATTTACTAGTCCGTACTATTTACAAAAACAAGAATTAAACAATCCCTGCTCTCAAGGAGCATATATTCTATTAGAAAAAAATAACATGTACAAATCTAACTCTATGTAGAATAAATATGAAATTAATGCAAGGTACTTAAAGGGGAGTGGGAAAGCTAAGTGGCACAGTGAATAGAACAGTGGGCCTGAAATCAGAAAGACCAGAGTTCAAATGTAATCTCAGATACTTACTAGCCCTGTGACCCTGGCCAAGTCACCTAACCTTTGTCTTCATTAAACTGGAGAAGAAAATAGCAAACCCCTCCAACATGTGGTCCACGAGGTCATGAAAAGTCAGATACAACTGATCAACTGAACAAGCTTCAGGAGGGAGAGCACTAGCATTTGGGTGAATCAGAAAAAGGTTTGTGTAGAAGGTAGTGCTTGAGCTGAGTTATGAAAGAAATAGATTCTGTGCTGAGGAGGTAAGGAAAAAATGCATTACAGGCATAGGAGACAGCTAGGGAGAAGGTGTGGAGATGGGAGTGGGGGGTGGGAAGCCATGTATGAAGAATAACAAGACCATTTTGGCTGTGCCATAGAGGGTGAGTAGGTTAATAATATTTATGAGACTAGAAAGGTGGCTTGATGCTAGGTTTTGAAGGACTTTAAAAGTCAAATAGAGGAATGGATATATTATCCTAGAGGCAAAGAGTCACTGAAGTTTATTGAGTAAGAGAGTGCTATTAACAGGCTTGTATTTAAGGAAAATCACTTTGGCTGTTACTCAGAAAATGCATTGCAGTACAGAGAGGCTTGAATCAGGGAGCCCAATTAGGAGGTTATCGCCATTGCCCAGGTGATGAGATATGATGAGGTAGGCTGTATGAGTAATAAGAGGAGGGCAGATGTGAAAGATGATGTAGAACTGGGGAGATTTGGCAACCGATTGGATTTGGGGAGTAAGAGAAAGTGAGGAGTTGAGGATAATGCTAAGGTTCAAACCTGGGAAACTGCAAGGATGGGAGTGCCATTGGCAGAAGTTAGGAAGTTCAGAAGATAAGTAGGAAAGATGAAGAGTTCTGTTTTGGCCATGTTGAGTTTGGCATACTTAATGGAACATCTAGTTTGAAATGTCCAATGGGCAGAGGTTAATTCAAAATTAGGTGCTATTCCCGTTTTATAGATAAGGAAACTGAGACACAACAAGGTTAAGTGACTTGCCCGGTTAATAAGTGTCTGAGTCTAGATATAAATTCAGAGTTTCTTGATTCCTAGTCCACTGTGCCACCTAGCTATAGCTAGAGGACAGTCACTGTGATCTGGATTGGGTGATGAATTTCAATGGAATGAGCTTCAAAGAAGAAAAGTTTCTTGAGATAGCAAAATTAGCAAAATTGAGCTTTGCAGGAGAAAAGGTACTGAGTAATGTTAGCAAAAGGAAAGATGAAAAGGTAATAAAGAATAAAGAGTCTTGTAATTCTTTGGACAAGGTGTCATGTGGGAAGATACAACTAGTGCCAAAGAGAATCACTAGGAATTCAGTGTCATGGGGGATGTGGGAGGAGGAATCATATCTTTGTGAGTGCCATAACACAGGAAGAGCATAAGAAGAAGAGATCTAAAATGAAGAGAAGTTTGTTGTTTATGGAATGGCAATTCCTGAGGAATTGTGAGGTAAATGATGCAAATAGTATTTGTGACCATTTTATAGATGAGAAAATTGAGGCTCCAAAAGGTTGTTGACTTGCCTATGATCAAACAGCCAATACAGTTTTGAAAAGTGATTTGAACTCATATCTGAATCTAAGTCTGAAACTTGAAATTCTGCACCATGCTGCTTTTTAAGTGCTGTGGAAGTGTTAATACAATTATTGTATTTCTTCTTTCCCCACTGTGCTTAGATATATTTGTTTATTCCCTGAAAGTAAAATGAACATGTAGCCAATGTGTAGTGGGGAGTTCAGGTTGAGAACTGGTTGGGCTGGCTGACTTCTATGTAATCTTTTAGCCTTAATATGATACTATAATACATTTTATTAAGTAGTTATTAAATCCCAATGTGTGCCGAATGTTGTACTAAGCATTGGAGAAAATGTAACATCTAGAGACAGTATGGTCCCTGCCTTCTTGGAGTTTATAGTCTAGGAGGAAACTAAAGACAGAATGAATGAAAAGCATTTATTGATTGCTTAATATGCACCAGACATTGTGCTGAGTGCTCAAGATACAAAAAGCAAAGCAATCCCTGCCCTCAGAGAGCTCATACTGTAGTAGACTACCTATGTAAGGGAGTGGTGAACAAGGAGACATGCTTTGTTCAATGAAGTCATGAGAATGGAGACCTAGAACTTTTGTCTGATTCATCCTTTCTGGGAATGAAAGTGATTGCGTGGTTTTTTAGAAAGGTACAAAATGGACTTCTGAGTCACATGAGCAACAAGATGAAAAACTTGTTTGGCAACTAGGTGGCACCTAGAGAGCACCGGCCTTGGAGTCAGGAGGACCTCAGTTCAAATCCGGCCTCAAGCACTTGTCACACTTACTAGCTGTGTGACCTTGGGCAAGTCACTTAACCCCAATTGCCCTGCCTTTCTCTCTCCAGAAAAAAAAAGATGAAAGACTTGATATTTTTGTCTAATTCCCTACAACTTCTCCAACACAGAAATTATACACCAAAGACAAAGCAACTTCATCTGTCTCCACAGTCTAGGATATGCAGAATCCAAAAGAAGGTTAATTAAATTTAAACACACACACACAACCCATGAACTGATACTCACTGACTGTGAGCTCACTCAACACCCCAGCCCCACACCTCATGCTACCACAGCATGGCCACACTAGGAGAACCAAAGAAATGACACAAGCTTGCAACAAAGCCCACCCCTATATATCAGTCCCCCTCCCTCTTTCTAGTAACATGGACACTTCAACTCCAGGCTGTAGAAATTTGCCCAGTTTGTGACAGACAGCCAGTGTGACTATAGCCCTTCAGGAATAAAAGCCTGCTAGGTGTCACAACCCCATAGTTCCACTCCTACAAAGCTCTGAATTGCTGGTGCAGAGTCAAAGAACTAAGAAGAGAGAAAGAAGACAGGATACAGTGATGGGGGCAGGTTGAAGAGAGACATGCTCTGTAGCATTCCTCCACATCTGAAGAAAAGAGCACAGCATCTAGCTGGAGATGATTCTGATCACCCTAAAGTCACTTGGGGCATAGATATAGGCTGTTGAACTGTGACTTGCCCAGCATGGGAAAAGGCTGAGATACTCTGAAGGCTGGCCCCCAGGGAAACTATAATCAGAGTGGAGGGAGTCAGAAAATGAACAGTAGGAGAAAATAAGTGGGGGAGGAGAAGGAGACTGAAATCACCAAAAAATTTCAGGAAGAAGAAAACTCAAAGACTTCGAACATAAGCAGATGAGTCAACAGGAAAAACAGTAATAATAGAAGGAAATATGACCTTTAACTCTAATGAACTAATTCATGCATCTGTGAATAAATACTGCAGCATAAAGGAAAATGATCCAACACTTGAGACAGGGAACCTTGTGGAATTTGAAGAGAATATGGAGCTCAAACATACTGTTCCTGAGTGGTTCAAAAGAGAAATGAGAATATTGAGAAGAGAATTTATGTCCCACACAGCAAAAATACAGAATTCTAGAACTGTATTAAAATTATTTTAAAAAAAAAAACTTGAATCTACAATGGCAGGCTTCACCAAAGAAACAAAAGCAAGAACAAAAGATTAAGAATTCAAATATACGGAAGATAAAGACATTTTAGAAGAAGAGAAGCAAAAGATAGTGACATTAAAAAGGTACTAAATATTACGTAGGGTTTAAGGAGGAAAGAGGTGAGGAGTGTGGAAGAAGATCTAAGAAGGCTTCATGGAAGATACTGAGCAAAGATGAATGGGTAATACATTTGTAGGGACAAAAAAAGAGCTTGAGCAAATATATGAATGGGGGAACGCTCAGAGCATATTTAGAGGCAGAGAGTAACCAGTTTGACTTGATTAAGATCCCAAGTATGTAAAAGAAAGTAGTGTGAGGTAAAGCTAGGAAGGGGTAGTATGAGATTTCGGAGGGCCTCGAATGCTAAGCGAAGTAGCTTAAACATAGTTTGTTAAGTAATAGAGAACTACTGTAGTTTCTAGCACTCTTCTGCTCAAAATCTTTTATTCTAGAATTCTATCCATTAACCATTTCTTCTAACTCTTAACCTTTTGTGATCTATATCCTAACAGTCTTTGTTCTAGAGTCTATTGCATTTCTAATGATCTACGGTCTAAGTACTCCATCAGCTCTGATGTATGCAACATTGTCTCTTCTAAAGCTCTTTCAGCTATGGTATTCTGTGCTTCTAACTGTCCTTATGTGGAATATAGTTGGATAGACTGCATTATTAAGAACCACGGGAATCATTATTCCCATGGAATGATGATTGTAGCTTATATTTTTGTTGGATTTTTTTTCTTCGAGGGTGCTTAAAGCCTTTTATATGTACAGTGATACCCAGTTTGCAGATCCTCTGGGAATGAAGCTCATTTTACTAAAACTGACCTATACACAAAGGAGGTTGGAGGAAGTTCCAGTGTGTCTATCACTGAGCCAGTAACAACAAAGGCTGAAGAAGAGGAAGTACTGGTACTCTTCTAGGAACAGCCTTCTCTATGGTAGATAGGTACCCATACCCAGTTGAGAGAGGGGAGTTCACTCCACAGGCTTATAGGATTTCCATCCCCATCTTGTTTGTTGAATTTCTACCCTTTAATGTCCAGCACAAATTCTACTTCTTTCATGAAGCTTTCCCAGATCTTCCCCTCCTCAAGTCAGGAATGACTTTCCCTTTCACGTCTCACTTAACCCAGTGTACACAATGATGATATACTTAATTAAAACCTTTCATATTAATCATGATCTTTTTGCATTTTAACCTAGGGTCGTGTCTTAGCTAAACTTTAGAACACCAAGTACAATGTTGTGCAAATTATGGTCCTTGATAGATGTCTGTTAGGTGAATGAGTGAACAGCGAACTGAGAATTAGGAAACCCGAGTCCAGCACTGAGTGACTGCCAGAGTTTAGCAAAGTCACTTAACCTTTCTAAGTAACAGTTTCCTCTCCCATTAAACAGGGGCTAATACTATTTGCACTATTTAGCTGACAAAAATCTTTGATCTTCATGACAACCCCGTGGAATCAATCTTATAAAGATTATTTCTTTCCATTTTACAGATAAAGAAACTTCAGAGAGTGAGAATGACTAGTAAGTTTTAGAATTGAGATTTGAACCGAAGTTTTTGCTAATCTGCAATACACCACACCACCTTTTGTCACTGCCCTTTGCTTTTATCATCAGGTTCTAAATCAAAGCATTTTTATACTGTGTGTGTTAACAGCCTTGACTGAATTTGTGACTTCAGAGGGCAGGAAGTCAAGCAAGGTCCCCACTACAACATAAAGAGGAAGGCATTTTTTAATTAATGGGATCGATGGGGAAATGTCACATTTGGTTTTGCTCCTCTGTGCAGGAAATGCCAGTTGGGTAGCTAAGTGTTTGTCCATGTGTGTGTGTTTTTTCATTGCTGAGAAGAACCCACAGCGGCTGGTGGGGGTGGGGTTTGCCTCTGGCAGAGGCCTTGGCATATGTTGTAACTAAAAAAGAGAGGGAATGTGTTCGTGGACCTAGCTACATGAGAGCTGTTGGGTGTTCTTCAGTACCAGTTAGTATTTTTAATTGGGTAGGGTTTCTGGGGGACGTTTTTGACATCTGCTCATATCTTTGCCGAATTTTCTTCCTCAAAGTAAGAAACACAAGCTGTGTGGATAGAGTGATTTTTAAAAAATAATTGGAAGCAAAGACATATCTCTCTAAGTCGTATAGGAGGACTACTTTTTAAGGAGGCCAAAACTAACAGGAAAATGATTAGTCCAATACCTGACATTTAAAAGCAGATATTCTGGAGTCCTTTAGATCTCCGGCCTCCAAAATTGGGGCCAGGGGTCTCCTGGGGGCAGTGGCATCATCCTAGCTGGCTATGGACAACCTCCAAGGGATGTATGACTGACCAGTTGGAGGGTGGTATGACAAGTTGTATCCCACCCTTACTAGGAAAGGGCTAATCTTAGGATTTATCTCTAACACTTCCACACCTATATTTATCCCTCAACACTTACCCCTATCCTGTCCTCTCTGATCTCCCTGTGCTGTGCAAGCTTCTAGTCTTCCCCTTTATGAACTGGTTGTATTCACCTGCCATTGGAATCACCCCCAGGGTTTGTATCACCCCCAGGAGATAGTGACCAGTAAGAGACCTATCTTCCCCCTTTTCATTTTGGGTGGAAAAGAATGAATCACATAGGATGAGAAGGCATGAATGAATTGTGATTTGGGTCCTGGATATCATTATATTCTTTTCCTCCCCAAACCTACCCATCTTCCGGACTTCCCTATTACTGTCAAGGGCACCATCCTTCCTACCACTCATTCGAACAACCTCAGTGTCTTTCCGAACTTCACCCCATATTCACATGCCTAATCAGTTGTCAAAGCTTGGTTCTACCTCCATACCTCTCATTCACTCTCTTCTCTTTACTTTTATAGTCACTGACCTCATTCAGACCTTCTTCACCTCTTGCCTGTACCATGTGGACCAAATTTATGCCCCCATCCTCTGCCTCCTGCCTCTCTCGATTAGATCACCTCTTGGTTGCAGCAGACTTCTCTCACTAATTTGGGCTTTCCACTCTGGGGCAATGACCTATGAATCTGAGCACTGAATCTGACCCTCCCCGCTTCTTGTTTTTAGGTGGGACAAAATGAGTCATACAGGATGAATAGAGATGGACAGGTGGCATTGTTTACCTTATTTTTCCCTTATTGTTGAGGACATCACCTTCAACCTTACCTTCCTCTCAGATACCCATTTTGAACCTTGGTGTTACCCTGGGCTCTCATCCCCCATAGCCAGATCTTGTCATTTCTACCTCCAAAGCCTCTCTCCTCTTGTCTCTTCTCTGCACACAATAACCTGAGTCAATATCCTGAGTTCAGGGTATTATCATCTCTTACCGGAGTTCTTGCACCATGTTTCTAATTAATCTCCCCACCTTCCTGCCATCTCACCATTTACGTAATAAACTCCAGTGGCTCCCTACGGACTTTAGGATCAAATATTGTTTCATCTTCATCTCATATTTTTAAATTTTTCTATTTAATGTTTTATAATATATATATTATTAATATAAGTATTTTATAGGGATAAATTATATAGTAATTTGTAGGGATGGGGCTAAGAATGGAACTGTGATTTCACTGATATAAGAACTCACAGCTGAAGAATATCCCTGTACTAAGTCAGGTTGGCATATTCTCTGCAATTTATACTCTTAGAGAATTACATAGAATACTGAGGGGCTAAGTGACTTGACTAGAGACCCAGTTAGTATGTATCAGAGGTAGGTCTTGCCCCAAAGTCTGTCTGGTTCTGAAGCCAGCTCTCTATCCCCTATGACAGCCTACTTCTGTATATAACTTATACATAAGTTAAATATACATATATTAGTGGTCCATGCGTGAACATTTTTCACTGGTCAGGTTGTAAAAAAAATTTAGAGACAGCTGTTCTTAATGACTACATAGCAGCTGTACTAGAGACACCAAGTATTTCCTTCCCTCAGTCCTCCTTTGAGTCTTTTTTGTTTGTGTTCCTTAGAGTAATCAGTAGCCATTATAGAATCGTACACTGATAGATCTCCTGGGGACCTTGGAACATGGAACATTAGAGCAAGATGGAATCTTAAAACATTAGAATGATAAAACATTGAACATAAACTATGAAAGAAGATGAACCCCTAAAATAAAGTTGAACAGTAAGGACTAATTCCTATCAGCTGCTAGGGAGTAAAATACTAAGTGACACATTTGGATATTTTGGCAGCTTTGCAAAAGAGGCAACATGGTGTAGGGTGAAAAGCCCTGGGTTTGGAATCATAACACTTAGATTCAAATCTTAGCTGTAATACTTCATGTATGACTGGGAAAGTCATCTTAATACAGTGATCCTCAATTTACCCGCCTGCAAAATGGGAATATTTCCATTCCCTAATTCACAGAGGTTTTCTATGGAAAGCATTTTGTAAATCTTAAAACAGTATAGAAATATGTAATAATTATGATGTTGCTATAAAATACATGACATAAGTTTATTACTACAGATTATTCATGTGGTATCACAATATAAACCTACATCATATACCATATTATCATAGAAATTTGAGACGTCATTATTATTGGTAAATGCAATCCAAATTTCAACATATGCTTTCTTTTACGTGTGATTATTTACAGAAAGTAAGGACTATGGCCCTGGAAGATGTTGTGATCCTGAATGTGGATACTAACACTCTGGAAACTCCTTTTGATGATCTTCAGAGCCTCCCAAATGATGTGGTGGGTAAATATGTCTCTTGGGCAAGCATTAGTGAGCCTGTATTATCAGGATTAATGTGTTTTGAATGTCATGCAACAAGCAGTATTCTGGGGCCACCCTCATTCTGAATGAAATACCACAAAGATTTATAGCAGCTCTTTTTGTGGTGACAAAGAACTGGAAACGTAAGGGGATGCCCACCAATTGGGGAGTAGCTGAACAAAGGTATATGAATTAATGGAATACTATTGTGTATTAAGAAATAATGTAAGGGATGGTTTCATAGAAACCTATGGAGACTTGATATATAAACTGATACAAAGAAAACAAAATATACAATAACAGTAATATCATAAAGACAAACCACTTTAAATGACTTAAGTACCCTGATCAATACATTGACCAACCGTGATTCCAGATCACAATGAAACATGCTGTCCATCTCCTGACAAAGAGCCGATGGATTCAGAGTATCAAATGAGACATATTTTTTGGACATGTCTAATGAATGAAATAGTTTTACTTGACAAAATATTCGTTAAAAGGATATTGTTTTTCCTTTTTGTTTCTCAATTGAAGGAAAAAGTGGGGGTGAGAAAATAGATTTTGTTCATTAAAAAATATAAAATATAAAATTTATTTATTTATTTAAAATGCTACTATGGCCTTATTCTGCACTAAATTGGAAATAATTGGACAGCTACTCATTCTGGGTGACTTTGAGAAACCAGTTATTATGTTAAATATTTTTTTGCACCTATGCTTTTCACGTAAGTTCCACTGTAGAGTTTGGTGGCAACCTTGGGGTCTAGATACTTGTTATATTTTTCATGAGCATCTGGAGCCTAGTCTGCCACTGTCTTTGATACCCTTCACCGTTGGTAGTATCCTCAAGTGAACTTCTCTCTTTCAAGTAAGAAGGTAGAGGAAAAGAAGGCATTTTTAGCTTGAGCAAATTATGAGTCAAGGATGATAACAAATGGTCCCTTCTATCCATACCATTCATGTACTTTGTGTTCTCTCATGTGGCATGAGAGAGGACTTAGCAGAAAGAAAAGGGAAGGAAGGAAATGTAACATTTAATTGTTATGTATGGTAACTAGCAGTTGAGTCTTGTCAAATACCTGGTGTTCATGAGCCAGAGGTTAACACTGAGATTCTTGGGGAACTAATGTTTTGCAGTTGTTTTAGTCAATTCTGACTCTGCCTAACCCTATTTTTGTGGCAGAGATACTGTAGTGGTTTGCCATTTCCCTCTCCAGCTCATTTTACAGATGAGGAAACTGAGGCAAGCAAGGTTAAGTGGCTTGCCCGGGTCACACAGCTAGTAAGTATATCAGGCCAAATTTAAACTGAGGTCTTCCTGACTTCAGACCCACTGCTCTATCCACTATGCCGCCTCACTGCACCTTCCCTTGGGATATTAGGGAGTACTTATTTCAGCTTGTATTGTCCTAGGCCAGGGGTAGGGAACCTGCAGCCCAAAGGCCACATGTGGCCCGCTAGGTCCTTGGGTGTGGCCTTTTGACTGAGTCCAAGTTTTACAGAACAAATCCTTTTATTAAGGGGATTTGTTCTGTGAAGTTTGGGTTTAGTCAAAGGGCCACACTTGAGGACCTAAAGGGCTACATGAGGCCACAGGTTCCCCATGCCTGTCCTCAGCCCAACTGAATGTCTTCCCCCAATCAGAATGAAAACTAAGTTACCTATATTTCATTGCGATGCTATTGTCTGCTTATTCTAGGTGGCATGGCTAGGGGGAAAGGGGAATAATTTATTTTGAAAATGTTTAAGTGATTGTATTTGTGTAAATATTGGGGCATTGTGAATTGGAGGGTATTAAGATGGCACAATGAGAAGTTGGAAACTTTACTTCAGCTCCCACAAAACCTCTTCTACAACAACACAAAAAAATTGCACCAAACTGAATTCTGAGCAGTAAAGCCAAGAAAAAGTCACAATGAGTCATTTTTCTAGCCCAGGGCAGCTTAGGAAAATAGAAAAGTCTGCAGGCACTTGTGTGGGAGCTGGCCAGGAGTGGAGAGCAGCAACAGAAGTGGCAACACTTGGCTGTAGTTGGCATCAGAGTCGGGAGCAGCCCACTACCCAGGGAGGGAGACAATGTCTGGGTAAAACAATATCCCAGGGAACTCCTATGCTAGCACTAGGAGCAGGAACAGGGACCATCTGGCAGCTCTGTTACCCCTTTCCTAGTTCTGAGTCACAATACCATGGCAGAGAGCAGCATTCATGGTCACAAGGGACCCCAGTGACAGTAAGGGGGTCAGACAGCTGGTCAGAAAGAGATTACAGGGGACCTTTTGCTTCCACTGGATACAGTACCTGGTTCTATTTGGCAACTCTATTGCCCATATACAATTCTACGTCTCAGTTCCAAAGTGCGGAGGCGTGTTTTTGGTCAGTTACAAGGGAGCAGGAACCCTGATTGCAGTTACAGGGCAGAGAGAAACATTAGTGCTTATAGCTGCAGGGGAACAGGGGCCCTTGCTGAGTAAAGACCAGAGCACATGCCAGGAGAGCAGTAACTATACCTCTATACCTCTCTCCTAATCATACCACCTTGGAAGCACCAAAAATTTTCAGACCCCTAGAATTAACCCTGAAGGCAGCAGTATGAAAAAACCAGAAAGTCGGAACAGTGCTTCTCCACCCCCAGATGAACAAAGCCTAATTTTAACATAAAGATCAAAGTTAAGAAATAGGCTGGGAACATGAGCAACAACAAAAAAAGGACTTGATCATAAAAAGCAATTACAGTGGCAGGGACAACCAAAACACAAACTAGAAGATGACAACAGTGTCATCACAAACAAAACCTCAAAGGAAGAAAGTACAAATTAGACAGAAGCCCAGGAAGAATTCCTGGAAGAGTTAAAGAAAGAAATAAGAGTGATAGAGGAGAAATAAATGAAAGTGATACAAGAAAATTATGAAAAGACAATTAACAGCTTGGTGAAAGAGGCACAAAAAATACTGAAGAAAATAACACCTTAAACAGAATTGGCCAAATGGTAAAAACTGCATGAAAATTCATTGAGGAAAATAACACCTTAAAAAAATAGAATGAGCCAAATGGTAAAAGATGCAAAACAATTCACTGAAGAAAGGAACTCCTTTAAAAGCAGAATTGGCCAAATGGAAAAAGAGGTATAAACACTCAGTAAAGAAAATAAGTCCTTACAAATTAGAATTTGACAAGTGGAAATTAATGACTCCATGAGAAATCAAGAAACGTTAAAACAAAGACAGAAG
Source organism: Phalanger gymnotis (assembly GCA_028646595.1). Taxonomy (NCBI): domain Eukaryota; kingdom Metazoa; phylum Chordata; class Mammalia; order Diprotodontia; family Phalangeridae; genus Phalanger; species Phalanger gymnotis. The sequence continues at coordinate 92,059,282 of CM053625.1, read as the reverse complement.
AAGAAGAGGAGGAAGAGGAGAAATATCACATCTGAAAAATAACTGCCTTGGAAAACAGATTGAGAAGAGAGAATTTAACAATTATTGGACTACTGAGAGAAAAGAGGGAAAGAAGAAGAAAAATGGGGAAAATTATCTCACATAAAAGAGGCACTGTAACAGCAAGCACCCTGGTACACCCAGGATGGCCTGCTAGCGCGGGTTATTTGATCTGCTTTTCTAAAGGAAAGGCAGATCAACAATCTTACTTCAATCAAACATATAGAAATCACTTACAAGTTCAGGGGAAAGGTCAGCACCTTGAAGATGGAGAAAATATAAGGAGAGAAATTAGCACACAGATCAAACAGATAGGGCTCCACCTGTCTGAACAAAGTAATTGATACATAATCACCAGACAGGGAGTGCCAACATCTGGATTTACAAAGCTGGGGGGCTCCTTAATGACTACCCAGAAAGATGGCAGCTGGAAAGCAGGGACTTGCATGAGCTCCCTGCCAGGTCCCTCCAAAAACCTATAAAAAATGGCTCTGAACAAATTCTAGAACTGCAGAACCCACAAAATAGCAGAGAGAAGTAGGGATCCAGCCCAGGACAGCCTGGATGGTCACTGGATGAGGTCTATGGC